>LOEQ01000140.1:119950-132913 GCA_001685075.1 Bramus lutescens | reverse complement strand
GCAGTGGAGCTGGGGCAGACCCCTCCTTCCAGCCTGTTCTGCCCTCCCGTCAGACCTTCCCACCAGGACGGGCAACAAGCTACGGGATAACCCCAGCCACTTCAGACTGCCGGGCAGCTGAGACCTTCCCGAAGCTGGCTCCCCCTCCTTCAACCGTGGCCCGCTCACCTACCGCCCACCCGCCTGCCAACACCTACCCACCTCAGTATGGTGGCTATGGGGCAGGACAAAGTGTGTTTGCCCCAGCAAAACCCTTTTCAGGCCAGGACTGTGCCAACAGCAAGGACTGCAGCTTTGCCTATGGCAGTGGCAACAGCCTTCCCGCCTCACCAAGCAGCGCCCACAGTGCTGGCTATGCCCCACCACCTACTGGGGGTCCCTGCCTGCCACCCAGCAAAGCATCCTTCTTCAACAGCTCTGAGGGGGGCCCCTTCTCTGGGTCAGCTCCCACACCTTTGCGATGCGACAGTCGAGCCAGCACTGTCTCACCCGGTGGCTACATGGTGCCCAAGGGCACCACAGNNNTCCTCCTCTTCCTCCTCCTTTCAGCCCTCACCTGAGAACTGTCGGCAGTTTGTGGGGGCTTCTCAGTGGCCTTTCCGGCAGGGGTATGGCGGCCTGGACTGGGCCTCAGAGGCCTTTAGTCAGCTCTACAATCCCAACTTCGACTGCCACGTCAGTGAGCCCAACGTGATCTTGGACATCTCGAACTACACGCCGCAGAAGGTGAAGCAGCAGACTGCCGTGTCCGAGACCTTCTCTGAGTCGTCCTCCGACAGCACTCAGTTCAATCAACCTATCGGTGGTGGTTTTCGGCGTGCCAACAGCGAGGCCTCAAGCAGTGAGGGCCAGTCCAGCTTGTCTAGCCTGGAGAAGCTCATGATGGACTGGAATGAAGCATCATCTGCTCCCGGCTACAACTGGAACCAGAGCGTCCTCTTTCAGAGCAGCTCCAAACCTGGCCGCGGGCGGCGGAAGAAGGTGGACCTGTTTGAGGCCTCACATCTGGGCTTTTCAACATCTGCCTCAGCCACTGCTTCTGGCTACCCATCCAAACGGAGCACAGGGCCCCGGCAGCCTCGGGGTGGCCGGGGTAGTGGGGCCTGTTCAGCCAAGAAGGAGCGAGGTGGTACAGCGGCTAAAGCTAAGTTCATCCCTAAGCCACAGCCAGTTAATCCACTGTTCCAGGACAGCCCAGACCTTGGCCTGGACTACTATAGCGGGGACAGCAGCATGTCACCGCTGCCCTCCCAGTCAAGAGCCTTTGGGGTGGGAGAGCGAGATCCCTGTGACTTCATGGGACCCTACTCCATGAATCCGTCTACTCCTTCTGATGGCACTTTCGGCCAAGGCTTCCACTGTGACTCTCCCAGCCTCGGTGCCCCCGAGCTTGATGGCAAGCATTTCCCACCGCTGGCGCACCCACCCACAGTGTTTGATACTGGCCTGCAGAAGGCATACTCACCTACCTGTTCACCCACACTCGGCTTCAAGGAAGAGCTGCGGCCACCACCTTCAAAGCTGACTGCCTGTGAGCCCCTTAAGCATGGTCTTCAGGGAGCCAGCCTGAGCCATGCAGCCCAGGCCCACCTGAGCTGCCGGGACCTGCCGCTGGGCCAGCCTCACTATGATTCCCCTAGTTGCAAGGGTACAGCCTATTGGTACCCACCAGGTTCAGCTGCCCGTAGTCCACCCTATGAAGGCAAGGTGGGTTCAGGGCTGCTAGCTGACTTCCTGGGCAGGACGGAGGCTGTATGCCTCAGTGCCCCTCACCTGGCTAGCCCACCAGCCACGCCCAAGGCTGACAAGGAGCCATTGGAGATGGCCCGGCCACCAGGTCCACCCCGTGGCCCTGCTGCNCCCTGCTGCAGCCACTGCTGGCTATGGCTGCCCACTCCTTAGTGACTTAACCCTGTCCCCTGTGCCGAGGGACTCGCTGCTGCCCCTGCAGGACACTGCCTACAGGTATCCAGGCTTTATGCCACAGGCACATCCTGGCCTGGGTGGGGGCCCTAAGAGTGGCTTCCTGGGGCCCATGGCGGAACCTCACCCTGAGGACACATTCACCGTCACCTCCCTGTAGTACCAACTGAAGTGCCGACTGGACCACGAGGTTTTGTTCCTGGGTGAGTCTGGGGATGTGGGTGCTGAGGGCAGAAAGAAACCTGAGGGGTAGGGTGGGAGGGTGAGGGTGCTTGGTTATGGGGAGAGCTGTTTGATGTGAGGGGGGATGGCGTGGTGGGACTCACCAGCAGGAAGGAAGGTCTCAAAATGAGAAGTGTAGTCTGAGGAGCTTGTGTGGGAGACCCATCATAATATTCAGAAGTCCTGATCTCTGGAGTGGTAGAATCATAAATTGCTTAAGACCAAGCGTTCATTTCCCCCTCATTCTTGCCTGGGTAAGAAGTACCACTTATCTCTTATGAAGGAGGACATTTGCCTCCCCCTCAGAAGAAAGAGTGGGCTAGTCACCCCGCTCGGGCTCTCTAGGCTCCTGTGGTGGAGCTGGTTTGCCTTGGCACATGCTCCACAGGAACTTTACAAGATGGCCCGGGGATTCTCTCTCTCTCCTGTCCTCTTCTCAAAGACTTCTTTAAAAAATTTAGACAAGGACTCACTGATGTGCACTCCCAGATAGCCACCTGCCGTGCCCCTGAGAGCCGGGATTCAAGTTGTAACATCTTGGGCTCGATGTTGGTTCTGTATGGTCAGGCCCCATGAGACAAGGATGGAGGTGTGAAGAACAGAGCCTTCTCTGCCCCAGGAAACTGCAACCAATGGGTCTGTCCGCCGGGAAACCGGTCCCTTCCCTCAAATGCTTCTCCAGAGTTCAATCAAATATTCGGAGACACTTTGCCATTATTTCTGTCAGGTACTATGCCTTCACGGTTGAAGTCTGTTTTAGTGTTTTCAGGAAAATAAAAGGCAGAATTGTTCCCATATAACTGGATAAAACAGTGGGGTTAGAAGAATTATCTTCTTGAAGAACGGTTATTTCAGAATATAGCCACAACTAGACCCACTTTGGGGCAAGATATCTGTCACAGAATGGGCCAGATGTGGCCATTGGCAGTGGAGTAGCTGAGGTCTTGCTGCCCCAAAGCCTCCTGGGTGTTTTGCTTCCTGATGGACTAGCCTGTCCCTACTCTGGAGAGGCTGTTCGAGGCCAGGGTGACTCAGGGTCCTAGAGTCAGTGGAAACTTATGACTTCCCCTCCCCCCACTTTGCTAGACCCCAGCTGCCCTGGTGCCTAAGGGTGGCAAAGAGCCATTATGAAAACCAGGAAGGCCCCTGGGAACACCAGTCCTCGGTTGGCCACCAGCTTGCTACATATCTGAACTTTTGCCTTTTCCTGGCCTCTCTTTCCCCATCTGTTTGAGAAAATGGACTTCAGTAGTCTCTTGGGCTCTCACAGGTCTGTATGGTCTGCATAGCAGAGACAATGGCTCTTTTTTTGGCAGTGTTTTTTCCTCCCTAATGAAGGCAGGCTAGATTAAAATGGCCTTCCATTCTCCATGCATATTGCTGCAAGCAGCAGGGCTGCAGATCTGAAGCCGGCCAGAGAGAAGCTGCTTAGGGTTTAAAATGTCAAACTCTTGATCCTTCTCACCGGAGGAGAGATGCCTCATGGATAATCCAGAAATGTGAAATAATCCCAAAACCGTTCCTCTCAGGCTCTGGGATGGAAAATGAACGTGTAGGGGCTGGGTGTTTGGGCAGGTCACAGCTCAGTGCAGTGCATAATGGAACCACCCAGTGAGGCCTGAATGCAGGAGGAGCTGGGATGCCATCCAGCCCCACATTCTAGCCTGTTCCCCACCCAGCACTGGGAGTTAGCAACACTGTCCTCGCAGGGACATATGCAGTTCCAGAGACATCTGTGCAGCCCTCCCCATGTATCCGGCATTGGAAGCACCACAGATAGGCGCTTGAACCTCAGAGGGCCTCCAGTTCCGAGGGAAAGACGCTAACACAGAATGGCACAGAGCACTTGGTTGTCAGAGCCACAGGGAAGGGGAGGGTGCAAGGCCAGCTAGGGGATTGTGAGAGCCTGCAACAGGATACCCAGACCAGACCTTACAGCTGCTACCAGCTAATGAAGGGGCTCGATGGTAGATGGGGAACAACATTCTGGGCAAAGGGAACAGTAAGTGGTGCGTACAGTCTTGAGGAGGGGAGGGATTTGGCTCTGAAGATCTGGCTGATGTGCAGGCAGTAAAGCTAAGCAAAGGCCAGGCAGGCAGAGCCAGATCCTGTAAGACACTGCAAGGAATTTGAATCATTCCAAGATGTACAGGGAGCCACTGAAGATAGAGTTCCAGTAAAACCTGGCAAGTATTGAAAGGAAGGAGACCAGACCAACCAGCCATGATGGTGGCTTGGACTAAGGCGTTCTGGGCTAGTTTCCCTTCCCTAGTTATGGTAGCCTACAAGCGCCTCCATGTAGGGCAAGCCTCTCGTCCGGACGACTAGTTAAAACCATGGTGATGGTGAGAGAGGTTAGAGGATGCAGAGGAGAGTGACAAGGAAGTGGAATTAGAATAGAAGGAGCCACATTGTCCACAGAAGGCCTAAGCAGAGAAGACCATGACGGGCTCACTCACCAGCAGGCAGTGAGCAGCTTTAATCCTGGGCGCTGGGAAAGCGGTAATTCAGTTCAGCTGCTCATCTTGAGCCTTTTTGTGCTAACCCTGGGACAGGCACTGGGTAGACAAAGCAGACATGGCTCCTGTCTAGAGATCAGCATCTGTCCCAGGAAGTTCAAACAAGCATACAGAGAACCTGGAAACTCTGAGTAGGAAATGGCAGGTGCCCAGAGGCAGGGAGAAGCCAAGAGTGCACACCAAACACTGGATGCTGTGCTCAGGTCATTCCTCTGTTCAGATATGTGCTGTACCTTTGTGTGACACTGCCCCAGGGATTCTTCACAGCATCTTGGGCAGGGAGTATGTTCTTGGCTTTCATTAGAGGTAAGGGAGCAGGCACAACTGAGATCTGCCCAGGAATCTGTAGTTTGTCAAACATGGATCCATCTGTGACTTTCAAAGTTTGCCATGTGGCTACTCTTCACCCACATCTCCAGCTCCCTGGTTCCCTGGCTACAAAATGATGGGTCACATTAGGTGAACCTATGGTTCTTTGGGGGGGGTGCTGAGTTTTGTTTTGGGGGGTCAGGGGTTTTTGTGAGACAAGGCCTTACTGTGTTGTAGCCCTGGCTAACTTGGAACTAACTCACTATAGGTGGGGCTGACCTGGAACTTGCTTCCTCCTGCCTCAGCCCGCTGAGTGCTGGAATTACAAGCATGTACCACTGTATCCAGAAGGACTAGCATTTTAAATGAACTTGTGGATTTGTGCTAAGAAGCTGCTGCACTTGAGCTTGAAGAAGCTACAAGATGTGGAGCCAGGGAGGGGCACTGCAGGCAGTGGGAACTCGGGGCAAAAGCGGGTTTCATCCAGTGAGATCTGGGAGATGAAAGGTCAGAGGAGATGGTGGGGAATGTGTGTGTCCTGGCTCTCTTGAGTGCTGTAGCTGATAGGCAGTTAGTTAGGGATGGGCCAAAGGAGGGGGGCCGTGGGCTCATACAGGCATCGTTTCTAATGAAGAGCAGAGCCAGACAAACTGGCTCCTCCATGTTGGGACCCTTGAACCAAAGATCAACCACACCAGACCCCAAGAACAGAGGTGAGAAGGTGGGAAGGGCCCACAGATATTCAGGAATCTCTAATCCTTCCCCCTCCCTATTAGCTCTTGGCTCTAAAACTGAGGCCAAGAGAAATGTCACAGGTCCTTCCAGGTTACACCAGCTGGGGCCTGACGGGAACAGGAGGCAATTTCCAAGGCCACCATCCAGCCAGGGTCAGCAGGCATGCCCAGGCCTGGGCCAGGCCCAACTGCTCTGGGCTTTGTCTCTCTAAGTCTTGAATCCTTAAGAGGTCACTTGATCTTGCCTCTGGCTCTGAGCAAGAGGCCTCATGTCAGGGTTCAGCCAGTCCTGCCCTGCTTCCTCTGAGCTCCAGGTTTTCTCGCCTTTCTGAGGTCATCCTCCAGTTCTGCTTGCCTTCCCTGTAGCCATATTTAGGCCAGGCCTTCTTGTTCAGAGCCCCTGCTCCTTGGGAATACCATCTCTCTATGAACATAACTTCCGCTGCTCCTCCTCTCCCTGTGCCTCACATCCCTGGTAAAAAGCAGAGCTCCAAACTGGCAGACAGTGACTAGGAGTGCACGTCTGTGGTCACACATAGGCCCTCACCAGCTAGGTGATCTGGTGACTCACAGAACCTAGTGAGTCACATCATCTCTATCTGTAAGAATTAAGGGGATTGGCATGTACAGCTCTTAGCCCTGTCCTGGCCCACAGGAAAGCACCTAGTTGTCTGGTAGATGGGTGGATGAATGCCTTCCCACAGTCTGAATTCTGGGTCCTCAGTGCAAGCTGTGTGAGTCACGCATCTCCAACCCCTGTTCATGACCTTTGCTTAACCAAAGATAACCCTCCTGTATCTGTTTGTCTGCCGCCCTTCTGTAAGGGTCTTGTATTCTGCTGTGGGCCTGGAGCATTTGTGGGGCTGGAGACATTGCTGAGTATGAAGGGTGTTTGGAAGCCTTGAAATTTCTCTGGGGCTAAAGACGTAGCACAGGGTAATCCCAGTGTTCTTTATGTTAGCCACTGGACCAAGTCCTCCTGGGGAGAGGTAGGGACGCTGGGATGAAGTAAGTGCTACTCCAAAGGACTTTGGAAAATCACCCAGGTCAGCTAGAGCCCTGTCTTCTCCCCAAACACAAAGCATCTGAGAAACCTTGTAACTTTAGAGTGTGCTTTCATTTCCCTGGATAGCACTGTCTGCCTTGCCACTGTCCTCTTTGGTGCCATAGTGCCTGTGCTGCTGGGAGTTGGGGAAGTAGATGAAGTCTGTCCAGTCCGCATGAAGTAGCAGCCCACTCTGCCCTGGCCAGTATCCCATGCTCCAGATAGCACTAACCCACAGGCATAATGGGCTTGTTCCAAACCTCTACTTGAGTACTGTGTCTAGGGGAGGTGCCACAGCTCCTCCAGCAGCAGGGAGGATCCTCCATGCACTTCTGAGCTACATAAGGAGGGCAGTGGGGACTTCCTGGAGCTGGAAATGATCTGAGCAAATGAGAGACTTGAGCAGCTAGAGCCCCACTCAGCCAGCTGGATCTCTGGCCCACCCCCATCCTAGTCCATTCTGTCCATGGTGGCCGCCAAAGTGCTTGTTGTTCAGCATTTTTGTATGCACGGTGTCTGGAGTCCCTAAAATATTTATTGGATGAATTGATTAAAGCACATCTGCTCTTGCATGCCTGTGCTTCACACCTTTTGATTGTATCCTTTCTCTCCGCTGTCTGCAGAACACAAGCCCGACTGCCCGGCATGGTGCAGACGACATTCGGGCCTCTGTCCTGGCATCCACCCCTTTCAGCCCCATCTCAAGCGCCCCTTTCCTTGCATCAGAGAGTTCTCTGCAGGATGCGCCCTTTGCTTTGCCCTGGCCTGGTTGCCCTCTGATGTCCACTGTGGTCTCCCACCTGTCACTGCCAGTCTTTCACTCAGGCGCCACCTCCTCCAAGAAGTGTTCCGTGATCCTTCCCAGGCACAATTAATCTCCAGCTCTTTCGGCATCCTTGACAAGCCCTTTCTGGGAATGTCCCAGCACGCCATACATTCCTTTAGGCTACCCGCTCATCTTTGCATTGACTCCCCCACTCCACCATTTGGGAGTTATTTCAGGGGTGGGTGTGTGTGTGTGTGTGTATCAAGTGTGTGGAGGTCAGGGGACAACTTTTAGGAGTCCTTCCTCTTTTGCCATGTGGGTTCTAGGAATCAAACTCAGGACATTAGGTTTATCAGTTAATACTTTTCCTTGGTGATCCATCTTCACTGGAAGAACTAAGAGAGGAAAGGTCAGCTGAGCATGGTGGTTGATGCATGCCTTCAATTCCAGCATTCAGGAGGTAGAAGCATGTGGCTACATAGAGAGACCCTGTCTCCGCAAAAGAACAGGAGGGCTGAAGGTCCCCAAATCTACAGGAAGTAACCCTAAAAGGAGTGTATAGAAGGGTGTGTCAGTGAACCTGTCAGCTCCAGACCAGGTGACTTCCAGAGAGACCTCCAAGCAGTGGGAGCCACAGAAACACTGAGTGACAAGAGAGAATGACTCTTGGGAGTCACTCTGCCTTCATCATCCACTTTGTGTGTCTGCATCATCCATGATGCCTGTCCTCACATAGGTCATTCCCCGCAGGGAGAGTGGAGTGATACTTTGACACAGAAGTGTAGAAGTGTACAAATGTATATATGGGGAGTAGGACTTGTTTTCTTGGGATAAAATAGAATGGGAAGTGGGAAGTGTGGTCACAGCAGATTGGTGGGTATCTACAGGTAAGGAGCCCTTCTGGTCCCACTACCATGTACTCTAGGTCTCAGTGTCCAGCAGCAGAGGAGGCTCCCAGAGCCAGAGGTCAAGGCACATACTTTGTAAAGTGGACAAGCTGCCCCACACCCTGGCCTCTTTGGTCTCAGCTGGGAACCCTATGACCCTTCACTGAACCTCTAGTGGTATTTCTGCCTATCGGGTGTAGTTAAAGCCCCACAGAAATAGCTTGTACATTGAGGTACCTCATAGGCTTGATAGCCTAGAGAAGTAGCTTAGTCTTCGGGCAGTTGATTTGTCCTTTGACCCCTAAAGCTCTCTCTCATCACCTGTTCAAACCCTTTACTTGGCAGAAAGAAAAGTGAAGCCTAGAGAGAGAAGAGGGAAGGGCCTCCCCCTCTGTCTTCTCTCTTGTGTGGCTGGGGAGTGGAGGTCAAGCCTGAGCACACACCCTAGCAGGAAGTAGGTGTGATATATGGCTGCTTAGATGGAGTCGAGTGGACGCTCTGTTTATGGGGAGAACGGCTCTCTCTGGGCAGCCTGGTGTCTGTGTAATCTCTGCCCAGGCAGAGACCACTGAAGTCCCTGGCACCTCAGTTGCTAAACCTGCAAGAGCCAGAGGGCGCAGTGAATGTGACTCTGGGGTTCCTCATGGAGGCACTAAAAGGTTAAGTCTGAGTAAAAGTGGTTGGTGTCCTGGGGTCGGGTGCATGCTGGAACTCGGGGTTCAGAGGTACCACACACAGGTCTGTGCTCTAGAAGAACCAAGTAGAGAATGGCAAGTGCACTGGTAGCTATGGTAACAAGGCATTCTAAGGAGGCATCCTAGAGGTATGTGAGAAAGAGCTGAGCGGGACACTCCGACATGCTGACCAGCCTTAGATCAGTCATGGTGCTGTCATTCAGTCTGCACACATGCGCCATCCCAGCACGCTGAGCTCTGTACTTAGTGGTTAATTTAGAGCTATAACCTTACTTCCCAGACTGAACTGAATGTTCTTCCTCTTCCTGAGCCCCTCAGGACTTCCCTTGGCACAACCATCTACCTGCATGGAGACTGCATGGTTAGGATCTGTCTGCTTTGCTCTCTCTCCACTTGGGCAGGCTTTTAGGGTGGATCCAGAGCTATTACATTCTCTGCCTTGTTCCTAGTCCCTGAGCTGGGTTGCCTGGCACCTTAGTATTTGGTTCAGTTTTTGAGAGTTGAGCCTAGCTAGGTCTGTGTTCTATCCAGCATAGCATTCTCCCTTCACCAAGAACACTCCCAGCCTGTGATTCTTCCCCACCCACCATCCTCCCCCAGATTCTGCCTGAGCCCCTGGCTGGCTAAGTCCCGGAAGCTGGGAGGGCGGTGGGAGGAGAGGTTAGGTGCTCTGGGCAGCTTAGCAGAGGGCGAGAAAGCCTCCTGCTGCCTGGCTGCAGGCACCATGGGAAGGTTCTGGCAGGAACTGCCTGCTGGGCTGAGATCACCATGGAGACCTGGCTTGCAGAGGGTCACTGGCAATGGCTAAGGGCTGGTGGGGGTGGGAGTGAAGGGGATTTATGCAGAATTTGTGCTCTGGACCTTTGAGGGGAGCAGGCAAAACTGGGTTCATCACTGTCAGCATGCCAAGTAGTTTGCAGCAGCCCACCCTCTCTCTCCAGTAGTTCCCCCAGAAGATTCTTTGTCTTGGCAACTGTCCTTCAACTGCAGTGGAGCCAGCTTCTGGGATGAGGCTTCTCCAGTGCTCGCTGAGCCTGGCACCCCACATATCATAATCCTTTCTTCATCCCTGCAGTTGGTCGTGCTTGTCACCCTAACTGTAGAGAGCTGACATCCATCCCTGCAGCACCCCTGCTCCTTTTTCCTTAGTACCCCAATTGTGCCACATCTGTCACCTCACAGGCACAGTGGCTTACCCACCCCAGGACTATTGTGGTCCAGATCTGGTGTCCCGAGCCCTTAGCCCTCACTCCTTTATGCTGCTGGCCTAACCACCAAGATAGGGTGCTTGCTTCCCTTTCCCTGCAGGAACCCACCTGGTGTCCCTGGCTCTCTGGGGTGTCCTGGCAAGTCCAACCAGAGGACAAGAGTCATCCCTGGGGCTGATTGCCCGGCAGACAGCAGCTGAGGCTGAGCAGAATGCCAATGTGTCTCTATTGGAGAAGAAAGCTAACAGAGTACATAGGAAAGGGGCTTTCTGTCTGCCTGGCTCCTGTGGCTGTGGGGAACGACAGGTGGCACACAGAGGAGGAGACTTAGGGGGCAATTTAGCACCCCAGCCCTATCCCTGACCTCTGAGAGGCAGGCAACCTAATGGCCCAGGGTTCTGGGAATGACCTAAGCCAGCTCTGTCTTGGCTCATCCCTTACAGCAGCAGAGCTGTAGATCTGGGGGAGGGGGGTGCAGGCTGGTAGTCTGGATAGAGACAATAAGTTCCACACACATGATTAGAACTCTCTAGCAATAGGAGGTACCTTAGTGGTTGTGGGGACTGGGGAGTTTCCAAGCCTCAGGAAGGCAGGCAGTGTTTCCACCAAACACAGATGGCATTGTGCTGGGTGACTTCTTCATTCCTTCATTCAGGCTGACTTCCTCATCACCTCATCTCTCCTAGGAGCAGAATGGATGGGTGGGGTTGAGAAGAGGGGTGGATTAAAAGAAACAGAAGCAGTGTTTCACACCTGTGTGCTGCTGTGCCCAGGCTCTGCCCTGGTTCCTCCTTGCCAACCATGGAGGTTAGAAGCATTACCAAGCTAGCTTATTATTATAGCATTTGGAAACTGAGGGTTAGAGAGCCCATCTGGCCCCAGGAAAATAATAAAAGTGAATCCATTTTTTAATGTATTACACATCTGTGTTCAACCTTTCTGTCTTAAACACTGGATCCAGCAACAAACCTAGGAGGGTAGTCCCATTGCCCCTCCTTTGCTCGTTTGTTTTTTTAAAGCAGGATCTCTTGCCTGCCTCTGCTCATGAGTGCTATGGTGACAGGCTACAATTGCACCTGGTTTATGCCCTGTTGGAACTCAAACCCAGGGCTTCATACATGTTGGGCAAATATATCTAACTATACTAAACGAAATATATCCCAGCCCTGGTTGGTGGTTTGAGCCAGTCCTGCTACAGCTTGGGCTAACCTTGAACTCAAGATCTTCCTGTGTTAGTAGTCTCTTAGGTGTTGGGGTTATGGGTGTGAGCCGCCATGTCTGGCTTTCTAGTATCCCCTTCACACTAATGAGTAAAGGAAGCTGGGTGCCTTGGCAGGTGCCTTTAAATCTGTACCTGGGAGGCAAACACAAGTGAATCTCTTCAATTCAAGGCCAGCCAGAGTTCTCTGGTGAGGCCCTGTCTCACACACAACAATAACAAAACTTCAGTGAGTAAACAGGTTTTAGCTCCTATCCAGTCACAGAACTTTTCATTGGTGGTGCTGGCTGTGAGCTCAGCTATCTCTAACTCCAGAGCCCAGACTCTTAGTAAATCCTGCTTTGGGACTCCTTCCTTCTTTCCCTCCCTCCCTCCTTCCTTTCTGTCTGTTTTTGAGTTTTTAAGTTTTTGAGGTAGAATTCTGTTCTCTGTAGCTCAGGCTATCCTGGAATTCACAGGATCCGTCCACATGCTTCTCTTGTCTTCACTCTTGGTCTTGGGCGTTTATGTGTAGAAAAACCACACCTGTATTGCAATTCTCAGGAGGCTAAGGCAGAGAATCAGGAGCCCAAGCTAGCTTTGGCACACAGCGAGTGTGAGGCAAACCTGGACTATATGAGACTGAAGAAAAGTACCACCACATTAGGAAACTGAGCTTGGAGAAGTCACATGGGGTCCTGCCTGGAGAAGGACAATGTTAGCGTCTCCAGAACTTTTGGTGGGAACTGAGCCAAACCTGTTTNNTCTTGAAGTTCAGTGTCTGTCTGCTGCTAACTTCTGCCTCTTTTGTGTTTCTTTGCAGCTTTCAGAAAACCAATGCCAAGACCCCTCCCAGCGTCCACATCGTCCTCTGGCAGGAGCACCTGCCCCTCTGCCTCCCGCCTGCCCTTTGCACCCCCTGCAGCCCCATATCCCACCCCACCCCTCCCTGCCCATCTCCTCCACGCAGAAGCCGAAGGTGAGCCCTTTCTGCACAAAACCAGCAATTGTAAATACTTTTTAAAATGTACAAAACTTAAAAACAAAACACAGTTTTAGAAAAAGACAAAAAAAGAGAGAGAGAGAGCGAGAGAGAGAGTGCGTGTGCAAGAGGTTGTGAGCGGGGCTTCGAGGTGTCCAGAACCCCTGCAAGTGTGCACTGAGAAATTTATCTACAGGTCGTTTGACAAAAATGAACAATATCCTATTTATTGTATATACTGTTTTATTATAAATTGTGGATTGTATATTGCATTCTGTAAACCTGCTGTGGTCCCGTGGTGTGCAAGTTCGCATGGTGGGGGGAGGGAGGGAGAACCTCTTTTGGGAGCTTTTTTTTTCTTTTTCACTCTTTTGGGTTTTATCTTCTGTTGTTGTTGTTGTTTTCTGTTGGCAGGACACACCCAAAGATCCAAGTTTGTATTAAAAAGAAATGAAAAAAAAGCAAAAAAAAAAAA
>LOEQ01000140.1:63321-75846 GCA_001685075.1 Bramus lutescens | reverse complement strand
GCTGGCCCGGAGCAGCCAGGTCCTCGTTGGGGTTGTGGATGAAGTGGCATCGAGAGCCATAGGGACAACGGCCCTGGAGGTAGAACTTGTGGCAGAGTTCCGTTTTGTACTTGGGATGGCGATTGGCCTGGCGCAATTCACCCAGGCCGTGGGCAAACTGGCACTTAGCCCCGTATCGACAACGCCCGCTCTCTGAGTAGGTCCGACAGAGCTCCGTCTTGTATCGAGAGGAGGTGGTGGGAGTTGCAGTAGGCGAAGTAGGTGAGGGTGACAGTTCAAGGCCTGGGCGGGGAACCAAGGGTGCGAAACCAGGGGGTGGGGGTACCCAACCACAGCTTCGGCCCTCTACCAGGCTGGTGGAGCGGCCAGTCAGGCGAGAAGTGACCCCAGATGGGACGGAGTCAGACGAGTTTATGCTCCAAAGTGCTGAGGACTCAGTCCCTCCGTGGTCGGATGAGAAGTCAGGGTTCAGCGACAGGAGGCTCTGAAAGAGGAATAGGGTTGTTGGTTAGGCCACCAGAAAAGGTAAGGTGACGACGCCCCGCCCCAGTTGTAGAGCTTCACAACTTGCCATTCCGGTTTGTGGGTTCTCGGCCTGAGCCCTACCCGGATCACACAGACTCCAGGGAGAACTTGATTTGAGTGTTTCAACATGGCTGAAGCTAATCCAAAAGGATTTAGGAAGCCCAGTGTACCCGACGGAACAAGAGACGGGACCCCCAAACCAGAGCACACCCCTGCTCCCCAATTTTGGGCCTTTAGACCTCTCCGGATATGACCGCCCATGGTCGCTCCAGTTTCACAACTTGGAGGAACCGGCCAAAGCCGACCCAGGCCAGATCTCTCTAGAACTCTGACCGAGTCAACTTCCCCCCCAACCTTACACCCCCTAGGGCGCCAAACCGCGCCAGAGGCAGCGAAAGGAACCAGGCAGGTGTGGGGCTGCTTCCGCCCCGCGCCAGTGACAGCAGTGCGCCAGCTTTCCGTTCCCGAGGGCCCGTCGGTATCCGGACTGAGGCACCGGGCTTATGGGCTCCCTTTCTCACCTCCAGCCATGTAGGGCTGGTCTGAGAAGGAAGGCGGGAGTCCACGGCCTAAGTTTGGGGTGCCGGGGACCCGGGCGTGCCGTCTAGCCTATACTCACCTCATAGATGGCAGAGAGATCCATGGTGGCGCGAATGGCCATGGAGAAGAAACCGACAGTCGGGCCGCAGAAGTCTGGCTGTAGTCCGAAGTGAGCGCTTTCGCCTTTTTATAGAGATTTCTTCTGGGGCGTGGCCAAGGGAGCTTCCCGGACGCGCCCCCGCGGTGTAACCCCACCCACCGGGTTCTAGGCCCCTTCCTCCACTCTGGTGGTTATTTTGCTGAATGTGCCTGAACTTGGCTGGCGGGCAACCCCAGCCCCTCTCAGGAGGTAGTGGGGTGTTTCTAAGACTGACTGGTGGCGATGGTAGTGGGGCGTCTGAGTAGTTTTCAAAGGTTGAAGACAGTCGGGTAGGGAACTGGGGCAGAAGTGGGGGCAGGGCTCCAGGGACAATTGACAAGGGCAGAGACTGAGAAGAGGGCGTGTGCGTGTGAGACAGACGGGGGCGGGGAGAGACAAACTGGAAGAGACAGAGATTGCCAGAAGCCGAGAGAAAAACAAAGAGACAGAGTGAGAGACACACGCAAGTTAGGCCAGCTGGTTTAGGACTGTGGTTCCAGTGGAGGCTGAGGCAGGAGACTAGTAAAATTCAAGGCCTGGCTGGACTACAGAGTGAAAATGAATTCTAGGTCAGCTTCGGTGAGACCTTCGTCTTAAAAAGTAAAAAGGGTTAGCCAGGCAGTAGTGGCGCACTCCTTTGATCCCATCACTTGGGTGGCAGAGACAGGCAGATCTCTTGAGTTTGAGGCCAGTCTGGTTTACAGAGCTAGTGCCAGGACAGCCAAAAACCTTGTCTCGGAAAAAACAAACAACAAAAAGTAAAAAGGGCCAGGCAATAGTAGTACACACCTTTAAAACCAGTTTAATCCCAGCACTCCCGGAGGCCCAGGCAGGTGGGTCTCTGGAGTTCAAGGTCAGCCTGGTCTACTGAGTTCCGGGATTGCCAGGGCTAAGCAGAAAAAAAGCCCTGTTTCAAAACAAACCCCTTCCCCCCCTGGGGGGGGGGCAGTGGCACATGGCTGTAATCAGGGCATTTCAGAGGTGGAGGAAACAAGAGCAGGCGTTCAGTGCCAGTCCCAGCTATTGATTGAGGTCCAGGTCCTATTTCTAAAAAGCCAGAAACTATTGAGGTGGGGGTGGGAATAAAAAGAAGGCTCGGTGATAGAGTGGTTTCTTGGCACTCCTTGGCTTCAATCCCTATTACAGAAAGGAAAACAAAGAGGATGTATATAGAGAACGGTAGGGAGAGGGTGTTGGGGAACAAAGGTAAAGAGGAAGTGGGTTACAGAAAGATAAAAAGCAAAGGTGAAATAAAAACTAAAACCTCCAGGCACAGAACCAATGAGGCTGGACAGGGCCCCTTTCTCCAGTTGTGCTTTCAATTATTAAGAGCCTTCATTCTGAAAACTCAAGGTTGGAATAGCTCGAGTCTTTTATTAGGGAGAAAGCTCGCCTCTATTGAAGGGGGGGGCACCGGGCACCTTCAACGTTGAATGGGTCTCTTGTAATGTAAGCAGTCTTAACTAAAGTTTAAATTCTCTCGAGGATCGTTCTCCACCAGATCTGTAAGGTTTTTGTTTTTCAGCAGGACCTCCTGGCTGGCCTGGAACTCGGGATCTTTTGGTCCCCACCACCCAAGTAGTGTTAGGATTAGAGGTATGCCCTGCCGCCACAATCAAGTTTTAAAAGAAGTGTTTCTTCAAGGGTATCTCCAGTGAAAAAGTGTGTTTGGGTACGGAGGTTATCATTGCTAGGAGTGTAATTACAATGCTGGGAAGTTCTTGCACGGTGCGTTGCGCACTTGTATTGAGGTGGGGAGATTCTGCCGGGCTTCTCACTGATTTGCTTCATCGGANCTGGAAGCCGTGACGAGGACGCTCAGCCCGGACGCTTGGGTTCCTCTCCTGTAACCAGGGCTCCAGTCTGTTGTAAACAGTCTGGAGGACAACGGGAAAAGAAGGGAAGGAGGGGCCCAAAAAACTTGCCTTCCGCCCAGTTTACAAATCCCTGAGCCAGCCGATTTTAGGACCAAGCGCAGGGAAAGGGGGTTAGGGTGGGGCATGCTGGGGTGTTCGGAGGCCAGCATTCCAGTTTCGATTCCCTGGAGACTGGGAGCTTTTGCCATCCCTGACTCAACTTGGACCCCTCCTCTATCTGCTGAGTCACTGGGACAAAAGCCTGGCCGCCTGGGTCTCGGCTACTCTCCAAAGGGTGCTGGGGTGGGTGGGGGGCAGAGGTGTAAGAATGACGATCCTCTGAAAATCATTACTTTATAAGCTGTAGGACTCACGAAGTGAGACGTCTTTATCTTAGAATACCGGGTCAGGTGCTCGGCTCTTCCCTGCTCCACCACCACCCCCGCGCGCCCCGGGAGCCCTGGCCCCCAAGCTCTGATCTCTTAGCTTGTCCAGGGATCCAGACACAGGTGATTTTAAGCGGGGCATGGCCTCCTTCAGACCCAGGCGTCCAGGCCCCACTTCCCCCTCACACTTGAGATCCAGGCCCCAAGCCCTTATTCTCTGGAAATAGGAGTCGGAGGGTCCTGTCCAACTCCCGCTTGGGTGCCCTCATCCCAGCAGGAAGTTCATGGCCGGGCTCCTCCCTGCTCCCTACGTAGCCAGCAGGGAAAATCCACGGCCCTGGCAGTGGCCGGGAATCCCCTCTGGAATGACGGTGGGGAAGGGGGTTGGCCAAGGTCCTGCGAGGCACTCGGCCACGTCCTGTGCGCGCTGGGGTGGGGGCTGGGGGAGCGAAAGGGGTGGAAACCAGAGAGGCTAAAAATATAGCAAGCACTTCCGGCCGAGGTGAGGGGGGGAGGAGAACTCAGAGCTGAGTTTCCAGAAAAACAAGCGGGGACAGGAAACCTGGGGGTGTGAGAGCCGGTGGGCCGGCGAGTAGGCGGGCTAGGGCCCACGTACTCCCGGCACGTGTGGGCCTGTCGTGTTTGCCTGTGAGTGTGGTCTAGGCAGGGTGTTGCAGGGGAACAGCCAATATGCCAGCCTCCAGCGGGAGAGAGGTGTGCTTGCTACATGTGTGTTGTGGGGAGTCTTAAAGTTTCTAGGTAAGCAATTGGAGGCTTAGGTGCGGGCGACAAGTCTGTGTGTGACCTGTGCTTAAAGCCCCCATAAAGCAGGATCCTGTAATAAAAAAATGTGAAGCCACCTGTCTGCCACTGACTAGACCATGTGTGCTGCAAGTGGCCTCCGGAGGATTGTCGACTGTAACTCCTGCAGCTGTCTTTGAGGGGCCTCGTGGGAACTTCCACCCCACCCATCTGTGTGTAAGGGAACCGCTGTGAGGTGTGTGACTTAAGTGTGTCATTCCTAGCAGGTGCCTAGGTGATGGGATTCTGCATTCAGGACCTTGAAGTAGAGTGTGGGCTTTCTGTGGCTCGCTCGGCCCTGTTGTACCATGTGTACAAATGGTATTTGTGGATCTGTGTTCTTGTTTGTGGCTGTCTTGGAGGTTGCCTGTTCCTGAGTGTGGTAGACCCGAGTCTGGACATAGTTCCTCTGTGGACCAGTCACAAGGCGATGGAAACTAGTGGACTTTGGTGCCTGACGTAGAAGCCGGCACGTGATGGGGCGAGTTGCTGGGGTGCTGGTTGTGTTGTGCTCCTGCGTCTGCCTGTGGGCAGAACAGACGAGCACACACCCGCACCTAGATACTGAGTGTCTGAGCCAATCTTATCTGTCCCTAGCGAATGAGGCTGCTCTGCCACAGAGCTGACTCAGCATGTGATGGGCAAAGTCTCGATGGGTGAGAGATAGCGGGCTAAATGGTGGTTACCGGGTTCGGTAATCACGTGGTCAGATGGTTGGTTAGTACTTGCTCACAGAGCAGGGTCCATGTATGTGGGAGGATGGCCAGTGTGCTAATCCCTACCAGGAGTGGGGAGCATGCCCATGGTCAGTCAGCCTGCAGATATGAGACGCAAGCCCTGGGACTTACAGCAGCCCTCTTACCCCTACCTCTCAAGTGCTGAGATTCCAAGCATGAACCACTTTGGCTGGCTGTGGCTTTTCATCTCATACATAGATCCTCCCTAGCGTGGGGTTTTACACAGGCCTGTACAACTTCTCTGTGCCAGTAAGGTCGGGAAAGGCCCTTTTGTGACCCCATCCAGGCTTCCTCCCCTGTGCTCCCTGAACCTAGCTAAAACCTCTTCACTCTTTGAGAGCACATTCCCGTCAGAGGCTGGCCAGTGCTCTGTGCTTCTCTACACTTTTGCTGGTGGTATCCCTAAGACCTAATACCCCACCCCTCCAGTCGGCTGTCACCTGCCTAGCAAGGGTTTCTTTGACTGAGTGCCTATTTCTGCCCAGGCTGGTCTCAAACCATCCTCCTGCCTCAGGCTCTCAAATGCTAGTACAAGTGTAGGCCACTAACACACTTCTTTTTTAAACAAGTGTGTGTGTGCAAGTCAGAAGACAACTTGAGGCAGTTCCCTCCTTCCAACATGCAAGTCCCAGAGACTGAACTGAAGTCACCTAACTCAGTAGGTAGCAAGCGTGGTTACCCACGGAGCCACCTCAAGGGCCCAGACACCCATCTTTTTTCTCTTTGGAGACCGGATCTCACTTATGTAGCTGTCTGGATTCAAAATCTGCATTGCTCCTCCTGCATGCTGCGATTACAGGTTTATGTACCATGCTGCATTTTGTTAATCTCTAGGAATATAGGAATCTTTGCTCACATTGCACAGAGCTGCCATCTTTTTTGAATGACTATAGCTTGGTGCCCATCTTCTATGGTGTGGGTTGTGGCATATACACTATTGCCCCATGGTCTGCTGTCACCTGAGTATGGTTTTAAGCAGTTGGGCCTTGTATCTGATGCTGGATGCCACACCTACCAGCATGTGGTATGTTGACATCAACTCTGAAGGGCCAGCTGTACCAGACTGCCATGTCTTAGCAAATGCACGGTACGAGTCCCTGGCTGTAACTCTCGTGTTCTGCCTTGGACAGGTGAGTATGTTTTCAATTGTATGCAAGATCACTACATCCCTGAACCATTTCTACAAACAAGAAATGCTCAAGATGTGTGCTGGGTGCCCAGATGATCAGTTGATGCATCACTTTGGGAAATAGTTCCAGTTACTAGTCATATGGGACTCTAAGTACCACTGAGGGCTTGGCTTTTTTCTTTTGGCTGAGATGAAGTTTTAGTATGTAGCCCAGGATAGCTTTGAACTTGCAATTTTCTTGCCTCTACGTCAAGGCATTTTGTAAGTGTAGTTAAAGCAAATGATGGTATAGCCCTGTAATCCTAAGAGTTGTGAGCCTGAAGTAGGAGGATCCCAAGTTCAAAACTAGCATGGGCTACATGAGCCCCCGTCTCAAAAAGAATGATGAACATAGTGGCCTGCATCAAATTGTAATCATCAGCACTTGTGTGGAGAAGAGGGAGGTGAAGACAGGACAATCCCCAGGGAAGATCCTCCTGTCTCAAACCAAGAGAGGAGAGAACTGCCCCATCTAAAGACTGTCTCTACCTCCACACGAGTGCCCCCCTTGTGTGTACGTGTACACACACACACACACACACACACTCACGCACAGTGCTTGGGAAGCTGAGGTGGCAGACTGCTGAGTTGGACGGCAGTCTGGATGTATTCTGAGGATGGTCTAGGTGATGGAGTGAGACCCCGTCTCCACAACTCCAAATAAAAAGAAATTAGGACTGGGTGGGGGTGTTGCACATCTTTAATCCCAACACTTGGGAAGTAGAGGCAGGCAGTTCTCTGTGATTTCGAGGCCAGCCGAGTGTACAGAGAGAGTCCCAGGACAGGTACCAAAGCTAGAGAGAGAAACCCTGTCTTGAAAACCCAAAAATAAATAAGTAAAATTAAAAAAGTGAAAAATTAGGCTCAAGATCAATGACTTTAGGTAAGGACTTTTACCCCAGAGACCTGGGGAGATAAAGGGGGTGATTTAAGTAGACAAAGGGCGGACTCGACTTCCCAGCACTGAAGGGAGGCAGGGAGGGGTACCTAGGTAGTGTGGTCACACTTGCACTTCAATGGCTTTCCAGCCTTCCCAGTAGGGGAACATGAGCTCCTGTAGATCACAGATGTCCCCATGGTCTCAGTTTTTTGTTGTTGTTGTTTGATTGATTGGTTTTTCGAGACAGGATTTTGCTGTAGTTTGGGAGCCTGTCCTGGAACTAGCTCTTGGAGATCAGGCTGGCCTCAAACTCAGAGATCCGCCTGCCTCTGCCTCCCAAGTGCTGGAATTAAAGGCGTGTGCCACCACCGCCTGGTGGTCTCAGAGGTTTTTGAAACAGGGTCCCGCCCATGAGGCCACTGGTTCGTGGCATGGGAAACAGTTTGTCACTCTAGCCTTTCTGCTGGCAGCTGGGCCCGGGTTGGGAACTCTATCTAGCACTTATACAGGCCTGCAGCCTGTGGCTGAACTCCCACTCCCCTTGGGAAATGGGGTACTTGTGGGGTTCTCCCTACCTCCCTCAAGCCCCCTCTCCAGGGCCTGCTTCCCGGAGGAGCTAGGTTCTTCCCCAGAACCCATGATTCATTCCTGCTAGGGCCTTTTCACTTCTGCTTTGGTGCTAAAAATACAGGGACCCAGGAGTCCCTTTGAGCAGGCCACATATTGCACAATGCTCCCTGCTAGAGCTCTGCTGACACAGGGTTGAGCTGGGACCTAAACTGCTCTTAGTTGGTGTGTACTGAGGTCAGGGCCTACATTTCTGCACTTCTCCTTTTCTGGGCCAGGAAGTCCCTTCTCTAGCCCCAGGTAACCCAGCAGTTTGGTTCCCCTTACATACATATGGTTACACTTAGGAGTTGGGGGCAAAAGGCAACAAAAGGGGACTGGTAGAGAGAGGCAAGATTGGAGGAAGATGAGTTAAAAATTAGTGCACCCACAGGGATAGACGGAGGAAGATCTAAAGGGCTCACTCAGTGCAAGGTGGGAGATGGAGGTGAGGGAGGAGGTAGAGTCCCTGACAGAGGCCATCAGTGGCCCAGTGGGGAGGTCCACCCTAGGTCAGGGAGCAGAGTAGGTGGCAGCAGAGGCGAGGCCTGGTCTGTGCGCCTGTGCACCTTTGCTGCCCCCTGCTGGTTTCAACTACATTGCCCTGGCATGACAAATCAGAAACTGGAGCCACCTGTTTTGCCTTAGGCTGCACTTCATTCTCCCTGCCCCTGCCCCCAAGACCTCAGAGACTGCTCCCAGGGCCAGTTGAGGCTGCAGTCTTTCCTGTGACCTTGTTGGCACAGTCCAGCAGGGCAGTGTGAATGTCTTTGGCACAGGTAATCTGGGCTTTGATGACAGCCAGGTACTGAGGATAGGGCAAGCTGTCCGGTTGCACTGCATCTGGCTTGGTGGCTGTGGGTACCAGTGTTGGAGAGTGCTTGGCGCTGTCACAGCTCTGTGAAAGGCATTCGTGGGCCAGGCGCTGTGGGAAGGCAGAAAAGAGAACAACAGTATTGTTTCCAGGGACCTGCAACCCCCCCCCCATCACTCAATCTGGGGCTAAGCTGACCAGCTCTGGGTCTCCAAGGCCAGTGTCTGGTCTTGCCAGCTTCTTGCTGGATTACCTAGGACATGGGGCCATGAGATCTCACTGGCACCAAGCTATTAAGTGTTTTTGCGGTGGCTTGAGTCACAGACTTGCTATGCAGACAAGGCTGGCCTCAAACTTTTAAACCTGACAACTTTATCCTCTTGAGAGCTAGGATTATGAGTGTACACAACGGGCTAGTGACAGGTGGCTCTATAGGAAAGACACTTGCTGCCAAGCCTGATGAACTGAGTTCTATTTGCCCAGGATTCACACAGCAGAAGGAAAAAAGAAATCAACTACTGCAGGACTTCTTCTGAACTCTGAATGTGCACAAGCACACCCCGCCCACAACAAAATGTAATAATTTAGAAAAATTTAAAGTGTTGGGCTAGAGAGGTGGCTCAGAGGTTAAGAGCACTGGCTGCTCTTCCAGAGGTCCTGAGTTCAATTCCCGGCAACCACATGGTGACTCACGACCATCTGTAATGAGATCTGGTGCCCTCCTGCCCTGCAGACATGTATGCAGGCAGAACGCTGTACATATAATAAATCTTTTAAAAAAAAGTATAACGTCATGCCTGATTCCTTAAATCGGTTGAATAGGCGCCTCTCTTGTCTGGTGAGTGCCGGTGCTACACTGTTTGAAGCCCTAACTGATGAACATTAGCTGCTGCTGTTGCGCCTGTCCTAAACCCCGGGCTCCTAAATCCTAAATCCACTCCCTGGATGGCACCCGCACCTAGTGGTTGTCCTCTCCCTTAGGGGCAGCACTCTATCCTGGTTCCCTTCCCCCACTGATGGGGCATGCACCTCTGCTCCTAACCTCCCACCCTCTCCCCAAACTGCTGCTTCTTGTGAGGCCTTGTTAGAGCAGACACTATTGGTAGTAGTCCTCCTAATTCAGCTAAAGTAATTCCATCTTGCAACAAAATTAGCTGTTCTGTGTGGCACACTGCAGTGTCCTTCTCCTAGCTAGATAGTGCTGCTGAGGCCAGCAGAAACCCTGATAAGAGCCGGGTGTAGGGTACATGCCTATACTCCCAGCCACAGGGAGGTGGATCAGGCCAGCTTGTTTCTTTCTGTTTCTCCCCTCTCCCCTTCACACATACACACAAAGCTGGGTGGCAAGGGCTGGATTTTGCAGTGGTATACCTGGGTCATGGTACCCATCCCACCATGTAGCTAATGAGCTCACATCACCACGCTGGACTTTGAACCTGGCTTCAGCTCTTGTGCCCTTTTTAGGGGGTGAACAGCTCCAGAAATCATCTAACATGCTTCCTAATTTCAACTATAGCTCCGGCTCTCACATGGAAACCTCCTCCCCAGAGTCCAGCAGTTGGATGGCCTGGCAAAGCCTTCAAGCTTCTATTTCTTATTTCTATCTGCCTCTCCTCCTTCCTCACAGCGCAAACATGACTGTCTCCTTGGGGCTCCCACCTCCAGTTTTAGCTGTTCTTTTGTTTGTTTGTTTGTTTTTGGTTTTGGTTTTTATGAGACAGGGATTCTTGGTGTAGCTTTGGAACCTGTCCTGGAACTCACTCTGTAGACCAGGCTGGTCTCAAACTCACAGAGATCTGCCTGTCTCTGCTAGGATTAAAGACATGCACTACCTCTGCACAGCTTGCACTTGGATTTTATCTAGAGTCTAATGAGACCTAGCCTATACACCTCATATGAGTCTCCTGACATTCCGAGGGGAACTGACTGGTAAGTGTAGTACTGGGGATTCAATCTGCAGCTTTACTTGTGTTAGGTAAACCCTAACACTCAGCTATATCACCAATCTTCTTACTTTTATTTATTTATTTTTTTTGAAATAGGTTTTGCTCTAGCCCAGGCTAGCCTGGAACTCATGGTAGATCTCCTGCATCAGTCTCTTAACTATTAAGATTACAGACATGAGCCACCATGCCCAGTTCTTTTTCCCTTTAAAGCAAGATCTCACCTACTCACCCAGATGGGTCTTGAATTTTGGCCCTCCTGCTTCAGCCTCTTAAGCAGCTGGGAAAATAGGACTACACCAGCAGGCTCGGTCCGTTAGGGGAATTTGTATGTGTGTGCACGTGGGTGAGGCAGCATGGACAAAGGTCAACCTCATATGTTGTTCCTCAGGACCTGCCCCCCCCTTTTGGGCAGGGTCTTTCACTGCACCCTGGAGCTAGTCAATTAGGCTGGGTTGTTGGCTACTGAGCCACAAAGATCAAATTATTTCCACCTCCCCCAGCACTGGGATTATAGGCATGCACTGCCACGCCCAACTTTGTATGTGGGTGTTAGGAAGCAAACAGGTCCTTACTGCTAACAAAGCAAACATTTTCCAACTACACTACCCCCCCTTATGGCCATGGACCTGGCCTATGCTCCGCACCTGCTTCTCTGCCTGCCCATTCAAGAGTCCTGGGTTTACCACAAAGCAATCAGCCATGCTCACATCACAGGTCCCCATGCCCTTCTCCCAGTCAGACTGTCAGGTGGAGCTCCCCGGTCCACCAGCAGCCTTCTCTGTCACTCTCCCTACTCCAGGCTTCCACATGCTCCTGAGCGTCCTCATCCCACACAAGTTCACCACTCTGATCCAGACTCCTGTCATCACACCCTTGGTCACACTGACCTGTCCCTCTATGGTCTTATATTTGTCACTCCACTGAACTAGAAGGCCTGTGAGGGTAAGAATCAGCTGAAGGACACGTGTGTCTCAGAGGAAGAGACGATGGGTGACCGAATGACTGAGGGTTCAGAGCTAGCTGTGCTACTGCATGTCATCTCAACACGCTCAGAATTTGGAGGCAGGAGAATCACTGCCTCCAAAGTTTGAGGCCTACCTGTTCTACAGATTAGTGTCAGGAGAGCCTGCATTACTGAGTGGTTTTATCTCAAAACAGCTCAAAAACAAGGTTGTTGCTAGGCAGTGGTGGAAGGCACCTTTAAGCTCAGCACTAGGGAGGCAGAGGCAGGTGGATTGGATCTGAGTTCAAGGCCATCTTGGTCTATAGAGCTAGTTCCAGGACAGCCAGGGCTACACAGAGAAACCCTGACTCGAAAAACCAACTAAACAAACAAACAAACAAAAATGTTCTTGTGGGGAATTAATCAGAGCTTAGTCACAAAGCATCTAGAAAGTTCCTTACCAAGCAGAGTTCCAGCTGATCACAGAGAGCGTAGAACTCTTCCAGACACTTGTCAAATCGCTGTATGGGTCCATCACTGCTTTTCCTACGGCCAGGGAGAAAAGGCTGTTTGAGGAATGATTTTCAATCTCTGGGACACCAGCATCAGTGTAGAACTAGAGAACCACAGACTGGGGAGCCAGGCAAGCAAGGCTTTAAAAGGTGGGGGTAGGGCAATGGGGAGGAGTTTCTAGGGTAGAGGTGGGGAGAGAGGCTTTACTCACTGTCCATTGTCAATGTTAGTGTTCTGAATCAGGTTCTGGGCTGCAACCTTCATCAAAGTCTAGTTTTCAAAGGATAATGAGAGAAAAGTAAGATGTAGGAGGTGATGCCTAAGGAGGAGCTGCACTCTCCAGAGCCTCAGGCCTTCTTTTCAGCTGGTGCCTCCATCCTGATAATACAGGCTAAAGCTCATGGCCATCCCCAGAGGAATCTCTGCCGACATTTTCCTAGAGGCCTGCTCTCATTTGGGAACTCTCACCAGTAATTTCCGACATACTCTTTACCAGTCAGCTCTGCTAGAAACAATATGTATGCCGGTCTTCTGCACAGGACTCAACGATCAGGGCTGTTTCTCCTTCAAACCTCGACAGGATTTCTCTGTGCAGCCCTGGCTATCCTGGAACTAAGTCTGTAGACCAGGCTGGCCTTGAACTCACAGAGATCCGCCTGCCTCTTCCTCCT
>LOEQ01000140.1:29225-41419 GCA_001685075.1 Bramus lutescens | reverse complement strand
GAGAGAGAGAGAGAGAGAGAGAGAAAGAAGGAGGGAGGGAGGGAGAGAGACAGAGAGAGAGGGAGAGAGGGAGGGAGGGAGGGAGGATGAGGGAGCATGCACTGGGGATATGGCCCAGTATTAAAGAGCACATACCTAGCACGTATGAGGCCTCAGATTCAAGATGGAAAAAAGTCATGTGTCCTCTAGCCACAAGGCAGAATGGATACACAGAAACTTGCCAAGGGCTCTTCTGTACCTTTTGTCCTAATTCTGTAGCCTGGAATTCACGTTAGTTTCTAATTCTACTTAAACTTGTAGCTCTTGGAACCTATCATGAAACTCCCAACTCCTGGGGTCTGGCCCGGTTTGCAGGTCTCTGCTCCATGCTTTCTTGGAGAGCTCCTGTTAAAGTGCTTGGGAATTCATCCACTCAAAGCCATCAACTTAGGCACAAGCCTAAGAGTAGCAGAACTAGCATTACGGCAAGCACTCCTCCTAAGGTCAGCAGTGATGGCTGACACTGAGCCCATGCTAAGAACACCGACTGCTGTCCATCCTTACCTTAACCATTTTACTATTTCTTTTTTTTCTTTCTTTTTTTTTTTTTCCGAGACAGGGTTTCTCTGTAGCTTTGGTGTCTGTCCTGGAACTCGCTCTTGTAGACCAGGCTGGTCTCGAACTCACAGAGATCCGCCTGCCTCTGCCTCCCAAGTGCTGAGATTAAAGGCGTGTGCCACCACCGCCTGGCTCATTTTACTATTTCTATACACATATAAGATTTGGGAAGCTGGCAAGTAACAAAGCTGAGAACTATGCCTTGACAAAATGCAAAGAAACTTTCACAACTTTTTTTTTTGTTTTTTTTTTGAGACAAGGTTTCTCAGTAGCTATCAAGCCAGACCTGGAACTCACTCTGTAGAGCAGGCTGGCCTCAAACTCACAGAAATCTACCTGCCTCTGCCTCCCGAGAGCTGGGCTAAAGGTGTGTGCCACCACCGTCTGGCCTAATTTTCACAACTTTAAAAACCTTTTTCCTTCATTTTATATGTATGGGTGTTTTGTCTGTGTGTCTGTGAACCATTTGCATGCAATACAGGTGGAGGTCAGAGGAGGATGCCTGATCTCCAGATACTGGAGTTAAGACAGTTGAGAGCCGCCATGCAAGTGCTAGGAATGGACTTGGGCCTCGGGAAGACTAGTCAGTGATAATACTGAGTCATCCTCCATGCTTTTTGGTAACTTTCCAACTTCAGAATCAACACTTTCAGTTTTCACTCTTTTCACACAGTACCTGCCACTCAAAGCCAGGAAACGGCCTCCCTCATCTATCTTCATCTGAATCAGCTCTCCAGGGCCACTAAACTCTTCCTTCAACCACTGCAATATTTAAAGGTCCTTCTGAAGTGGGGCAAGTCCTTCCTCAAGTCAGGAAGCTGCTACTTCCCTACTCTTCCACCTCCATCTGGCACTGTGTCACATAACTCTTGGATATCCCTCTTTTTTGGATTTATTTCCTAAACTTTTTTTTTAAATTATTTTATTGGTGTTTTTAGCCTGTATGTATATCTGTGTGAGGGTGCTGGATCCTGGAGTTACAGACAGTTGTAAGCTGCCATATGGGTGCTGGGAATTGAACCCAGGTCCTCTAGAAGAGCAGTCAGTGCTCTTAACCACTGAGCCATCTCTCCAGCCCCCTATTTCCTAAACTTTTAATTCTTGATAAGCAATACAGCATGAAGAAATACAGTAATATTAAGGACAAAGTCAAAAGTCTTGCAGTCTAGCTGTCAGAGCAATATACTTTCTCTTCTGTAAAAGGAGTACAGGGTTCCTGAGATCTGAGCTGCTCAGATTTAGGGAATGGTGTCCATGAAAGATTAACAGTCTGCATGTAGTAAATGTGCAGGATGTGGCTCAGTGATGGGTGTTTCTCTCCATGCTCCTCTTGTAATCAGCCAGCCCCTTCATCCCTACCCTGACTTCTCAATTGCTGTTGTTGAGGCCTTACAGTGTAGCCAGAGGCATCTAGGACACAGAGAAGCCTTGTCTAAACCTTCCCCCACTCCCAGAGTACTGCCAGGACCCCAGGGCTACGGGATGCAGCTTCTCCTCTGGTACTGCCAGGGACGTGACAAAATAGTCTCAAGGGTTGGGCTCAAAGAAGGACCTTGTTCTACTGCCCAGAAAGAGTAGTTTTGGACCAATGAAGGCTAACCCTGGGGAAATGTGTGTTCATGTGTCTGAGTGGTGGTGGTGGGAAGGGCAGGCCTTCCAGGACCGGGAAGCATCAATGAGCACTGGAATGAATCCAAGGAATGTGCACAGCCTCAGGCCCCTTGGGGTGAGCACAGCTGGGGCTGCAGATGACAGGCAGAGATGAACTTCTAGTTTCCAGCCCAGATCAAAAAACTCTGGCCCAGAATTAAGGTACAGCAGGGGCCCAATGAATACCTGTACAATTGAACCCACATGGTCTGTTGGTAGATAGTGGTGTCTGTGTATAGTGTGCCCTCTCTGGGATCTCACAAATTCAATCATTTGCCTTAAGTTCTGGCAGAGCATGTTCTGCAAGTTCAAAAGGAAAAACCTGCCTGGGTAAAAAATCTGAGGTGGGCAGTGGTGGCACATACCTTTAATCCCAGCTCAGATCTTTAATCCCAGGTGGATCTCTGAGTTCAGAGCCAGTATGGTCTACAAAGCAAGTTCCAGGACAGCCAAAGCTACACAGAGAAGCCCTGTCTCAAAAAAGACAAAATATAAAAACAAAAAACAAACAAAAAAATTTCTGTTTCCATGACTTAGTACACTGTAACCATGAGCCAGTCCTTTACAGTCTCCGAATCTTGATCATTTGTCTATGTAATGCAGGCTCCTAAAGTCCTGAGGTGACAGGGTTGCAGAGAGTGGACAGAAAGGCGCAGAACACCTGGCATGAGCATGTTCTCAGCACACAAACCCTCACCTCCACTGCTCCTGGGTAGAACTCTTCTTCCAGGTTGTCTCAGAGGTGCTGAGCTTGTGGTTCACTTAGCAGAGAACATCTGGGACTCCCCCTTAAGAATCCCCACAGGGGTGGGGAATTTTATAAAATTATTTACCAAAACTAGACACATGTCTGGCCTTAGAGTTAGAGGCATAATTTGTAGTGATGAAATTCTGGAGATGGGTGGACTGGGGTTGGGGGACCAAGCAATGCTGGGATGCCAGCAGTTGCTTCTCTCCTAACTGCAAATTTGGACTCTGAGGACATGGAGAGAGTAAAGGAAACTGTGTGAGTGCCCTCCTTAGCACAGTGGCCACAGGGCAGACTCGTCAGACAACCCAAGCTAAGTAGGTCATGACCCTGGATTCTGGCAAATCACAGGAGCCAAATATATCTTTGAGACGATCATAAGAGCAAACCCATTTTTATGTGCTTAGCTATTGCAACAATCATGCTGGCCTCTGGCACTAGTTAGAGGGGCTGGGGTTTGGTTCCAGACATACCCTTCTCTGGCTTACCCCAGTTAACACAGACATCAGGGAAAACCAGGGGTTCACATTTTTGTTTGATGAACTATGTCAGTAGAGCCTGAAAGGGAAGGGTGGGGGCATCAGAGGATGAGCTCTGATGACTCACTTGCCAAGGTCCCTTCTGACCTCAGTTTCCCCACACAAATTCACGGAGCCAGAGAGGGAGAAGCTTAAACTTGCTAGATATGGGGACTGACTCAGAAGAATGGACATGAGGAGTGCAGGAAATCTAGCCCAGGAAGCCATAGGATAAGGGAGAAGAGATTTTAGCTGCCTAGGCTCAATCTCCACCTACCACAGGACTCCATGGGAACACCCTTATGGCCCAAAGCATACTCAGTAAGAAAGAGAGCCACGATTGCTAGGAGAGCTCCAAATAGCAGAGAAGAACCGGGAGAAGTAGGGATGATAACAAGTGGGAATCCTAGGCCTCTCAGTCCTGGTTGGTGGTTGTTGTTTTGTCAACCTAATACAAACTAGAACTTTTCTACAAAAAGGACTCTCAGAAGACTGGCCTGTAGGCAAGCCTGTGAGACATTTTCTTGATTCATTTTCTGTGGTGAGCCCAGACCACTGTAGGCAGGTATAAGAAGGCAGGTCAAGCAAGCTACTGAGGAAAAGGCCAGTAAGCAGTGTTCTTCAGTGGTATCTGTTTCAGTTCCTGCCTTTTTTAGGATGGACCATAAGATGAATAAATCCTTCCCTCCCCAAGGTGCTTTTGATCAATGTTTTATCACAGCAATAGAAGGCAAACTAAGACACTCTTCTCCCCTGCTCAGGGACCTGGAGTCCCGCTTTTCTGGTCTTGGATGTTACCTCAGATTCTGCTTCCTTAAAACCCACGTGGCAACCTGACCAGGGATGGGGAACATCCGCATGCCCACACAGATGCTTAAGTGGAAGGGCAGGCTGGGCTGGAGTCCTTTACCACAGCAGTAAACCCATTTCCCTACTTCTCTAAGTCATTCACATGACTGCTCACTCACCACCTTCCTGGACAGACCCAGAATCAGTAGCAGCACCAGTACCCAGCCTGGTGCTTTGCCACTGGGTGAATAGCAGAGCCAATCCTGGAGTGTCAGATCTAAGAGAACACTAGGTCTATTATTTTTGAAAAGTTCCTAGGGGATTGTAGCATGAAGTCAAGACTAGGACATACTAAGGACAATTTCTCTCAGCTCCCAGGATTATCTATGAATCCAGGGAGATGGACAGCCAAGACTCAAACCCAGAGGTCGTAGTGGAGAACTGGAGGAGGCAGCAGGGCCTCTGTCTTACTTCTTAGGCATCCTGATCTGAGGGGATCTTAAAGAGATTCAGAGAAACTTCCACTGGAATAGGTGCCTCTTAATTAAGGATTATTAGGACAAATGAACTCAAGATTTGGCTAGTTGGGTAAGTATGAATCTTTCTGGGGAGGGCAGAAAAGGGGCAGATACCATGAGGAGGGCACTTATTATATTGATTTATTTTTGTTAGTGCTAAGGATAGAACTCACAGCTTCACATTTGCTAAGCAATCTCTCTACACTCAACTATATCCTACTATGTGTTAGATACTAAGAGCTATTGCTCTAGAATGTGCTAGAACCTCCTCCACAAAGAAAGTAGTATGCTCAGAATGGCTAAGCCCACTATGGCATATCTACTCATAGCCAAGGCTGCAGACCTAGATCTAGAACCCTCATGCACTTGCCATTCCAAGACAAGTATAGATGGAACAAAGGATATGGATCATCTTGGTCATTACAAGAACCTGGATCCCAGTAGGTACAGGTGGCAGTAGTTCACACCTTTAATCCCAGCACCGAGGAGAACAGACTGGCAAATCTGTGAATTCGAGGCCAACCTGGTCTCATTCCAGAATGGCAAGTTCCAGAACAGCTAGGGCCACACAGAGAAACCCTGTCTCATCCCCCTGTCATGCCCCCCCCCCAAAGAACCTAGTTCCCAGATCCCTCTCTTCCTAGGCCCATTCCCTCGGGAGTCTCATTTATTGTGTCTGGGGAGGTGAGAATTGAGAATCTGGATTTTAGTCATTCCACTCCCTCCTCCAAAGATTCTGATGACACAAAGCAATGAAGAGCCATAATGAGTAGAACAAGAGAAATATCAGAGAGAGCTCCTCCCAAGAGCCAGATTCCAGTTCTAAGAGGTAGAAACAAGCAGAAGAGTGGGGGAAGTCTACCTAAGGGTGTAACTGACAGGAGATGTCAATGTCACCTCTTTAGTCTTAAAGATCTTACATTCATTAGGAAGAAGCATTCAAGGCCTCACAGACTTACCCATGAACACTTCCCTACAAGTGCTGCTTTGCTATAATCCTGGCAGGCACCATTCCTGCCCAATACTAGATATGCAAAGGCCTCCCTCTCTTCCCTCATTCTGTTTTCCTTACCTCTCTACACATCAAGTGCCAGCTTCATTGAAAACATGACAGGGATGTAAGACCTTGATTCGTATATGCACCATCATGCAATTCATTCCACAGTAGTCCTACAGCCCTGGCTGAGCTCTCCCCAAAATGCCAATGCAACTGTTTATAAAGGGGCCTTCACAGCCAGGCATGATGGCACATGCCTTTAATTCCAGCTTTGGGGAGACAGAGGCAGGCAGATCTCTGTGCATTCATGGCCAGCCTAGTCTACAAAGTGAGCTTCAGGACAGCCAGGGCCACACAGAGAAGCCCTGTTTGGAAAAAACAAACAACCCCCCCCAAAAAAAAACAGGGGAAAAAAACAAACAAAAGAGATCAAGGGCCTCCACTATTTTGTATAGAATATTGTTCACTGGCAATGTGGTAAGAACAAATACTTTAGAAATACTTCCAAAGTAGGCGTTCCAGAGTCACCTAGGGATTCATCCTAGAGCTTCTTACTATAGCTTGGAGGAGCAAAACCAAGTGGCAGACAGAGCTAGCAGCCAACTGTTCCCAAGTCAAATTTGATTCCTACCCTCCAGCCCTGCAGGTTTCAATCTGTGGGTTGTGAACCCTCTGGGGATTGCATAGCAGATATCCTCCTGCATATCAGATATTTACACTATGATTCATAATGGCAGCAAAATTATAATTATGAAGTAGTAACAAAATAATTTTATGCTGCCGGGCAGTGGTGGTGCACACCTTTAATCCCAGCACTTGGGGAGGGGGAGGCAGGCGGATCTTTTTGAGTTCGAGGCCAGCCTGGTCTACAAGAGCTACTTCCAGGACAGGCTTCAAAGCTACAGAGAAACCCTGTCCCAAAAAAACAAGAAAAAATACAATAATAATAATTATTATTATTATTTTATGGTTGGAGGGCATCACAACATGAGTTATGTGTGTATCAAAACTGTATTAAAGGGTCAGAGCATTAGGAAGGTTGAGAATCACTGCTCTAACCTTTTCTGTATCTCAGGGCAAGTCACTTAGCTTCCCCATTCATAAAACAGACTCTCCTTATAGGTGCCGTGAGGGTTAGACAACAATAAAGACAAAGTCACTGGAAGCATGAGTGCCCAGGCCTGTAACTCCAGACTAAACAGGCAGAGTCACAGAGTCACTGCACTGCAAGCCCAATGGCCTACTGGCTGAAAATCCTGTCTCAAAAAAAAAAAAAAACCACAAAACAAAACAAAAAAAGCCTATGAGGTTGGAAAGATGGTTCAGTGGTTAACAGCATTGGGTGCTCTTCCAGAGGTACTGAGTTCAATTCCCAGCAACCACATGGTAGCTTACAACCATCTATAATGAGAGCTGGCACCCTCTTCTGGCTACAGGCATACATGCAGATAGAACATCATACGTAAGAAATAAATATATCTTAAAAAAAAAAAACCAAAAAACTATCAGTGGATGTAGTGGTGGTGGTGGCGCATGCCTTTAATCCCAGCACTCAGGAAGCAGAGGTAGGCGATCTCTAAGTTTGAAGCCAGCCTGGTCTACACAGAGTTGCAGGATATCCAGGGCTGTTACACAGAGAAACTCTGTCTCAAAAACAAACAAAACAACAACTATTTAAAAAAAAAAAAAGCCAAGAGTTGGGGTACACACCTTTAATCCCAGCACCCAGGAAGCAGAAGCAAGTGGATCTCTGAGTTTGAGGCTAGCCTGGTCTATATAGCGAGTTCCAAGCCAAGCAGGGCTGCAAAATGGGACCTTGTTTCAAAATACACAAATAACCACCCCACCCGTAACATGGCAAAATTAAGAGGAAATGTGTTTACTCGTATTGCACAAATCATCTCATAGAATATGAGAGTAGGGCAAGGAGACCCCACCTTTAACCTTCTGCAACAACTGGTTTTACTTGGAAGTTCTGAAAAGAATAAAATCCTGAAGTGCTCTCAAATCAACAGCAGCAAAGCACACAGCTGACCTGATAAACAGATAAGGCTGGTGCTCAGGACAGGGTAGTAGGGGTGGGATGAAACTGCGTAAAACACAGGCTTATTCCAAAGGAACACCACCCCATCTCTCCAGTGTGGGTAGCACCTACACAGACCTCCATCCTTGGGTGCCAGAGCAGGGGAGCCTTTTCTCCTGGAGAGGCTGGCAAGGGTGGGAGACTGCTGAGCTCTAAGTCTGCTATGGCTAAGCTGGGCTCTGACTGCTCTTTATCTGCCTGACTGAGCATCAGGCCAACATGACTCCTAATTTATGTAACTATCTTCTGTTGTGCCATGATGCTTCTGTAGCTTGTATATCCAATTCAGTAAGAAATAATATATTTCTATGATGACTGGGCCTGGGGAGTTAACAGAGGCCAGGTAGCTCTGTGGTTCCCTAAATCCCAATCTTAGAAACACATGCTGGAGTCCGCACATGTAAAATAGGGATGATAACAGTACTAATCTCATAGGGTAGTTCTGAGGAGTATAAGTGTGACTGACAATAAAGACAAGTGACAGTTACTAAGTATTTACTGCTTACCAGGCACTCCACCTGCATGAACTCACTGGCTCCTCAGAAGCACCCTAAACATATGTGGAATTACCATCTTTAAAGATGAGGAAACTGAGGCACTATTATGGCAAATAATAACTATGACTTCAGCCTAGACAATGTGACTCAAGAGCCTTCAGATGACCTGATACAGGTTAAGGGGCACTTGGCTTTCAAAGGTTCCATGGGAATTGCTGTTATGAGGCTGAAGGTAGAAAGAACAAGGGTAACTCTGCAAGGGGTTGCTCAGTTCCCTTCCCAGCTAGATTTTGTTATCTACAACTCTCCCCCTTCTCTGACCTCCATCTCCCACCTGTGTCACTGAGATCAGCAGTGTTGCACCAAGCTAGATGTCAAGGCTCAGAATGACCTATGTTTTAGCAGTAGCCCTTGAGATGATTCTCTGGACTGATTGACTGTTCCTGAACTCTAGGGATGGGTTCTAAGGATATTTGGCTCACCCATCCCAGTGCCAGCTTCAGTGGACAGAGTGCCTCTGTGCTGGGTACTTAGGGAACTCTCTTGGAGCTGTCATGCCTGTGGCCAATCTACTTTTGGAGGTGAAGGCTAGCACAGACAGCCTCTTCTATGAGTTCTGAGATCCTTTCCTAGCTCTGGTGTCCTAGAGCCAGGAAAACAAATCACCACTCACCTTCCACCATGTCACTACATGATTTGCCTGTTCCTTTTGGCAGCTCATACAAGTTACCCAACACCACCCTTCCTCTATATGGGCAATTCTAGTTTGTATTGCCCTCTTGGGAGTCCCCGTTCTACACCTGAGGAAAGCTGACAACAACACAGCCCCAGGAGAGCAGACAAGCACAGAACAGACATTTCTCAGCACCACTGTTGTTGGTCTCCGTAGCATCTGGCACCTGCTCTTGCTCTCCCCACTGTACTCCCATCTCTAGGGGCAGACACTCACCAGCACTGTTGGCCTCTGACTCCAGCAGGTGGATATCATTGCAGTCTGCCAGCGAGTGCTCCAGGCAGAGTTGCAGAAAGCGGGCTTGGGTACGGGTGACCCGCTTCAGAAGTGACAGCAGAGCCACTGTCTGCTCACATTCATTCCAGCCCTTGAACCAGCTAGCGAGGATGCTCACTTGGTCTCGGAACATCATGGTGCCAGGCCTGGGGCCAGGGTTGGGGGACGGCGGTGGCAAGGGCCAGCGCCGTCACATGGTCTCGGCTCTGGGCTCCTGTTACCTCTCCCCTAAGGGCCAGGGCTTGAGGATGTCCCCTGGCGTGGTGGCAACGGGTGGTGGGGGGAGGAGGGAGCCTGCTTACATCAGGGGAGATCTTGGTCCAGCCACACCTCTCCAGGCTCCTGGAAAAGAAAGCAGAGGGATCAGAGGAAGTGTAGGGCTTAAATTGTTATGATGAATATAGGCTGAGGATACTGTTCATGTTTCATGGAGTTTCTTCTGAGTTTTTGGGAGAAAGATGAAGCCAGCAGCAGACACTGAACCAGCTCCTCTCCCACTGTGGACCCAGGGAACAGGCATGACTGGCACGCCAAGACCAGACCCTCAGACAATGAACCAGCTCCTCTCTAACTGTGGACTCAGGAAACAGGTATGACCGGCATTTCAAGACCAGACCCTCAGAGACTAAGGGGAAGAACTGTCTCACAAATGGACAGCACAGAACCAAAGGAGGTTGACCCAAATCAAAGATTAAGTCAGAAGGGTGTACAGAAACAGGAAGGAAGAGATGCTGTGCATTTGGGAAAAGATCTGAATGAAGGAAGGTCTGGCTCAAAGTGACATGACAAAACAGACTCATGACCCGGAACAGATCTCCTGACCTTGTTAGTCTACGGCTGACTCCTTTCAGAGCTAGACAGTGACTTCTCATCAGCAAGCTCCCTAATTAACCAAAACCAACAATTCTGACTCAAGGGTGGAAGGTGGGATGGTGAATTCAGGAGATACCCCATGTATGCAGATAGCACATGTTGACAGCAGATAACAATCTGGTCACAAACTAGCTGATAAATATGAGCCCCAGGGCACAAACATGGACAGACCTGTTTAAAGATCACCACCATGAAGGGATCTCATGCTCTTCAACATAGCTCTTCTACTCTGGAACAGACTTGGCTCTGAACTCTAAGACTCCACCTTTCTACTACAAGGTCCCCCCACCACCCGAAGCCCTCGTCAGTCCTTGAAGTCAACCTCAGCCCCAGACTCCAACGTAGAAGTCCCTTGATTTTCAGAACACCAGAATGTTATCCAAGAGATAACAGAGTACCAACTTGAAGGGAATGGGGCAGAATAAAAAGCAAAGACACTTGGTTGGGCGGTGGTGGCATATGCCTTTAATCCTAGGGAGGCAGAAGCAGGCAGGTCTCTCTGAGTTTGAGGCCATTCTGGTCTACAGAGTGAGTTCCAGGACAGTCAGGACTAGAAAGCAAAGACACTCAAATAAGAAAATGTCCAAATTGTTAAGCAGGGACTATATAGAAGTTGTTTGAAGTGGGCAAACAGCAGGTCTAATTTTCAGCTAGCTTGTTTCTAGACAATCCTCTGAGGCCTTTTTCAAGTGTCTGGAGCTTAAAGTATCCACCCAACATTTCCCCATCTGTCTCTTGCAACCAGTGCCCTAAGTTCCATTCCCCTAGGGCTGCCCAAGAACTAAGAACCCTATACACAGACCTACGGTGTATAGAACCTGCAGGGCCCAGGCTTTAGGACATGGCTCCCATTATTCTGGCCTTACACACCCTGTTGGGGATAGCTGTATATGGCTAGGCTGCCTTGAAAAAGCCTGGTTGGATCTCAAAAGAGAACTAGTACAGCTGTCAGTTCTTTTTGATGGAAGCAGTGGGGAAAAGGATGAGAGAAAGTAAACTTTGTCCCAAGTTACACAGGTCTCCCATCAATAATTTTAAAGGACAAATCACAAGTCATCTCCTGGCTTAAAGTCTCCAATGACTTCCAATTGCACTTAAAGAATCTAAATAAATCCAAATTTACCTCGGCCAAAAGTACCCTGCATGACTCCTATTATCTCTCCAACCTCATGACACAGTGCCTTCTTGTTCACTGGTCTCCCTTTCCTCTGCAGGCTAGCTCCTATGTTGCTTGGGTCTCAGCACAATATCACTTCCTCAAAGACAGTCTCCCTGACTCTCTTCCACAGTCACTCAAATGTATTAATGCTCTCATTTCTTATGACACTATGAAATACTGTCTTATGCTGATTTTTCTTCTCACCAAAATGCAAGCTATGCAGTCAGCCTGAGCCTAAAATAGTACTTTATTCATTAAAAAAATCATTACATTTTATTTACTTTGTGTGTAAATGCCTGTATATGCACATGCCACAGAGCACATGTGGAGGTCAGACAACAACTTGTGAGAGTTGGTTCTCCATTTTGACCATGTGGGTACCAGAAAATTAAGGCTTGGTGGTAAGTGCCTTTACCTGCTGAAACATCTCGCTGGTCCAGAGTGTACTTTAAAAATCGACCCCAGACAGTTGTGGTAACACATGCCTTTAATTTCAGCACCAAGGAAGCAGAAGCAGGTGGATCTCTGAGTTTGAAGTCAGCCTGTCTATATATCGAGTTCTAGGATATCCAGGACTACATAGTGAGGCTGTCTCAGAGCAAAACAAGGCAAAACCCAAAACACTGGGGTGGAACGAGGCCAAAAATGATTTTTAAAAACAAATACAAAAGCCTGCCTTGTTATCTTCTGGCTGATTCCTTTTAACTTGTGTGTGTGTGTGTGTGTGTGTGTGTGTGTGTGTGTGTGTGTGTGTGT
>LOEQ01000139.1:503134-514077 GCA_001685075.1 Bramus lutescens | reverse complement strand
ATGTTTAAAAGCTTAAATTGAAGAAAAGTAACAAGAGCTGGAAGATTTGAGGAAACAGAAGTTTCTTAACAACTTGGTATGTCTCCAAATACCAAGAAGGAAAAAGACAAAACTTGCTGCAAAACTCATAAAAGCAGAGAACTATTTCTTCTATTCAAGACTGGCATGGACAGGAAGCATCAAAGCCAGAAACAACAGGGATTCCAAGACTGAAACCTGCTGCCTAACCAGATGCTGAGAATTAGGGTTTGCATTATTCAAGAGCATCTTTTCGTTGGCCCCATTGTTTGCAGACTCTTCACCTGCTGGCTGGAGTCAGCCAGAGGTGAGAAAAGGTCCCAGATGTCCCTTATCAGTTCCACCTAGAAGATAGTTCTAAAACAACCCAGTAACACACACATGCACACACACACACACAACTCACACTCATACCCTATAAAACAAACAAACAAAAAAGCAACAGAGCAGGAAAGATGGCTCAGTAATTAAGAACACTTTTTCTTATAGAGGGCCTGTGTTCTATTCCCAGTACCCACATTAGCACCTTACAACTGTCTGTAGCTCCAGTTCCAGAGGATCTTCCTCAGGCATCAGGCACAGACATACACGGGAATAAAACATTTGTATATATAAAATAAAGAAATCTTTAAGAAGCCATAGGAATTTCCCTTTAAAACAATAATAACAGGAATCTTTAAGTAATTAGTATTATATTTTAATTGGTGCAGATTATGAGCTCAATCTGAATTTTCTTGAATATCACTGAATTAAATTTGCCCAGACAAATGGATAGTTTAACTAGAGATTTCTAAAGATTTTAAATTTAGGAACCTAAACTCTTTTTTATGAGATCATGTACTATAATAAAAATAATGTTTCAGACATACAGTGTAGATGAGTCCTTTTGTGCCTTATTGTTATGGGCCCATGTGGAAAAACTACAACTATTTGCCATATATACCTTAAGAAATACCCCCTAGCCTGGCAATGGTGGCTTATATCTTCAATCCCAGCACTCAGGAGGCAAAAGTAGTCGTATCTCTCTGAGTTCAAGGTCAGCTTGGTCTACAGAGTGAATTCTAGGATAGCCAGGCCTACACAGAGAAGCCGTGTCTTGATCACCCCCCCAACACACAAATAATATTCCCTGAAATCATTTGGAATATAGAAATACTTTATATCTAAAGTTAAAGAATTTGTGAAAGATAATGTGTAACAAAGAAAGCCCTGTTGAAGGGTTTGGGTTACTGTGTAGTCAGCACATAGAAAAAGAAAATAAACAAATTTAACTGAATTAATTTTTCTAACCTATTGATGTTTTATGGATTGTGATGAAGGGATCTAGCTATTTTTGGCCTGAGATTGAAGGAGTCAGCCCAGTTTGGGTGGTCTATAAAAGTACAGACTGGGCAGCAGGAAATGGCTAACCTGTATGAACCAGCCTGGTGGTATAAGACTAAATGTTAGCTATCAGGAGGCGAGGCAGGAAGATCACAAGTTCCAGGCCTGTTTTGGGCTACAGAATGAGTTCAAGGGCAACTCTGACATCTTAGCAAGACCAAGTTTCAAAATAAAAAAGATTGGGCTGAGAGTATAACTCAGTTGGTAGCATACCCAAGGACCTGCCACACAAACCAGGCATGGTGTCACACTCCTATAACCCTAGCATTTGGGAGGTAGAGGCAAGAAGATTAGAAGTTCAAGGTCATTCTTGGCTATATAGCAACTTAAGAGGGCAACCTGGAGTATATGAGACCCTGTCTCAAAAAAAAAAACCTACAAAATCAGACTTTGATACTATGGGTATTGGAATTATCATCGACAAAAGATAAAATGTATTAAAGAGTAAATTCGAATAGTGATGAAAGGTAGGGTTGATCAGAACATTTTGAAGAAAACTAGATATAATTAGTGAGGTAAAATAAGCAAAACACTAACTAACTTAGACCAACTAAAGGGGCTGGAAAGATGACTCAGTGGGTAGATTTCACAGCAATTACTTTTGCACCCAAGTTTGGGTCCTCAGCACCATGTAACAGCCAGGGAAGGAAGTGAGCAGAGACAGGCAGATCACAGTGGACCGCAGGGGCTTGCTGGCTAGCTAGTCTAAATTCACTGAAAGATTCTGTCTCAAAAAATAAGGTAGTAATTCAGTCGAGGAAGACATTTGGGGTTGACCTCTGATCTGCATACTCCTATGCGAGGGTGAATCTACACACAGCTGCACACACTTCCACGCACATTCATACACCACAGATACAAAGAAAAGTAAGCAGTGCAACAGGCCAAGAGGTAGAAATCATATTAAAAGACTTGAGGTTCTACAATCATAACCAAGTGGTTAGAGTAACATTACTAGTAATGTGACATCTGGCACCTGATGGAATGCACAAAAAAAGAATGCAGTTGCTACGTCTGTGAAATACTTGTCCCCAGATGCATTTTTCTGAATTTAATCATTGAAAAATCAGATAATGCCCAAATGAGGGACACAGTACAAAATGATCTGAGTCTTCAAAAGTATCAAGGTCATGAAAGTCAAGGAAAGGCAGAGGGCCATTCTGAGAATGGAGAATGAGTAATATAGTTCATGGGGCTGGAGCCGACAGTGGAGTTAGGACAGTGTGGCTATGAGGACTGCAGGGCAGACACTAGAGAAGTCGGTGTCTTATGTCTGCTTATTGTATTACCATTGCATTGTACAATTTATTGTACTAACATTGGCATTTGAGGGAGCTGGAGAAAGTGTATATGAGCTATGGTACTACTTGTGTAACTCTTTGTAAGTCTGAAGTTACTTCAGAAAGCTAGTTTAAAATTTGAAGTATACATACTTCCAGCATGTCCTCCCTCTTTCCAAACTCCGGCTGGTCTTCTTCCCCCTTGTGTCCCGTCCATTGTATGCATACTGAGGTTTTAATTCAAAACAAAACAAAACCGAAACAGACAAAAAAAAAACTGAGCTATATTTAAGGAGAGGCAGCAACAGAGAAAAGGATAGCATAAAAGAGAAGCTCCAGTATCCATCAAAGTGCAACCCAAAAGGAAGGGAAAATGGGGAAGAGCAACATTTAAAGCTGTAACAAACTAGATATGCCCAGAATTTATGAAAGACAACGATACTGAGGCTTAACAGGCTTAGCATAAATAAGTTCTGGGGGAAAAAAAGAATGGGCCAGATAAAAATATATTCATACATCGATATGACTCAGCAAGACTGTAGAAAACCAGAAGCAAACAGAAGATCTTCAGAACACCCAAGAGACAAGATAGGTTTCTCTCAAGCTCATTTTTATGAGACTGGTAGCTGACTTCTCAACAGTATCAAGGTACTAGAAATCAGTAGAATGGTATCCTTAAAGTTTTAAGAGAATTCACCCTAATGTCTCTGCCTGGCAAAACCACTTTTGAAGTGTAGAGAAGTGTAGGCTATCTGAAGACACACAGCTGGAGAGGGCTTACTATTGGCAGACCTCATTAAAGACTGCAGAAGGATGTATTTCCTGAAGAAAGAAAATGGCCTCAACAAGGTTTAGACTCAAAAGGGTTAGCTAACACCCAAAAATACAGTTTGTGAGTGAAGGTTTTAAAATAGCTGGCAATATGAAATAGTAATAATGCCTAGTTTGTTATATAAAACAAATCAAGATGGAAATAATTCAGATGAGTTGGGAGTGTTAGAATCAAAATTTATTTTGGTTTGGGGAGGTAGGTAGAGATACCATGTTTAGACTTGTTAAGTTGAACTTTTAAAATTTTGGGATAAATAATAACAAAATACAATTTGACACTTTCATTTCAAAAGGTATTTAAGGGAAGAAAACTAGACTACAAAAATACATACTGTGATGGAGGTGAAGTTGGTGAAAATGGATGGCTCTGTGTGTTTGATGTGTGTGTGAGTGTGGGCATGCCTGTGTCACAGCACATTTATAGTGGCCAGAGGACAACCTTGAGTGTGGTCCTCACCTTTTACCTTGTTTGAGGCAGGGTCTTTGTTGTTGACCGTTGTGTGTACCAGGCAAGGCAGTAGGCTTAGGAGTCTCCTGTCTCTGTCGTTCATCTTGCTTTAGGAGTATGGCATTACAGATGTGTGCTACCATACCTGGCTTTATGTGGATTCTGGGGATTTGAATTAATGTCCTTGCAATTGCATAGGGAGCACTTTATCCACTAAGCCATCTCCCTTGCTCCTGAACTGGACTTTTGTCTTTAAAAGGCAAATTTGTTGGCTGGAGTGGAGAAAAAGCAAAATTCAACATGATGCTCTTTAAAGGAGAAATAAACTGTGAGGCTACAGAAAAGTTCACAGTTACAGGGGGGAAAGCCTAGCAGTATTCCTGAAGAAACCTAAAGCTGCTTTATTAATATCAGAGAAACTTCAAGGAGAAAAGCACTTTCATATGTTGTAAATCTCTAGACAGCTCCCTGTCTATCTTTAAGCTTGTCTAATATATCAGGAAATTCCTAAGTCCCTGTTCTGAACAGAAGAGTCACAGCATATCCCTGGGAAAACGGGTTCTTCCTGGCAGGTTGGGCTGCAGTTTATGAATTCCTGTATTGTGTTTCCCTCTGCATTTTAAAGGTTAGTACTGTCACCCTTTTCTTCAAGTGGTAGTTCAGTGTCTCAAGCACATGAAGTATGTTACATTGTTTCAAAAAATCAGCAAGTATTGAAAAAAGAGGGTTCCTTTTCCTCTCTTGCTCCAGGTTAGGTGATATGCCCTCCCTAGATCTGGAGTATAAAGTTTGAGCCGTCAGCTGTGGAGGAGGGAGACTAAATCATGCCGTGAAGGGATCAGTTGGCTACGCCGTGGTTCTGCATGCGGTGGCAGTGTAAGGAAGAAGTGACCCTAGAGCATATGCGTGAAGTGCAACCCAGGAGCTTGTTAGAGACCAAATGTCTTATTTCAGAATTCTCTAAATTGTCAGCTTTTCATGGTTTTGCAGGAAGAATTCTAGGTTCTTATCCTGAGATGAGCTTGTCCCCAAATCTGGTTCCAATTTTCCACCCTGTGTTCGATTGTTGAGCACATTTTGCGGTATGATATCACCATTTGGCTGAATGTTAAAAGGCACTGTGTAACTTAGATGTCAGAATTTAAACACCAAGTATAGATGGTTTTGTTCAGCCAGATTCTTAAATGTAATCTAATTCAAGCTCTTGGCTAAAAGTGTGTTCCACATTTGTCCAAATGACATCTAAGCATCTCAAGTGCATATAAAAATACATCTAAGTCCCAGGTGTTACTGGATCAGGATTGTAGAGCTAGCTCCAGATGCCTTTCTAGATAGTTTCATTGTTTTCACGATTGTCAAAAACATCTGTATAGATGTCAGTCTTTGCTTACGAGGGGGGCTATCAAGTGCAGTGCTTGATTTCAAAGGCATAGAAAATCCTGCTGCAGATTAATTTCTGGTCTGGGCTTTCACATGAGTCGTGCAGAGACTACTTCTAAGGAGCATGCCAGTGGCTTTATCAGGCATCACCAGTTAGACTGAAACAGGGTGTTCAAAGTCACACACTCTAATCCGGCTAACTTTCTTCTTTACCTAGAGTAAGTAGATCCCTGGGCAACATTTACTAAATGAAAGTTAGTAACGTTTCCCTCCTGAGAGGGGATCAGTGAGAAGCTAGGCCAGGTGGAAACTCCTGTCAGTATGTACATTGACTGTGCTGCTTTCTCCTTATGATTTATATTCTTAATAAATGCATAAAAAGGCCAGTGAATGGTTTGTCTAAAAGAGCTTTAACTACCATTGCAGTACTTAGCACATGCAGGTATGAGCATGCGTTGTCAGCTGCAGTCATGCATAGTAACGGAGGAGTAAGTGGCTCAGCTTTGTACTGGGTGTGGGACTGTAGAATAATGCACACCTTGAACTGTGAATATACAAATATAATTATAATATTATTTATGGCTTAGGCTTCTAGGAAATTTATCATTAATGCAATTTAGTCTCCAGATTTGAGTTATTTTGTCACTTCAATAAGAATTTTAGGTGTCATTCTGCAGATTGTTCTTAATTGCTAGTGTCTACATGAATTGTGGACATGTGCTGCACACTTAGACTTTTTGATATTCAGTTTTTTGAGTCTAACCAGTGTTTATGTTATTTCCATAGTCAATTTATCACAACATGACCTGTGACTTCTGAATGAGCTACAGTTGGGGAATGTGTACATAACCTACATAGTTTCTGTGGTTTTCTTACCAGCCCTTTATCAGAATTCTCATTAAAACAGCCCATCCTCTCTTCGTTCCTCTTTTTCCCTATCCTCCCACTTCTCTACCCCCTTTTTGAATTAGAATATAAGAAATAGAAATAAGGCAATAGGAAGAAAATAAAATATGTGACGGTGAATACGACTGATCCTAGAACAATCTAGGTTGACCGTATATTGATATCATTAGTGCTTGGTTGGTAAAGGTAGCTAGTTTTGTTTGTTGTATATCATGCTGTCAGTTATCAAACTCAGTGTATCTAATAGCAATCTGATTGCTTCGTGAATTAATCCATTTTTCCTTCTACTGCCATGACGCAGTGTTATTATAACCATTTTACAGATGAGGAAACTGAAAATACAGTTGGCTGGCTGAGCTGAAACTTGATCTCCATAACTAAACATAGCAAAGACCTCTCAGGCAGGCAAGCCTTTACAGATGGAGCAGTCCGCCCTCTACTCAGCAGCTCTGCCTGAGCTCCAGGCATTTAGAATTGGCTATAAAACAGGAAAGTTTTTGTCTTAGGAATTGATAGTTTCATTTAAGTTTAACAGCAAAGTGAAGATGTAAAATCCCAATAAATTTATTTTATTTTTTATTTAAAATAAACAAACCAAACTCCAGGAGTTCCTCCTATATGCCAGGCACTGACCCAGAACAACACAGAGATTTTCGCATCCTTCAGCTTGTGCTGTATTGAGACAAGACATTTAATAGGTAAAATGGTCAGACTGTAAATTCTTTAAGCAGAATAAAATATGGTAGGGCAAAAGGTTTTACAAGTGTGTGCGAGTTTGTTGGGATGTAGTTTTAAATAGTGATCCTTGTGTAGAAGATTTTGAGCTGAGATTTGATGGAGATAAGGCTAGCCGTCTGGATATCCAGGAAAGAGCATTGCAAAGGCAGTAGGCACCGCAGGAACCCTAGGGTGAGTGAGGGGCTAAGTTTGGCTAAACCCAAGTGAACAGGACAGGAGAACTAGGAGGTAATGTCTCAGTGGCAAACTGGAAGGGAAGGGTCAGGGGAAGTAAGCCCTTGGCCAGTTTAAATATTTGGGCTTTTTATGCTAGAAAAGGGGAGCCGTCTAAAGGGTTGAGCTGTGGACAGACATAGTAGTCTGACCTAGATTTTTAAAAGATCACTGCAGTTGCTATGTTGTGAACACTTGAACTGGACAAAGTAGGAAGACAGCTGTGTCACTAAGTACTCTGAGGCATCCTCAGCCTTATAAAATATGTCCACATCTGTCATTTCATGTGACTCTCAGACGAGCCCTGCGACATATTTGTTATTATTTATATCTTACTGTGAGGAATTGGAAGCTTAAAGAACTTAACTTTTCCAGGCAGGCGTTTGAGTCACATCTTGAATCCAGATCTTCTGCCTTCAAATTTTGTGCTCTTTCTACTTTTCCACATTACACCCCCAAAGGTCTCCATGTTCTTTCTCAGCTGAAAATAATTCAGCTTTTCGTGTGTGGGTCTCAGAACAATAGGAACATTTATTTGCAGTGTGTGTGTGTGTGTGTGTGTGTGTGTGTGTGTGTGATGAGAAACAGTATTACCCTTACCTGTGGAGATGACTTTAATTTAAAAATTGATCTACTTGTAGCATAAAAAAACAAGGCTTTCCAAGGGTACACTTGGACATGTGCCATTTTATGTTCAGCCACTTGGTATGAAGATTGGATATCTGAAGTCTTAAGGATAAGTGGCCCCATTAATAACCGAAAACAGTTGTTGACATTTAGAATTTCATAGGTGAAAGAGTAAAGTAGCAATTCTTGTAATGCTTCTTTCAAACTTTGGAAGAAATTAAAATAATTCATGCTTTATTAATCTATGCTTTTCAGGATCATTAGCAAGGTTTTTTGTCTTTTATCTACTGGATAGAACTTGCTCTAAGTTAATTATAAAAAGCTAAGCTGGGGGCTGGAGAATTGCTGCTCTTGCAGAGAACCCGATTTGATTCCCAGTCCCCAATGGCAGCTAACAACTGTCTATAACTCCAGCTTAAAGGAGTCCAGCCCCCTCTTCTAGCTTCCAAGAGCACTGCATGCACATGTGCACAGACATACATGCAAGCAAAACATCCAAGCAGATAAAACAGAAATAAATACATATTTAAGGTTTAGTTAATTATTTTATTACTATTATGGGTAATAAAGTCACCAGATAACAGTCACTAGCCTAGCTGCATATTCTTGCTGTGCTGGACTCATCTTTCTGTGTTCTTGGAAATTTAATTTTTTTCCAATATTACAAAAATACTCAGGCTAAGAATCTAAAAGTTCATATCAACAATAATTTTCTCATACCCTTTTGTATATTTGGCTACTTCAAGAGCTGCCAAATTCCTCTTGATATTTGTAATATTACAATTATTCTTAGACAATCCTGAAATCTGGCAGTGGAATTAAATTCTTTTAAATATTAAGAGATACAAGGAAACTATAAATGTGAAGTTATTCTCATAGCTAAGCTTAAGTTTCTCCCAGTTATTTCAGAGCTCAAGTATTTTTTCAGAAATTTCACATTAAGCATTAAAATATGTATGAATTGGAGACCAAATAGCATTCCCTCCCTGCAAAAAAAAGGAAATTAAAGAAAAGGAAGACAGTAAACTTCTTAATACACTTATTATCCAGGTCAATATGTGGATAATAAACTCAAGACTCAGCTTATTTAAATCCTAATTTTTTGTAATTTCCTTGCTCAAAGTGTTATGTTGCCTCTAGATAATGAAGTGTGGTGAAGTGCACTGTGTGAGAGTTGAGCTCTTTGATTTACAAGTAAATGTAGAATTCTCAAAGTAGCTGTGGGTGATTGCTGTGAGTATATTGGTATTACAGCATCAGAATCATTACCAGCATAGGTAGTGCAGAGAACAGCGGCCACTTTTGCATCAATAGCATACTTGTTTTCTAATAAAAAGTTCTTGCACAGTTTTATTATAGACAAGATAGACCACACTTGCTGATGACAGGCCTAGATCGCTGTAAATAGCTGTAAATGACGGCAAGAACACCAGCTCTGAGATGGTAAAATGATTGAGGAATGATGATCAGAGAATCTTTTAATCTCTGAAGTATAAACAGTACTGAACTAGTTTACAAAAAAAATCAGTAAACCCCAGATTTTGCCACTTTTGGCTATGTCCTTCTGTCCCAGTTCTTCTCTGAAGTGTCTACTTCAGATGGAGCCATGGTGAAGGCGTTAATCTCCAAGGAAGATGCTGTAGAAAGCATAGGTAGAGGTTCTTAGCCACTGGCAGTCATCCGGACAGCTTGTTAAAACACTGAATTTTAGACAACCAGCCCCAGAGTTTCTTCATACAAGAATTTGCATTTCTGACCAGTTACCAGGTGATACCAACACTTGCTGGTGCAGATGCTTCAGTCTGAGAGCCACTGTACCAGAAGAAAGTACATTCTTATACAGAGAATACCAAGTGTGTTAAGTCATTTTTAGAAGGCAGAACAGCCATTTTGACTTCTCTGAGTTCAGAGTCTAGGATATTGCCTAATAATCTGCTTTTCTGGCAGTCCATAATGAATAGTAAACAAATAATACTAATGCTTAAAATGAAGATGACTGATTATACCACCAGCCATTGGAAAGATTATGATCAATATACAGAAGAGTATAAATTAACACAAGGACAAATTGATTTTGCTTCACGGTATAAATTGTTAGACTTACTAAGCATGGCAGGCAAGGCCACACATATCTAGCCTTGTAGTATTGCTGCTCTCTCTTCTCTCTTGAGATGATCCTCTTCCCACTCTGTGCTGCCCGTGTCCGCATCTCCACCTTTAAATAATGCTCTGTTGAGCCGGTTTGCTTCACTCGTAGATCTGTTGTGTTTGCATGAGATGCCTTTCCTCGCTCTCGTGCTCCTGGTCATTTATTTGCTGCTTGCAGTTTAGAATTGCCTCAGGAGCCTCTCCGTAGAGTCCAGTGCTCTCGTCTGTATATTTCATAGCATTCTGCTTAGCCCTGTTATGTATGACACTGATCACTCTTCTGTCAGTCAGCCATCTATACAAAGTAACTTAGTTTTTTATCTTCTTTTTTGTCTTTGTGTGTTTTTCAAAGAATAGGTCCCTGGAACATAATAGATATTTAGTGCATGTTTATTAGGTAATCAGTCACTTGGGGAACTGTCATCAACAGTGTAGTGTAATGATGGAGCTCAGTTCTGAATGTACGTCATGACTCCCTAGAGTGGGAGGTGCCCTCTGTGTCCCTGAAGGGGTCAGAACATGCATCTCTTCAGCAAGAAGCACACCTGAGGGGCTAAACAAACAGATTTTGTCAGCTTAAGGGAAGTTCTTAACTCTTCTTTCTTAGCATATTGTTATAAATATAATTTCTGATACCAAAGGCAAAGGTTTTTATTTGTTTGTTTTTAAGTCTTGAAAAGAAAACATGAAACTCTTATTGTTTAACCCTTCTTCCCTGCTTTCTCACTTGTCTCTTCCACAGGTTCAGTTTGACATTGAACTAGGCTTCTTCAGTTACACATTGAACTAGGCCTCTCCAGTTAGATATTGTACTAAGTCTCTCCAGTTATATATTGTATTAGGTCTCTCCAGTTAGATATTGTACCAGGTCTCTCCTGTTAGATATTGTACTAAGTTTCTCCAGTTAGATATTGTACTAGGCCTCTCCAGTTAGATATTGTACTAGGTCTCTCCAGTTAGATATTGTACTA
>LOEQ01000139.1:455135-474192 GCA_001685075.1 Bramus lutescens | reverse complement strand
GAGGAGCGAGAGGGCCCTTTAATCCATCCTGCCTGGCTACCTTTACCCGAAATAATTACATGGAAATTGTATTCATTTAAACACCACCTGGCCCATTATCTCTAGCCTCCTCTTTGCTAATTCTTACATCTTGATTCAACCCATTTCTAATAATCTGTGTAGAATCACGAGGTCATGGCGTACTGGGAAAGATTCAGCATGTCTGACCTGGCAGCTTCATGGCAGCAGCTCTCTGCCTCTCCCTCCTTTCTCCCAGCATTCTGTTCTGTCTACTCCACCTATCTAAGCTGCTGTCCTATTAAAAGGCAAAGGCAGTCTGTTTATTTAACCAATGAAAGCAACACATAGAAAGAAGACCCTCCTACACCATGGGCCCCCAGAGAATAAAATTTGTGACTGGATTTAGTTATCTGTTACAACATGAAGCAAAGAGCTATTATTTAACATAATTTAAAATTAGAATTGATAGTAAAGTTTTGTAGCTGTGCCACATTGTGCATTTTTTAGGGTGAAGTTTAGTTTTATATTTAAAAGCCTTTTAAAAATGTAGGTGGTAAATGATAACTAAATTTAATTGTATATTTTATGCTTTCACCCACATATGCCACAATGCTTGAACACATTCATACACACATACTTGCATGCACTCTGTTTATAATCTTTTCAATATTTTTAAGAGCAGAAAGTCCCAATATTTATGAAATCCAGTTTGTTGTCTTTTTATTTTATGAGTTGGGCACTTGCTACTTCGTGAAGGATTGTCAACTTTAGCTCACAAAGATGGTATCATATAGCTTTTCTTCTAAAACGCTTGTAGTTTCCTATTTTGCATTTTGGTCCATTTTGAGTCAATCTTTATTTTAAATTGTGTGTGTGTGTGCACGCGCATGTGTGTGCATTTTCACATACCTGTGTCTGTGTGTGGACACCAGCATACTGTGGTGCATGTATGGAGATCAGGGATAACTTGTAGGAATTGGTTCTCTCTTTTCATCATTTGAGTCCTAGGGATCAAAGTCAGATCATGTATCTCGGCAACAGGTCCTGTTTCTCCTGAGACATCTTGTTGACCCTTGAATAAATTTTTACATATGTGCAACGTGTGGCTCAGAGTCTGCTTTTTGCTTGTAGAAATCCAGTATTGTATGACCTTCAGTGCTGTGTTTCATCCACTATTTTTTTTAAGAAAAAGAATTACAGCAAAGGCAAGTTTAAAAGGTTATGCCAAGCTGCCAGTTGTCTTTGGCTTGATAAGTTTGCACTGCTTCCTGGAGCTTCATAAAAGGATGCCTTGTGGTTGAACTCCCTCAACCTCAAGTGTCCAACCTTCAGACTCCACCAATGAATTTTTATTTACATATTCTTTGGAAATACAGCATACACTATAGATAATTGCAGCATCCGTGTAGTGGGCAAAGAATACTGCCAAACCAAAATTCTAGAAATCAAGCTAGACAAATACATACGGGTTAAGAAGTGCTCCTAAGGTATAAGAAACTAAAAATAAGTTCCTTGTGGGAACTGTCTGCCACTCTCTGATCTATTAGGCTTTCTTTTCCTTTACTTAATTAAAAAAGAGCTTCATAATCAAACTTTAGAATGAATATTTAAGAATATGTATTAATATATTCCTTCTGAACAGTGGCTTTAAAGAACAGGAAAATAGCAGAGAAGAGTTTAATGTATAGCATTGTGCAGTCTTGTTGAGAAATAAGAAGAAAGTTTTCCATTTAACTGTGAATTGCTGCTTTTCAGTAGAAAAACATAATTCTTGGCAGGGGCTAATGCAGCAATTTTTGGTAGATAATCATATAGCATAAAGTCAGAAAGATCTGGGTTTTTACCAGCTCTCTTGAGCTTACAAACTGGAGAGCTCAGGGAAGGTCCTGTCCAAAGTTCCAATGTCCTTCCCACTAAAACAGTAATAATAATAATTACCCCTTCTGGGTTGTTAAGAAGTTTAAATAAAATATAACATCCGGAGCTGGCACTGTTCTGAACACAGTATGTTCAATACATGTTTGTTTCTCTGTTTTGAGGGGTGACCTTTGAATCAGGGATTATGTACGAAGAACCTGTGTTTGTTCCCGTTATATTTGGAAAAAATCACATATGACCCCTTCCCTCTCACAAATCCCCAGAAGGATTTATTTTTATTATATTCTTTCCTTATCAACAGACTGAAAATTGGCATGGCATTAAAACTGCAAGATATGTTACAGTAGTTCAAGGTATACTCCATTGCATAATTGGATTTATAGATATTTAATTGAAATAATTCGGATCTACCCCTTTCTAGGATTTGAAGGATAGGATGCAAAACTTTACAGGCAACAACCTCTTTCCAAACAGCTTGTGGTACTTTTTTTTTACCCCGTGGGTCCTGGAGCTTGAACTCAGATTGTCAGGTTTTGTGGTGATTATCCATGTCCACTGAACCATCTTTTGTACCGATTTTAGAATTATTTATACTGATTCTAATTCAGTGTCCATTTCACATATGTATAGAAGTTATAGAGCTAGATTACAGACAGCTGAGTGACAGGGGACACGTGTCATGTCTACAGAAGTTATAGAGCTAGATTACAGACAGCTGAGTGACAGGGGACATGTGTCATGTCTACAGAAGTTATAGAGCTAGAATACAGACAGCTGAGTGACAGGGGACATGTGTCATGTCTACAGAAGTTATAGAGCTAGATTATAGACAGTTGAGTGACAGGGGACACATGTTTTAGCTGCTCCTAGGACTTTTCAGATTGACTGCATCACATCCCTTTGAACACATTTAGTGACATCAGCTGATAATTAGAAACTGCGCAGTCTTTCATCTGATCTTTTTGTATTGATATTAGATGGAAGTCATAAAATCACGAGCTCATCCACAAATAACACAAGTTATTAAAAAGATTAAAAAGGTTAATAAGATAGCTTAATTCCTATTATAAAGTAGTTCATCTGTTCTGAAGAAACAGACTTCACTTATGCCTGAGGCTTTAGGGCATGCTTTTTAGTTATAAAGTTTATTTTTTAGCAAAGTATTATGATGGGGAGATAGTTCAGTTAGTAAAATGCTTGCTGTTCAAGCTTAAGTTCCTGTGTTTGACCTTTACAGACAATGTAAAAATGCTGAGAGTGGTAGTCCAAGCACTGAGGAGGTAGAGACCAGTGAGAGATTGTCTCAACAAAGTGGATGGCACCTGAGATTTGCCACTTGAGAATTGACACCCAAGGGTGACCTCTGGCCTCCGCACACATATACACATATGCATCACTGTACACATGAACACGCACACATGTACACACAAGCACACAAAAATAAGTGAGACTAATAACTAAGCTTTTTATGGTCAGCCAAGTTCCTATGTATTTATGGTTCCTTGTCAAATGAAAACCACTATTATTTTACAATTACTTTTATCAGGTTTGCATTTGATCTTATCCTAAGAGAATAGAATATGGTATTAACTATCAATGTTTATTACAACCAAAGAAGTTCAAAATAACATTTAAAATTAACTTCCGTTTTATTACGTACTGTGTGCCTAGTTATAAGTAACATTTTAATTTCTTTTACTTCTGTTTTATGTGCCGTGTGCCTAGTTTTAACATGTAAACCAAAGAAAGTTTATTTTCCACCTACTACAGCATAAATATTAATTTTACTGTGAAACAGGCATCTTTGAGAAGCTGAATGTAGTGAGAAATATCTCTACCCCATTTCTGACTGTTGATCAAATTTTTTGTTCATTTTTAAGAGAAAACAAAAATGTGAAAAATCCTCAGAGCATAATAGATATTTCCCCCTCAAAAGGTATATTTCCTTATATCTTCTGAAGAATTGGTCTTAATTTTCAAACACTTTTATCCTAGTCGTAGCTGTCTTTTTTGAGTAATTTGTACTTATGTATAGATCTTTAGAAGCTCTTCTACCTGCTGCTGTCCTCAGAGCTGTTACTTAATGACCTGTAATCAGGTTTACTGTCATTCTTCCCACAAGGTGTTTACTAAAGAGCCATCATGTTCCTAGCTGTTCTTGTAACAAAATATACAGCAGTGGAGGAAAAAAAAGAGCTTGCATTTTTAGAGTTTATGTTCTACAAACAGATACTAAGCAAGTATATAAGTGAATATGCAATAAGGTATTAGTTTGCGATAAGTGCTAAGAAGGAAATCAGTAAGACAGTCATTCTAAGTGATCATTGAAAAATATTTCTTTTCAGATCGCTGCACATAATTTTTTGGCTTGTCTTCTAAAATTGCTTTTGACTATCTTTGCTAGTGATGTTTTAAAAAAGAAATTAATAATTGTATGTACAGAGCAATCTGAAAATCTAACACCAACTAGTGAATTTAGCATTTGTAAATGGAGGTATCTGCAGAGAAGTCAGTTCTTTGGCTGATCACTGTTTTACTTGTAGTAGTAAAGTCTGCAGCTCGAAAGTTGGCAGTTCTGCAGTGGCCTCACTATGCAGCAGCCCCCAGGGACCTCAGAGAACCTGTTGATGCAGCACCAAGTTACAGGTTGTTATTCGGCTCTGGAGCTTTAACGCTTAGGCATTCTCTTACATCTTCTTCGCTTATTCATTCAGAATTTTGTATCTTTGCCAAGTAAAACAAGTCTCATACCAATAAGCTATAAATAAACAGTAGGAGCATGAGTCCGAGCCAGCATCAACCCTCTTTCCCCTGTGTACCTCCCTGGTACTCCCCAGTATGTTCATTTTGCCCAAATGAGCAGTCCTGTGTAGCTCCTGTTCCATAGACCGACTCTAGTTATTTAGTTGTATTTCTTTAGAACTAAATAATAGTGTAATGCATAGTACTCTGGCATGTTCCCAGAGTCAAAGCAAAATATGAACCTCTGTGTGCTTTCAGTGGGGAAAAATATATCCTCTCTTTTGCTACAGAAAACCTTAAAAGTTCAGTCTAGAAGGCATCTGCCAGATTCCCAAAAGAAATACAATGTGGTGTGGCATGGCTCAGCAGTTTTTCAGGGGAAAATGAAAAGTAACATAAATGGCTTAAAAGCCCTAACCTGTTAGTCAGATTCTTCCTAATAAAATTTGATCCTATTTTGCTTCATTGTTTACTCATTCCGTACATTTTCACTGCTTGCTGTTTCAGTGTGCTACTTATCATCTATGAAAGCAAGGAAGTAGAGATCTTTGTTGTTTAGGGATGAGTAATAGTGGGGGAAAGTGGCTTTCAATCCAGAATTACAGCAGGGTGGCAGGAGCTCTAAGACAAAGACGTATCCCAGAATGCCCTGCGGTTACACATCAACTCAGTGTTTATGATGCGTTCCCTGACGTGACTGTGGTGTGGAAGACAGCCCATCCTATCTCTGTATGTAAGACAGTCTCATGATGTAGGGTTTATAGACTCTGGAGCTGCTCCAGGTGCACTAACTTCAAGGAGGGAGAAGGTATCAGAAAAGGTAGAAAGCGTTCCTCAGGTTGATTAGAGAAAGATGAAGAGCCTGAGAGGGAAGGGGAGGCAGTGTGGCCTTTCTCATGATGTGAGAGGCGCCTGTGTGAATGGGTAGGACTCTTGAGAAAAACGGTTGGAATGCAGAGTGGGTTCTGAAATAGAACATGGCAGAATCACGAAGGAACTTGTGGGCGATTCTTAAAGACTTTGGTTCTTAGACAGAAGACAGGAGCAGACTTGCATTTCATGAATAAACCGTGTAAGTGTTTGCATAGGCATTTAGAAGGGAGTTTTTACTTCTAAGGGAAGGAGTTTCTTCTCCAGCCTGACTTATACATATATACTAAATTCACATAGAAACATGAAATTGAAATCTGAAAGCTCCATATTTTAGTTTCGCAGCTTTGAGACTAAAATAGTTATGTAAGTTAAATATAATTAACATTGTAAAGATAGAAATCAAATTGACGTGAGTCTATGTAACTGTCCGTGCTTTGGGGACATAGTCATACAAGTGAGGGGGCACTGTCTTGGTGCTAGTGATAAACATTCCCATACTATTGAGTGCTTAATGCTAACTTAATTAATTCCCCATCTCCCCCCAACTATTTTACCCTCCCCCTTAAAAAAAGCTCTCAACCCCCACTAACCCCCTTGCTTCCAGACAATCTTGCTTCTACCTTCATATATATAAGCATATACAGGTATATATATTTCATATTTAGATACTATGTCTATATAAAACCTAGAATCCTAAAACTAGAGAAAATAGGTCTTTTGAGTTTGTTGTTTCACTCAATATGATGGTTTCAAGTTTCATACATTTTACTTTAATTACATAATTTCTTTTTTAACATCATTGTGCATATATGCCACATTATCTTTTAAAAATTATTTTTATTGAGCTATGCAGTTTTTCTCCATTCCTCTCTGCTTCTACCATATCCCATGGTCCCCATGCTCCCAATTTACTCAGAAGATCTTGTTTTTTCCAACTTCCCTCATAGATTAGATCCATGTATGTCCATCTTTGTTGTCTAGGTTCTCTGGGATTTTGAATTGTAAGCCGGTTTTTCTTTGCTTTATGTATAAAAGCCTCTTATGAGTGATTATATATGTTTGTCTTTCTGGGTCTGGAGTACCTCATTCAATATGATGTTTTCTAGATCCATCCATTTGCCTGCAAATTTAGGATGTCATTTTTTTTTCTGCTGTGTAGTACTCTTTTGTGTAAATGTACCACATTTTCCTCATCCATTCTTTGGTTGAGGGGCATTTAGGTTGTTTCCAGGTTCTGGCGATGACAAACAAAGCTGCTATGAACATAGGTGAGCACATGTCCTTGTAGTACAATTGAGCATCCTTTGGATATATACCCAAAAGTGGTACTACTGGGTCTTGAGGAAGATTGTTTCCTAATTTTCTGAGAAATCGCCAAACTGATATCCAAAGGGGCCGTGCCAGCTTGCACTCCCACCAACAATGCAGGAGTGTTCCCTTACCCCATATTCTCTCCAATGTAAGTTGTCATCAGTATTTTTGATCTTGGCCATTCTTACAGGTGTAAGATGGGATCTCAGAGTTGTTTTGATTTGCATTTCTCTGATGGCTAAGGATGTNNATTTCTCTGATGGCTAAGGATGTGGAGCATTTCCTTAAGTGTCTTTCAGCCATTTTAGATTCCTCTGTTGAGAGTTTTCTGTTTATCTCTGTATCCCATTTTTATGGGATTATCTGTTCTTTTGATGACCAATTTCTTGAGTTCTTTGTATATTTTGGAGATCAGTCCTCTGTCCAATATGGGGTTAGTGAAAATCTTTTTCCATTCTTTAGGTTGCCGTTTTGTCTTGTTGACCATGTCCTTTGCTTCTCAGTTTCAGGAGGTCCCATTTATTAATTGTTACTCTCAGTGTCTGTGCTACTGGAGTTACATTTAGGAAGTGGTCTCCTGTGCCAATGCATTTAAGTGTACTTCCCACTTTCTCTTCTATGAGGTTCAGTGTGCATATATGCCACATTATCTTAATCTGTTCATTTGTTGATGGGCACCTCAGCCTATTCCATAACTGCTGTCAGAAGTAGCATTATAGTAATTATGCGCATGCAAATGTTTCTGTGGGATTGTGGACTTGAGTCCTTTGCTACATCCTCAGCTGTGCAGTACTTCAGTCATGTTCCAGTTCTGCTTTTAGTTTTGAGGGCAACATACAAAACCACAGCTCTTACCTCCAAGAGGACAATTTATTCTAGAGATATATAGGAGAGACCATGGTTCAGGGGCAGGTTTGGGTTGCCCCAAATTCCATGTCTTAATGTTGTAACAGTTAATAGAAATTGAACAAAGAAATTATAAACCAACACACTTTCAAGTGAATTGTTGAGGACATCTGTTAGGCAGATTACAACAAGTGTGGAGGCTCCATTATTGACTCCAGATGCTGTCTGTGAGAATTCTTGGTCTTATAGTAGGCAGGATTCTAGAGTAACAGAACTAATAGAATGAATCACTCTCTCTGTATATGGAAGAAGAGAATTTATTAGAATGACTTACAGGCTGTGGTCCAGCTAATACAACAATGGCTGCCTACCAACTGAAGGTCTAAGAATCCTGTAGTTGTTCAGTCCACAAGACTGGATGTCTCAGCTGGTCTTCAGTATACACTGGAATCCTGAAAAAGTATTCTCTAATACCAGTGAAGAAATGAACTTGCTAGTAAGGCAAGAACAAGCAGGCAAAGAACAAAAACTTCCTTCTTCCATGTTCTTATATAGACTTCCAGCATAAGGCATGCAATTAGATTAGATGAATCTTCCCATTTCAAAAGATCTGGATTAAAGCTGTGTCTTCCTCCCTCAAAGATCCAGAGTAAAAGTGAGTCTTCTCACTTCAAATTAAGCAAAAATCCTTCACAGGTGTGCCCCTCCATTCTGGAGTTTTAATTAGCTCCAGATGTAGTCAAGTTGACAACCAAAAATAGCCACCACAGGTCTGTTCATATGTTACAAAAGGATTTGCCAAGTAGTCACAAGGATATGAGGTCACATACAAAGATGAGTAGTAAATAGCCATATAGGGTGCTGAGACAGCGCAGGATACCTGGCTGAGTGACTGCAACATTTCAGCCTGTCTGCAGTTACCATCAGCCCTTGTCTACTTTGCCCGGTGTTGGTACAGCTTCTTTCCTGAAACTCCAGGTCATGATGGTTTGGTAACTGTGGTTCTCCAGTGGAACTTGAATCAGGTATAGTGACACTTCCAGTGCTGTTCATTTTGTTCAGGATTGCTTTGGCTATCTAGGATCTTTTGTGCTTTCATGTGAATTAAAAAATTTTTTTTTTCTGTGAGGAATTGTCATTGGAATTTTGATGGCGATCCATTGAGCTTATACATCACACTTGCTATCATAATTTTTAATTTTTCCCTTTTATTAAATATAGATTTTCTTATAAAATATGACCTGCTTATAATTTCCCTTTGCTTTACTCCTCCCAATTCCTCCCTACCTTCCCTCCCCTCCAGATTCACTCCCTTTCTGTCTCTCATTAGAAAAGAACAGGATTCTAAGACATAACAACCTATCATGACAAAATAAAATAAAAGATAAGCAAAAACCATTACACTAAGGCTGAACAAGACAACCCAACAAAAGGAAAAGAGCCCCAAGAACAGGCACAAGAATCAGAGACCTCCTACTCACACCCTCAGGAGTCCTATACAATATTAAGCTGAAAGCTACACTATATACACAGAGGACCTGGTGCAGATGTGCATAGACCCTGTGCTTACTGCTTCAGTCTGAGTTCATAGGAGCTTTGCTTGGTTGACTTTAGAGGGCCTTACTCTCCTGGTGTCCTCCCCCACCTTCCTTGACTCTTACACTCTTTCCGTCTCCTCGTCTGTGGGGTTTCCTGAACTCTGAGGGGAAGGATTTGATGAAGACATCCCATCTCTGTGTTCCAGAGATTTTTTTTCCTTTGTGTAATGTCTGGCCATGGGTCTTGGGATCTGTTTCCATCTGCTGCAGGAGGAAGCCTCTCTGATGATAACTGGATAAGGTATTGATCTATGAGTATAGCAGAATGTCATTAGGAGTCATTTTACTGATTTTTTTTTTAAGACTAGTAGTGTTTTGCTTTATCCTGTCTCTAGGCCATCTAGTCTCTGGTTCTTGGTCACCCAAGCAGTATTGGGTATGGGTTCTGACTCATGGAGTGGACGTTAAGTCAAATCAGACATTGGTTGGTTACTCTCCCACAATATGTTTTTAGACATCACGGCTCTAGAATGAAGATTTCTAAGATAACTGAGGTGATCCCAGGGGTTGAGTTCCTATACTATGATATCTTGGGTATAAGGTATTCTGTTTAGGGTAAATTTTTGTTTAGTAGATACTTTCATTGATTTATCATCTAGGTCATAATGTACAATTCAATGAAAGCCATTCAAAGAGAGACTGGACTTTGTGACCAGGCCTCCTCAAAGTCCAGCTTAGTTTTGGGACTAAGAGTGCTTAAAGGAATGATGGCTAGAATGCCTCTAAAGCATGCCTTTTTAAGTCTGTGTCTCCTGGGCTTTGGGCAAGCATCTGTAGTATTAGTATTCTATCCCATTAGTTTGGAATGTGCCACATACTTTAGAAATAAGATAGATGATAGGTTGAGCTTCTTGTTATGAAATTGAATTACTCTGTGTTTTTAGCTAGACAAAATATTATGCACCCTTGTTGCTACGAGTTTGTGGGCAAGTCAGGCTCAACCCAAGGAACAGCATTTGATACTCAGAGTCATCCTTGTCATTCCTGCAGTACTGTAATGTGGTTCTCACTGCTCTCTTTTCTGTATCACTTCTATATTCTTTCATAGAAAAGTGAGACTTTTTATTTACTTTTTAATCCATTCTGGTGTTTTTCACATAATAAATGTGTAAAGTGTTCTGATACCACACTTGATGTTAGTCAGAAAGCTGAGAAACACTGAAAGTGTTTTTAATTAAATTGAACTAAAGCAAAAATGATTCAAAGCCAAGACAGTTGTTTCTCTCATTTTCTGTAATATTTATGGCAACTGTTACAATTCAGCACATCCATATATGGAGGAGTGTACTAAAGGAATATGTAACAGTGCTGAGAGATTTGAAATTAAAGATCAATTAAGTTTTATAGTGTTTTCTGTCTTCCAGTTGATCATTTCTCATGTCACTGTACTGTAAATGCTTTCAAGTGCCCAGGCAGCTCTTCACTGTTGCCCTGATTTCAGTAAGTGGCTCACTTTGCAACAGCCAGAGTGCTAATGTTCTCCAAGGCCATTGAAAACAATGCTTTCACCCCATTAACAGCCTCCACTGTTTTCCTAACGGAGAGTTAGGGAAGAATGAGTGTAATTTATCTAAGGAAGGAGCCCTGGGGCTGCTTTTCTATGATCTATTTGTCCCTCCTGTTTTCTGTATGTAAAAAGATAAGAGTTTCTTCAATATGAAAAGGTAGTTCATTAAATCTATATAAAGTAACCTTAAAAATAAAGTCTAATTTTCTAGTAAATGTAAAGATAAAGCATTCTGATTGAAAAATATTTTATGTTTTAAATGGCTAAATAAGGTAACGTGAACTTGACATCTACTGTCTCATTTCTCTGCTTGCATAGTGGGGAAATTTTCCTCTGCTGTTTCACTACACATTCCACTTCTGGGCAGTCACAGAGTAATGGATGTGGATGTTCCACAGCTTCCTCCACTACTTTTTTTAAGGCACCCACCTGGAACTGAAGAAACCCAACAGAATGTAAGATTGCTCTCGGTGAGCGGTATCAACTTTCTAACTAATACTTAACAGGTGACATGGAAAGAGACTCCTTAGTCATTCTTGCTAACTTGCTAAGCTGGCGGTTAATATTTTTAATAAGAAGCAAATAAGTGAAACACAATTGTTACATTTAAATGGTCATCTCATATGTTTATATTAAAATTTATGTATTAGGAAGAATGAAATGGTTACTTATGTAATTTCTGTTTATACTTTTAGAACTAAGATTAAGAGTACTAGAGAGAAATAAAACCAGATATTTTTACTAATACAAAAAATTATTCTAGCTTATTAAAATATCTCTTTGGCTGGGAATGACCTGTACTCCCATTACATAATCATAATGTAATTTCTATTACATTTGTTTGATTTTTAAAAATGTAATAGCAGACTTTTAAGAAAACCCTCTACATGGCTGTGAGATGTGAGATCTGAGATTTTGGGGTGGAGGGAGATTCTTGATGTAGAGTGGCTTATAAGAAAAGGCTGTGTTTACCCACTCGCTTTAAAGGATATAAACAGATATCCAGAGGCTACACTCAGGAACTCATAGAGGCTTTAGGAGTTCAGTGTCATGGACTGTGTGTTCGTGTGTGGGTGTGTGTGCGTGCATAATGATTTGTAAATTCTGAGAAACTCAAATCATTTTCTTCCCCAAATGCCACGTTTTCATATTTATTTAACTTTGCTATGAATTTCTTATGCCTGGAATGCTGGTTTGTTTTCCTTGTTTTCCCTGTGCTGTGAATTCCTTTTGACTTTCATATATATTCACGTTTATTATTACACATCATCATCTCTCTCTATATATATATGTATGTATGCATATACATAATATGTATATATGTGTGTGTATGTATATGTGTTTAGTTCTCTGTTTGTGGGTGAAGTTTTTCAATGACTTCCATGAATGCCAGAGCTTACAAGCATTTGATGTCTAAAATGTCAACTAACAATTATATTCCTGCTTAAAGATTTAACTTAAGAGTGATCATCCAAAACTTGGAGCACAGTTTTCTCCCCCATTTCCCCCCAAAAGCCCTTCTAGAATAATACTGTCTTTGTGCAATACCTTTCAGGATGTTCCTATCTGTTTGGTTTTTGTTGGTGAGGGACGTCGTGTGTGACCTGGCACTCCAGTGCAGGACTCGGTGTGGATTTCTTCTGTGCTTCAGCACTGTCACTTGTTCTCAGGAGAGTGACTCCACCTCAGAAACTTCTCACAGTCTGTGCGTGGGGCGCTATGTTAAGATATTGGTATCTGTTCTTTAGAGACCGCTGTCTCACAGCTGGGCTCTGATGAGGAAGGCAAATGATTTCTAATTAGTCTGTCACTAGTTTTTCTCTTCATGTTGCTGCTTCTGATGAAGAACATATTTCCTAATTAGACACTCAGAACTTTCTCCTTTAGTCTATCTTAGGTATATCTGTTTTGGTTTTGCCATAATTTCACATAATTTTTGAAATAAATTTGCAATAATTTGAGAAAACTTTGAAAGCTGAATTTGGCTAGATATATAACTTAAGCCTCTTGAAATGTGTATGCTTCATGTTCTCTTAAGACTTCCTTTAATAAGGAAAAGAGGTCCATTTGTTAATTTTAAAAAGTTGTGGCTGGTCAACAGTGGTGCACATCTTTAATTCCAGTGCTTGGTAGGCAGAGGCGGGTGGGTCTCTTTGAGTTTGAGGACAGCGTGGTCTACATAGTGAGATTCAGATCAGCCGGGGTGCATAGTGAAACCTTGCCTCAAAACAAACAAACAAATAAAATTGTAGTGAGTTTTTTTATTTGTCCATATTCCCGGGCTCTGTATACAAAAAAATTTAAACATCTTTTCATTTAGAAGTCATCTTTGTAGATCAGCCTTAAATTACTTTAATTCCTAGTGAATCACATGAGGCTGTAAATATTGATCAGCAATACTTGTTTTTGGTGGGGTTGGAACATGTTAGGAAATACACATTTAATTGTAAGCAAGGCTGTGAAGGTTTGAAAAGCTTTTCTAAGGATGTGAGTGAGTAATAATCATGATGATTGGATAGCCACACGTTGACCAGAGCAATTATTAGTAATTTTTGTTAAATCATGTCTAGGATGTGAGAAAATAATATAAAATGAAATTGGGAGAGTCAGCTGTTCCTTATACAGTGCTTTGCCAAAATATTCTTACTGTTAATAAAAAATGATTACTCATTTTATAACTGTAAATGAATCTTTTTCTTAAAAGTAAATAAAGTGGAAATGGACATATAAGCACAAAGTCTAATATCTAACAGTGATAGGTATAAGGGATTGTGGGCACTTAAAAGCAGACCAGTTCATTTTACCTAGGCCTAAGTAGAGGAAAGCAAGAGAAGTAGATGGAAAGTGGTCCTAGAAGTTTGAAAATAGAGTTGACACTTTCAACAACATTATTTAAAAATTAAAATGAATGCCAAATAAAATGTCAGGGATGCAGAGAAACTGCATCCCTCCTGAGCTGCTGATGGGAAGGTAGAAGATAAATTCAGTCTCAAAAGGCTATTGAAGCAATCACACCTTAGAACACAAACACAAACAAAACAAAAGAAAAAGACAAACAAAAATCCACAAACAAGAGGGTGAAAAATATGAATTGGAACTTCATCCATAGTAAAAACTGTTGTGATGTAAAGGATGCCATTAAGAAAGAAAGCAGCTTCCAGAATGGTAGAAACCCCTTGCAAACCAAATATATAAGAAGAAGCTTGCACCTAGAGTGCACAAAGAAATCTTTTAACTCAATAATAAAAGGCAACCCAATTAAAAACTGGCAAGAAAATTACTAGACCAGCATTGGTGCCTGCCAATAGATGAATGAATGAAGAAAATCTGGTGTATATATACACAATAGAATATCATTCTGCCAGAAAAATGGTTAGAGTATCCATAGTGTTAGAAACAAAGATCCTCCTAGTAAGAGCACTGTAGACTCAGTAGTGAAAAGGAGGCCTCTTATTTTGTGATTTTGCAAAGTCAAGCATCAGCCCCAAATGGCAGATGAGCTGATGGGGGCAGAGAACAGTTACAGTCCCAATGATCAGGAGGGTAAAGGCTTCTGGTCATCTGGGTCTCATCTCTCCCTGTCCTCAGTGTTTTATCTTTTTCTCAGCAAAAGCCATGTGGGTTCATCTCCACACTGTACATCCTATGTATTTTAAACCTTATCAGGCTTGTGTCTTGAAGCAAGCAAGCTTAGCTGCTAGTAATTTCCCCTCTGAATTTTTAGTTTGGGTGGAGCAGCTTTCACAGAGTTTGTGGTGTATGATAGCTAGATCTCCAGCAGGGGTAAAGTGTTTCCTGTTCTTCTGTATTTGAACCCACGCTTCTGAAAATGAACCGTCAGATTTGCTTACATAAAGAAACTTAAATTTATTTATTTGTATGTGTATGTAGGGTGTGTGTATGTATGCATACGTTTTCCACTGTACATGTGAAGGTCAGAAGTTTAACTTTTGGGAGTCAGTTCTTGCCTTCCACCATTGTTTTTGCTGCCAGGTTAGCTGACCCACCGATGAGCTTCCAGGGACTTCCCTTCACATTATGGATGGATGCTACCTCATGGCCATTGAGGCCATTTTTAACTCTACTCTGAGATTGGAAGTCATTAGAGTATTTTGATTTATATTTTAATAGAATTGTTCTAGATGTAGAAAGGAGGATCAAAACTCAGAAGAGCTTTAAGAGACTTTTTGACTCTGCCTAGACTCACCCGAGAAATTAACGAAATTCTTTAGATTATGTTGACCTCTGTGCAACTTCATCCATGAGCACTCCATCTACATCACCCGTGCTCTTCCTCCAACTCCTCCCTGCTCTCTGAACACACACACACACACACACACACACACACAGTCTACTGAGTCCATTTAGTATTGCTGGACTGTAAATTTGTTCAAGGCTTGGACCACCTGTGCAAATCTTGTCCCTAGAAAAAGCTGATTTTTCTGCTCTCAGCAGCCATTAAGTACCTCTTCATCTAAGGGTGGGAGTCCTTATCTGTGTAATTCAAATAAAAGTGGATTTTCTTCTTGGCAGTCGTACTCAGCTTCTCGGGTGAGCAGATCCTTAGCTTGGCTGTTTAGATAATCTAAGATTCTGGCGGAAAATTTGTTTACCAAAATATATAAGTCAGATTATTGGGGTTTGTGATTTAATTTTTAATGGCATTAAGAGAATTCAAAAGATATTGTTTGCTTGTTTGTTTGTTTCTGTTTTTCTTATTTTGTAGTTTGGTTTGTCAGGACCAGTCTTTCATAAAATGTAGTCTAAGAACATTATATAGTCCTTCCTATTTGTGTGAAATAAAGATTAAAAAATTACCTTAAAAACAATGTAGTGGATGGTGGTGGCAGTGGTAGCAGTGGCAGCAATTACTTTGGAAAAATACCCATTTTCTACAGAAAGGGTTAGGGGAATGAATAGCCAGACCCAAAGGATCATGCAAGGAGAAATAACTGTAGACATACAAGTTAAGTGGGATTGGTTTAGTTTCTTTTCTGTTGCTCTGATATAATACTGTGACAAAGCAACTTCAAAAAAAAGGGTTCATTTTAGCTCATTGTTCCAGGTGACAGTCCATCATGGCAGGGATGTCATAGCAACAGGAACTTTAAGCAGCTGGTGATACTGTGTCCACAGTCAGAGCAGTGAATGCATGCATGTACGTTGGTGCTTAGCTTGCTTTCAGAGCTCCTATATAGATCAGGATCCTCTGCGTAAGGGAATGGTTCCACCCACAAGGGGCTGTCTTCTCACTTCAGGTAATGTGATCCGGAAATCTCCACAGATATGTTCAGAGGCCCCGTTTCCTAGGTGATTTTAGTTTTTGTCAAGCTGACAATTGACACTAATCATCAGAGTGTCTCTTTCTCTCCCCTTCTAGAAGGCTAGAATCACTTATATGAAAGAGTCAGCTAGAACTGGGGGTGTAGCACAGTGGTAGACCACCTGCTTAACATTCATAAAGCCTTGGGTTTGATTCCCAGAACCAACAAAGATGGGACTAGAGGCGGGGAGAGAAGGCTAGCTCGCTAGACTGTCGTTGCCTGTGCTCCACTCCCTTCCTGCCATGTTGCCTACACAGCCTCATGGCATTTGGGAAGCTTCCTACAGAGTCTGATGTAAGAACCATATCTCAAAGCAAACAAACTTGTCTGTCCTTATTAGAATTTCAAGCTCATTTTTCCTGTTGACTTGCCAGCATTATCAGGATTGCATTACATGTCAAATTTTTCCTCTTGTCAGAATAGAAATGTGTCCCTTCTTGCGCCATCTGTTTTATGCTAATGTTTTGATTATTTTTTCCTCTCCCTGGCACATGTTAGTGGTGCAGATGCATGCTTTATATTTCCTTTTATTGGTCTGTAGTTTTATTGCATACATTAGTGGCACAAATAGCATGTTCATTTTGGCTATTTCTACTAACTGTTTCTAGTTTGGGGATTAGTAATCTACTTTGCTTATGTTTTTAATGTGGTGAGAAGCTCTACATCATAGGCAGTTTAATAGACTTTAATTGATGACATTCCACTTAATTTTACTACCTCTAATTTTTTCTTGCAATTTTTGTTTTTATGGTATTTTACTATGTGTGTCTATATGTTTTGATGATTTCAAGTTTCCTAATTGACATTTCTTTAGTGAGTTGGTTTCTAATCAACAGTTTGTGTAGCTACGGGAAAACAATATCAGTTCCAAATGTTGTGGATTTAAATAGTAGTAACCTTGACAGCCTACTTGTGATTGCTGCTCTAGCCTTTTTATTTTTGAGGTTTAGAAGCTTGAAAGATAGCTGGTAAGAGGACGAGGTGTCGTGAAGGAGAAAACTGAAGCCTCCCGAGGTAGGAAGGTAGAGAAAACACAAAGCTGTATTTTGAAATAAGGATGGATATTATTTTATTTTTTTATCTGATTTTAGTGGTTGCTATATTTGAAAAACAAGCCCATTGCAGGAATCCAGTGGATATAAGCCAGATATTAAATGTTAAGAGTCCGTTGTTGTTAGTGTTGGCCTGATTCACAAAACTTTTGACTCACAGTGGGCCATCCCAATCCAGTGAGAGCTGGATGTCAGTCATACTCGTAGCTTTTGCAAACTGAGGATCCTTACTCTTAGAGAGCAGCAGGAGATATTCTAGGAATTCCTTCCTATCAAAGATAGAGGCCCCCATGCTGAGCCAGAGTTTCCTCATATACAACAAACTGTCTCGTCTAGTATGGCGTGAACTGGCTAAAGTGGAGATTTTTTAAAATGGATATTTCATTCAGTTATTTAAATAAGCATTTCACTTGCCAGCTTTTAATGTAAGATCGATCAATACTTTGTTTTTAAGTTTAAATCTACTGTTCAGAGCACCATATTTTTTCTTCTATAAACCATACTCACAATCCATCTGCCATAATTTCCAGTTATCATTGATAGTTACTCTCACTTATAATAAAAACTTACATATTGCTAAACAATGTGGTGGAAACTTACTGTTTTCTGTGTCTTTTATAGTTTTGCAATGAGAAAAATAGAGTTAACCTATTTTTGTCAAGTTAACCAACTTTTGTCAAGCTGTGTCATCTGTTTTTACTTAGTTTATTAGTTTATATAATTTGAAAACACAATCACACTAACAAACCAGCAATTAGAAAAAATTAATTAGCAATTGGCTTATTAAGTTAGTTTGAACTCTGTAGATATGCAAACCAACATTTGTTATCTCTCAGTCAGGGGTAATTTTATTGTGAATTATCATTGTAAATTCTAGTTAAGGAACATGCCTTATACTTTTGTTCAGTCTATCTCAAATGCTTTTGCTTCATTAAAAAGATGAAATGCCATTTAATGCTGTGCTTTGTCCTCAGACTTTGACTATCTCTGACAGTGTACGTGGGGTAGGGAGGACTGTGTGGAACTGGCGTCTTGGATCATGTGTTACTGCACAGTATTGGAAAGCTGGTTTTTTTCCTCACAGTGCAGTGCTTTATTGCCTGTCTAACAGCCTGTGAGAGTATGAATAGCAAAGCGCCAGCTGTAATTTCTGTCTACGGAGTTTTATCCCTGAGGATGCACACCCTGTAGTTTATTAGCCCTATATAGAGTATTCAGTAGCCCACTTGAAAATGTCTTACAACAAGCAACAAGGTTTTGAATATTTATTTATAAAGCAATATCCTTTTTACTTCTAACTAGCTTAACTTTTGTTGCATTTGAGTTATTTTAATTGCTGTAATGGGAAGGAAACAATTGTGTTCAGATTCATCAAATTACACCTCTACTTTTCCAGGACTGAATCTCCTCAATTAATTCATTAATACAGATCTGAATAAGAGGAGGGGCTCCTTATCAAGAAGTCTAAATAATAAATTAATGAAGTGTCAGATGTAGTGGTGCATGCCTTTAACCTTAGCACTTGGGAACCTGAGGCAGGTGAGTCTCTGTGAGTTCAAGGCCATTCTAGTCTACATAGCAAGTTCCAGACCAGCCAGAGCTACTTAGTGATACCCTGTCTCAAAACTAAGTTAATAAAGCTATTTCTGATCTTGTCAGCCTTTATGCAATTTCTGATGACCAAATAAATATCTTTAGTACTGATTGACAAACAGATACTGTTACTAGTTATTAGACCCAGCATTAGATGACAGAAAATCCCATGCACTAGTGACTTAGGGAAACCCAAGTTCTATCTCTGTCTCATCTATAACTTTTAAATGTCTGATTATGGCTCTTTGGTCACCAGGCTCCCCATCTACTGTTTATTGCTCTGTAATCCTCTGGTTGCAGCGTCCGTCTCATAGCCCACTGTGGCTACTCCAG
>LOEQ01000139.1:444370-455118 GCA_001685075.1 Bramus lutescens | reverse complement strand
TTCTAGGTGACAGGAGAGAGAACATGGGTGGCCTTCTGTCATTGCCATCTCAAAGAAGTTCTTTCAACCAGACTAAGTTGTCTTGCCTGGCTGCAAAGGAGTCTGAGGCATATAGCCTGCTTTCTGTCCAATTAAGTATCACAGGTTCTATTTCTGTTCCAAAAATTATAGTAGCAGGAGAGCATATATTAGAAACAAATCACAGTTTCTCTCTTAGTGCACTGTGTTTCCCACAGGAAGGTAAAAACTTGTGTTTCTGTTCTTTAAAACATTCTGTGTAGCCCAGTGCTGACTATGTGGTAGGTGGGTATGCTCAGTAAATGTTTTCGGTAATGAGTGGTAGAAGCAAGAGGTTACTTGTTGACTAATGAAAGTTCCTAGTTTCTGCAGTTATAACTAATAGAATTAACACTCTAAAATAGAGTAAGTTGAACACAGGAAAATAATTCAATAATTGTTACTGGCTTCATTTTTTTAAGGAAGTAAAGGCACATGTTTAACAAAGCAATTCTACAATCCTAACTAATTATACATATATGTGTATATGTAATATATTTTTATATAAAATACTCTTAGAATCAATAATATACTAGCTTTGGTTCCCTTCAGTTTTGATAAGTGAAACAAGCCCTTTAAATTATAGACTGTCTTATGTGTGGTACCCTGGGTTCTATCCCTAGCACTGAAAAAAAAAAAAANAAAAGCCCAGTTTCCCATCTATAATCCCAGCACTCAGGAGGCAGAGGCAGGAGCATTCAGAGCCAGCTAAACTGTGTAGCAAGTTCTAGGCCAACTTTAGCTACAGAGTGAGACCCTCAAATCAGAATGGCTACCCCACTGTTTGCATGTCTGTAATGATGAGAGACAAGACAGTTTAACTTTAATAATGTGTATAAATATGCTGTGTGGTTCTTGTTTTTCATAAACAATAGCATAATTTTTTGCTTCCTGCTACAAAATTTAGGAGACACTACATTTTAAAAAATCATGTTTAGAAACATCTAGATCTTCGCAAGAAACTCATAATTAAGTCTGAGCCTGACTTTAACCCTTCACCAATACAATCTAAGTGTGTTTGTTTTTACAGTAACCTTAATTTGGGTCTTGCAATTTGAGGGTTGTTTTCTTATTCAATTTAGACCATGAAACAATATTTTAATTATAGGAATTAAGCTATTTATAATTTTCACAACAGGAAGATGAGCAAATTGTGTTTCTTCTAGATTATAATGTATTATCTTGCTCTCAGAAATGTGTGATCTTTGTGTCTAACAATGCACTTAACCAAACAAAACAGGGAAAGGAAAAACACCCGTCCTTGCTCCAGTGCTGGGATTCTATCCGTCCCCCACTCTTCTCTCCACACTGCAAAGTGTGTTCTCATGGAGCTGTGGCTTCGAATCCCACAAAGCACAGTAGTTAGCACAAGTGTCTCCGCCCAGCTCTGCTCATGGATGTCTATTTTAACTTGTCTTTCACAGTCTAGGTTTTTCCTTTGCTTTGCTGATAACTTCATTTATCACTCATAGCCATATCAAATCTGGCATTTTGAGGAGTTCATCCACAGAGCAAGTCTGTTGAGTGAATGATGGAACATTGGCTATAGGAACAGCAACAGAAAGCAATGTCAAGCAGGTTCCGCTTAGGTTCTGTCTTAGCTCAGTCTAGCATGCTCCCTTAAGTTGAAATACTCTCAGAGCTTTTACCCCTGTGGTAATTTCATGCTTTTGCTGGGCAAGAGTTGTTGATAATACTAGTTAATATCAAAGTCATAAGTCATTTAAGACCTGATTTAGAATATCTACAGATGGAACTTCATTTCCCAAATACTGTACCCCATTGTTCCGCAGCCAGCCTCCCTTTGGCTTTTTCTTACTGTGAGTGGTTGTGTGGCTGCTCTGAATCACTTTTGGGTCATCGAATGTTGGCCATGTCAATTTTAGGACTGTGTAATTGTGGACAAACTGAGTTCTTTCAGCCCTCCATTTTAGCTATGTGCTTTCTGTGGTTGTGTGGATGTGCAGGTGTGGATGCAGGTGTGTGTATGTGTGCGAAGGTGAGAGGCTGGTCTCAGGTATTGTTCCTTAGGACACGGTCTTTCACTGTCCCGGAGCTCTCCAGTTAGGCTAGGGTGGTGGTGAGCTGTTGAGTCCTGGTGCTGGGATTACCGCACATCCCCATACCTGGATTGTGTACATGTGCTCAAGTGTCAGACTTGAACAGCAGCCTGAGCTGCTTCCCCAGTCCACACACATTCTAGTGTGCTATTGTCACAGATAAATATCTATCACTGTGGCATTTTACCTCAAAGGAAGACACAACGCAGGCCAGGCCCTAGGCTCTGGACCTACTTTAGCCTTTTACACATTGATAATTTAAGAGAATTTTGGAGGACAAAAAGTTTCTTCTCCTCTTCCACCCCCCCCTCCTCTTCCCCCCACCTCTGTGGGGGACATAAGGGTGGGGGTAGACCTGGGAAGAATGGGGGCAAGAATGATCAAACAAGGTGTATTGTGTGAAATTCCCAAATAATCAATAAAAATATTATATTGGAGAGAGAGAGAGAGAGAGAGAGAGAGAGAGAGAGAGACTCTGATTCTGTTAGTTAGAACTTTTATCATTGCCTACTCCAGTTCCGCCATTCCATAGGGCTCTACAAGGGATGCCATCTTGCCCAGAGCACACAACTCTTTTGTAGCACAACTAGATTAAGACCTGTTGTATTGACGACTTGACTAATACTCTTTATGGTATCCTAGTTATACATTGTTAGCAAATTCTAAGAGTATTCAAAAACTGCCATGGTGTGTCTGGTAATGATAACACCTGAACCCAGTGTGTTCTGCATTAAGATTATGTATAGTGTTTCTAAGCCAAGTTATTATAACAAAAACTTTTTTCATTACCCAGGTAAAATGTTGGCTTCCTAAAATTATAAAATGTATAAAAAGGCTGTTCTTTTTTAATTTTAGGATCACCTGCTATTACCAGCTACCACCCATAACAAGACCACAAGACCAAAAATGTCAATTGTATTACCAGCAATAAACATAAATGGTAAGTTGAAATTTTGATTTGTCAACATGGGAGTCCTTTGCTTAACCAGTATTCTCTAGATTAATGAGAGGACATTTAAGATAGTCACTCAGGCAAATTTATACATGTATTATTTTGGAAATAGTTTCCCACTTTTTTTCAAAATATTAATTTTATATCATTATTATTATTTTTAAACCACTATATTTCTTAAGATTTATTTTCATTATTTTTTAAAGTTGTATGTATTAGGGAAGGTTGCGCAGGTACCCACAGAGGCCAGAAACCGGATCAACTGCTGCCTGTCTCTAGGAGGGCAGAGAACAGCAGGTGGTGGGACAGGTAGCCATGGGAGGAGGGGTGCAGCCCAGAACAGCCTGGGATTTAGCATAGGGGCTTTGATCTGTAGCCTGCTCTTTGGCAACTAGATGCCCTTGCCTGTGGTAGTTGACCCCTGGGGTAGACAAGAGAAGTAGTAACTTCCTGGTAAATGGAAATCTGCCTTATGAGATTCCTAAAGAATGATGAGTTTAGGTTTCTGCTTACCCAGTAACAGTCCTTCTGTTTCCTGGGTCAGAATCCTTCTGTTTAGGACATTGTCATCAGCAGTGCCAATTTAGGGGCCCACCTTGGACCTAACAGTAGTGAGCTACCTGACATGGGTACTAGGAAACAAACTCAGGTCCTCTGCGAGGGCAGTACATGCTCTTAACTTCGGAGCCATCTCTCCCCCAATTACTATACTTTTGAAAATAAAGAGTAGTTCTCTTTTATTTAAGCTAGCATACTACTCTACAGACTTGCTGCTCAGAGTCACGTATCCATTATCTTAAACCCTTGATACATGATGGCGATTCTATCAGTTATAGCTTTGTAACTTAAAGTCGTCTCATGTTTTAGCTTAATATTGGTAAGATTCTAGACAAGCCCTAAACAAGCCTGTTTGTGCCCAATCTGAATGAACTTGATATTAATAAGGTCACTGTTGTACTTGTTTTCCTACTAGTACTGGGTGTTAAACTGACTAAAAATAATACTGATAGCTACTCAGGGACTATCCAAAGACAGGGAGACCCAGTGTTTCTGCTTATAGTTTAAAGCAGTCCTCATCCTCCTTGTGCTGTGACCCCTAAATACCATTCTCCTGTTGTGGTGACTCCCAGCCATAAGATTATTTTGTTGCTACTTCGTAACTGTACTTTTGCTACAGTTATGAATCATAATGTAAATATTTGACATGCAGATGGTCTTAGGCAATCCTTGTGAAAGGGTCATTCAGCCCTCTAAAGCGTCACGATCCACAGGTTGAGAGCCACTGGTCTCTCACAGGCACAAAGATCACTACACGCCAGAGACATTCCCTTAAGTAATATTTGAATATCCAGCTTGTTAAAATGCAGTTTATCTAGCAAAACAGTGTAATAGAACTTCTGATAAATTTTCTCTCTAGTGACCAGAACCTCAGAGTATATGAGGAAGATGGAATTGAAAGCCCTTTGACCTAGTCTGCAAGTGAACCAGACTATATTTTGATATAATCAAATTATCAAATTACCATTATCAAATTATCAAATACCACTATGAAATAAAACACTGAGTTTAGGAATGAACCAAGTAAAATGCCAGTAAAAGTAAGACATTTTTATTACATATCTAATATCATAAAGGACTGTAGGATCTCATGTACTGCATATAAACAGCTTAGTTGAAATGCTTAGAGACAGCCTCTGGATATAAAGTAGAAAAGATGTCCTTATTACAGTGCAAATGTTAGGATACATCCTTAGTCTCACAAAGACATTCAGAACATGAGCCAGCAAGATGGCTCACTGGGTAAAGGTGCTTGCTGCCAAACTTGGTAATTCAGGAGTAGTTTGCTCCCTGCGGCTCACATAGTGGAGGGAGAGAGCCTGCTTATCCAGACTGTCTTCTTCCTCCACATGCACACCTCTGATATTCATGAGATCATCACACTGCTACTCGATGAAGGATAACTGACTCCAAATGTATTATGTTATACTCCTAAGATTTTATTTGTGAAATCTCATTTGTCCTTATCCCATAGCTACTTGGATTTCTTTGCTTGAACTCTGTGACTTTGGTCATTTTTCAGAGAAGCTATTTTCTAAATATCACCCAGGCAGAACTGACTTGATTTTGTTCTTCTGAGACTGGGCTCTTATGCAATACAGTGCCTGGTTTTGTTTTATAGCAGTGAGCTGTCCGTTTATAGCAGGCCAGAAACAATAAGATGCTGTTTGACCCTGTTTATCTTGGCCAGGGAACTAATTTTTAAAGATAAATCTTTCCTGGATTTGGGAAATACAATTGTTAGAAGATCATTTCCTTTTTAATCTGTTCCAGACTTTTGCAAATAGGTTCTGAGTATGGGTATTTTTTCCTTTTAAGATATTGTAAACTTAGAACATTTTAGATTAAAATTCAAGAACTACTGACAGAGAACACACCGCATGTTAAGTTTGCTGCCACTCCGCAGACTTTTCTCAGAAAAGTGCCTTCGCCCTTTTTCTGTGAGGCTATTTCTCAGATTAGGGCCTGGTTTTATTTTGCTATTCATCATCCTGAGAGCCTGCAGGGAGGTGGGTGGTGTCCTTGTTTATCACAGCTACAGCTTATGTCTCCTTTCTCCTGTAGTCACCCCACATCTCTCAAGTTTGATAGCAGACTTCAACCCTCTAGCTGTCTCTGTTGCAGTCATCTGCGCGTCTCCACCCGTGACGTGCAGCACCACCTCTCTCTTCTCTGCATGGCAATGCAAAGCTGTAGCCCTTCTTGATTCAGTTTTCTCTTTTATGCCACCTCAGCCCCCACCTCTCCATAACTAGTCATATCTTATCACAGATGACACTTTCCTTGAAGCTGCCTCCTCCAACCCCGCTCTTTGACCATCCAGCTGTTCTCCCTCACAGATCTCCAATCCTTTGACCCTGTTACCTTCCCTAAATCTATCTCGTCCTTTCTGGACATACTGCTTCCTGACCTAGCCTAGATTCCATGGTTTCTTACTGTCACTATTCTTGCAAATTCCCCTGGATCCCTAGCCTCCTTTCTTTCTTCATAACTCCTGCCTGCACAAAAAACCCACCCTACTTAAATCCAGCTCTTCTTTTTTATGCCTGCTGTCAGGCATTTGAAACTAAGTAGAAAATATCATCCAATCAAGTCAAATTGACTGACTTCAAGTTTATGACCACTGATTTCAGTGGGGCATTCGTTGCGCCGCAAGTCCTTGCTAATGAGTTCACTTTATTCCCTCTGAAACAGGAATTCTTCTTATTTTTATTTCTCAAATCAGTTCTCCGTTATATCCATTTCCCAGTCCCTCAGTTTATGAACTCACCAAGAGCTACACTGAAAAAAAAATCATACAAGAGCTGTGTCACATATCCACTACCCCTAGCCCAGCTTCAGCTCCGCCTACAACCTCTGCCCTTCCTCTTGATGCACTGAAAGAAAAGTCTCCTTCTTTGGGTTCCACATATGCTTTACTGCATGCCAGAAATGCATTGGTGGGGAAGTAAACGAACTTCTCTGCCCTTCAGCTTTCTCAGAATGTTTGACACAATATATGTTCTGTCACTTCTGCATTTAGAAAGTCATGTACATTAGAAATAAAAGTGAGCTGTGGTTGATCCCTCTCTGACTAAATGGTGCCTATAGAATTTTGAGAGGGTAGTAAAGGACAGAAAGTAGAGACAAAAGTTTATTGAGTAACTGGTTTCTATAGTTCACTAGATGGTGATATTTGGGGAAAGGAATTTGATTTTCCAGCTTGAACAAACAGGTCAGTGTTTGATCTTAAATTATTATGAATGATGATTATACTTTGTCAGCTTGAGCTATGGAAAAGAAAATCTAAGAAACAGAAAGTAGAATAAGAGCATAAAATTTATGTCATTTAGAAATTACTGGTCACAGGCCAATAAGATGATTCAGTGGTTGAGGATACTTGCTGCCAACTCTGACAAACCGAGTTTAATCCTCAGACCCCTTATAATAGAAGGCAGTCCGGCAGGCTGTCCTCTGATTGCCACATGTGTGCCACGGAGTGCACTCGCACACGCGCGCACGCACACACGTGATAAAAAAATTGACAAAATTGCCAGCAATATCATTTTTTTTCTTCATTTTGTATTCTGTGTATTATTTAAATTTCCTTGTCTCTTAAGAGAGTTGAAAATAGGTTTGTAAGCTGTAAGACTTTCTTAGCCTAAGGAGGACTTCTTCTAGTGAAAACTAATTAAAATAAGTGTTGCATATTTATTCTGACAGGCTTTGAGAACTGATTGCATAGTTGACAATGGATAGGAAATTAAAAGCTGTTGTTACTTTAAAGGAAAGTGATTGTAGATGTCCTTCTTTTAGTACAGCAAATCAGCCGTTCCTGCTCTCAAATTATTTTCCTGTATGTTATGGTAAAAGCGCAGGTTTCCTTCACGCTTGATAAATAATTCAACAAAGCAGAGTGTGGAGGTAGGTTTTCTTGGGAGCTGCTTTGTAAGTGTCTCTCCTGGAGGAATGCAGCTGATATCAGCAGAAGCATCCCGTCACTGGGCAGTGCTTTCACAGGCTTGTTCTCATTGTCTCCTTCCTGTCCATGTTGTGGAACTTAGTGCACATAGAGTAATGGAAACAAGTGACACTCTTGCCCTAGCCCTGCCAGAGCAGAGCAACAGATGACTACCAGGCTAAAGGGTGATTATATTTAGTCTCTGAGTGCTTTTCTGTAATGGAAATCTCGAGCTTACCAGCAATGGTGTGCAGAAGCCAGTGCCAGAGAGCATAGCAGAAGTTAGGAAGCAGCCTGGCAGAAGCGTGTGTTGGTTTTAATAACATGAGAGCATTGATGCACTGCTCTTGTGTGGAAGCAGCTCTCCCAAAGCAAATGATTTGCAAACTGTCTTTTGGTGCTGCTCAAGCAAGCTGGCTGCCTAGTAGGCTGAGGTGTGCAGGTCGCCTGTCTGCTGATGTGTATGTGGTGGGAAGCGGTATTTGCAACCCTGCATTTCCATTGTAATCATTGTAATTTATTCCACTTCATAGTTGCATCCAGAAAGTTAACTGATTGGAGCTGTTAAAACAGTGTGTGAGCATAGTTCTTGACTTTTTGATGTCTGAATAGTACTGTTTGCACACTGAGAATTTCTACCGAGTACAGAAGGAAAAATAACACTAACCATCTGAAAAAAAATGAATTTTTCTCTTCAAGTGCAAGCATGGATCAGTAATTATGTGTATCTAGAAGGTAAGGTGTTAAAATGACCCTATAGTCAGCAATATCTTTGTGAAGACCAAAGCTCGACTTCCAGCCTTGAACAGATACTGACTACTGTTTTGTACTGAGAAGGCTGCCACCTAAGGGAACTAGAGTCAAATTCAAGACCTGAATACAATTCGAGTTGGTTCGTTGGATCTTTTTGTACTTCATCCCACCCCCAATGAAGCTAAGATACCTCCTAAGCCCAGGCTAGTAGTGACGACTGAGATGAACGCCACATCAGAAACAGCATGAGAGACACTTCTTAAAAGGAGGGATCAGTCAAGTACCAGTCATGTACAGAATAAAAAGTTGAAGAATATTCTAAAAGTAGAATTTTGATGACTGACATCAGTTGGTACTTTGAGAAGTGAAACTTGAGCTGCACTATAAAAGATAAGGAGAATATGAGGAATATACTAATGTGAGGCTTACTTCCAGATACAACTGAAGAAACCTAAGTAAGTGTGAACTTAAGCCAGGTTTAGAAGGTTTGTCAAGATATCCACAAGGGCTGCAGTGAGCAGACCTGATTGCTAATGTTGATTCAACAGCTTAAGGATTCCAAGACCATGAAGCCTGGATTCACTTGGCCCTTTGGATAATCAAGTCATCAGATCCATATTCCAGGCAAGAATAAGTGAGAACAGTCTCTCTGAAAATGAACATCTTCCAGTAACTTCTAGTAAATTCTTTGCCTGTGCCTCATTGTACATGAATTGTGACAAATACTTAGACCTAGCTTCATGTTAGGCTCTGACATATAATACTTTAGTGAGGTGCACTGTGATCTGAATAAAGAAATGACCATTTCTTTGCGTTTTTTAGGGGATAGGGGTTGGGTTAGGTAGTCAAATGAGCAGCTGCTCCTTGCTGCAGTGCTCCATCACATGCTGAGTTGACTGAGCAGGTTGTCTGGGAGAAGACACAGTTTTAAAAGGGACTCAGATTGGCAAGAGGTACATCCAGATGACTTCGATCATTAATGAATGAAAGAAGCCACTTTAAGCTATAACATATATATAGCATGATGAAGACTGTCAAAGAGACTACTGGGGGTGGGGGTATGGATCAGTTACAGAGTATGGGCCTAGCTTGTGGCAGCCCTTATCATTGAAGATGCTACTGAAATCCTACCACTGCTAAGCAATTTTCCTCATCCCCATGAGCCAGCACAGTTTTCTAGGCACATTGTTACCTTAACCCCACTATACACCACCACACCTCTTATTTCCAACATTATCCTACGCTACTCAGCGATGCTCATCTTGAGTGTGTTGTGTTGTTCATATTGTTTGTCTCCTCCCCTTCCCTTCTCTGAATTTTAATTAATTACTTAATTTTCAAAAGTGCTTCTTTTCAAGTTGGGGATCTTTCCGTGTTGTGTTTACATGAGGCAGCTCTCCTGTAGCCCTACCCTGTCTTTCATTTCCTCTAGCTGCCCTTTTCCCCACTTGGTTCTTACATCATCGTATACCCACTTGAAATTCTCATACCATGACTTCCCCCAGTTAGCACGGCCTTTCTGGAATCCTCTTCTACAAAGAAACTCTGAAAATAAATCCGTGTTTTTAAGTGGATGAAGCATCCTCGGTGACAGCTGCCTCTATGCCCTTGATATAATTTTCTTTGCCAAGAGTGACTGTGGCTTTGATAACATGTTGGCAGTTGCACAGGAAAAATGTCTTATATGGATAGTTTGTCTTATTTACTGATTATTTGGCCTATAGGAGCCTCTGGGGTTTAAATTAGAGCAGCTTGCATGGGTCTTGTAGGGTTTTGATCCAAACTTCCTTGACACAGGGAGGAGCTGCAGAGCCCATTGTACCCAACTGACCTCTAGAGACTCCTTCCCTTTCAGGAAGATCTTTTAGTCTTCTTGCCGTGTGGCAAAAATCTGTTTCTACTCAAGCAGATGGTTTAGCTTTCAGTAAATAAAAACTTTCAGCATCTACTTAAGCCAACTTTTTAATACTTCCTACTAGCTCTAAAAATCTGAATTCTTCATTTTTACACACACCAGAGTGGACCTATCATACTGGAAAATTAAGACCCTTGCACTTTGTCATAATATTGAACCATCTCACACAACCTCAGCTTCTGTTTCTCAGAGCTGTTCAGTAAGCACAGATATTTTTATTTATTTATTAAAATTTTCTACCTCCTCCCATCCTCCCATTTCCCTCCCACTCCCCCCACTCCCCCTCACTCTCCAGTCCTATGAGAAGTCAGGGTGCCCTGCCCTGTGGGAAGTCCAAGGCCCCCCCCTCCATCCAGGTCTAGGAAGGTGTGCATCCAAACAGACTAGGTTCCCATAAAGCCAGTACATGCAGTAGAATCAAAATCCAGTGCCATTATCATTGGCTTCTCAGTCCGCCCCCATTGTCAGCCACATTCAGAGAGTCTGGATTGATCACATACTCCATCAGTCCCA
>LOEQ01000139.1:424537-443786 GCA_001685075.1 Bramus lutescens | reverse complement strand
TTTACTGAGTGAGATAACCTAGACCCAAAAAGAGGAATATGGTATGTACTCACTTATTAGTGGATTCTAGCCATAAATAAAGGACATTGAGCCTGTAGTTCATGATCATAGAGAAGCTAAATAAGGTGAACCCAAAGAAAAACATATAATTATCCTCCTGGATATTGGAAGTTGACAAGATCACCGGGCAGTAAGCACAGATTTAACCCCTCTGTAGACTCACTCTCTATTGCAGTACCAGCTAGAAACACTAGGGATCAGAACTTTCAGGCTAATTTTTTTCACTTGCAGGCTAATTTCTTTGTATTTAAGACATCTAGAAGCTGAGGATGTGATAGGCCAGCATCATTTCACAGATGTACATGTCTAATACATTGTAATTTTTGTCCACATTAGAACACAGTTTTCTACTTGACCTTTCATAGTTAGGATCACAGAGTTTCCAAAGATCCTATTTTTAGAGTTTTTATATAAATCTTAACTGAACATATAGCTACAGATGAAGTAGATGTTCAAGTGTATGTGAACTTTGGAGAGGTGACTGATAGGGAAAGAGTTGCCTTTGTACTCCATCAAATACCCAAAAAGATATTGTTCTGTACAGTTATTATGATTTTATGGAAACGAACATGCCATAAATACCAGATTTAGACTAAATAATGAGGCAAATTCAAATTGTAAAGTAGTTTGTTGCTGAGGAAGGAAGTGGTAAGAAGGCCATGGAAGCAATTCCCTTAAAGATACCTAAAACCTGTATTGTTCTTCCACTCTAGTTACTAAATAGGACAGACCTCTATGAGAAATCTGATCTATGTGTCATTATGGGAGTGCATATTAGGGCAAAGGAAGATTAATGTCCATGTATTGAAACCATAGAACAATAGGATTGACAAGGCCTTAGTGCAAAGTCATCCATGCTAATTCCCTGTCAGGGTTTGGATCCCCTCTGAAACATTTTGTTCAGTGGCCAACCAGTTGAAATATAATTACTTCCAGGGATAGTCTGTCTGCTTTAAATAGCTCTGGCAAGTGTAAATTGTTCATTTTCTGTCTCTTTCTTAATCCTCAGTGTTATAGATGAATGTAATCTTTCTTCTGCATGATAACATTCAGCTGTTTGCACATTGCATACCCTTTAAATCTCTACATTCCAAGACCCAGCTTTTAGAGGTCTGTTCTTTCTGTCATGTTAACAGGCCTGCCTCAAAAGCCATTTTCCTTTCCTTCTTTTTCTTTTCCCTTCCTTCCTTCCTTCCTTCCTTCCTTCCTTCCTTCCTTCCATTTTGAGACAGAATCTCTCTTTGTAACCCTGGTCCTGGAATTTGCCATGAAAACCCAATCTGCTTGCTTCTGCCTCCCTAGTGCTGGGATCAAAGGCATACTCCATCACATCTGGCTAGAAGTCACTTTTCTTTGGACTTGTTTTCTTAGTACCCCAGTTTTGATAATTCTCTTTAGAATGAATTCCATCTTGTCACATCTCTTGGGAAGGCTGATGAAAGATGAGCGTAGTGGAGTGTATCTTCGGATTCTATGTGGTATATTTCTGTTGGTGAAACCAATGTGATTTTTCCATTTACTTATAATTATGTCAAATATAATCTATTAAGTTCATGTTTGTCACTGCTAAACCTTCTCTATCCTCTCTTCTTCTTTATTGCTGTTTTTATTAATGATGATGATAATGACATTGGTAATGACAACAACAATGGTGACTTGGAGCTGAAATTAAGACTATTTTTTTTAACTCTGATACATTTCTTTTCCATTAAATCCCCTACTTAACAACTACTCTTGGAAGGCTGAAACATTGGGGCATCCATCTTCAACCTACAGGCCTAGAATGTCTGGCAGACATTTCTGTGAAGCAGGAATTTTAAAGGACTATTTTACCTTGTCTTGACAAAGTTTGTCAGTTGCCTTCTTTTGTGTCCTACTCATCCAATTTGGGCAGCATAATGTCAGCAGTTGAGTCAAGGGCTATTTCTTGTCCAAAATGGCTAGCTTTTCTACATAGAAAGCAAACTTCATGTGGAAGTTCTTTAAAGCCCACCATCTTCTCTGAAGTAGATTGGTGCTAGCAGGAGTAGACATATCTCACTGTCATGAAAAGCCTTATGTTATTAAAATTTCTTAACAGCCATATTCTGTAGGTCTCTGGAGTGTTTAAATACCACCTGCCTATTTAAAACATATCTGATTGACCTGAGAAACAAATCTAACATGACTACAAGCTTGGTTGTTATAGATGACTAATTACTGCATTTCTTAATCATCCTAAATAGTTTGTAATAATAGCTTTCAAAGACCAGAATTTTACAATACATATTAAATGAACTGCATAGGTACAGTACCTTAAACAAGAGTAGAAACATATATGCAGTATGTTAAAACAAAAATAATCTTAACTTTATATCAAAATTTATATACACAAATCCTTAAGAATAGAAATATATGTACAGTATGTTATAACAAACATAACCTTAAATTTGTAACAACATACAAAAATCCATACCATTGTAAAATATTTGAGAGATATAATTGTTTTTTAGTTTAGAAGTAGATTCAATAATCTACCCTTTTGTCCTATCATTTCTATATTACTCCTTTTTTGTTCTCAGAAAGAGATCCCTGAATCTAACCTCCTTAGTTGTTTTCCTGACCATGATCAGTAACAACTTGCAACCAACCCCCTAAATGCTGACAAATATCCATAACCTGCCAAATAACCAAAAACTAGCCAACCTACCTCTTGAGAATGTGGGCTTCATGTTCTTAAAATTACTTTCTGCTAAATCGGGGCAACATCAGCTTTAGGGAACCTTGAGAAAATTGAGATATTGGTCAAGTCCTAGGAGAGCTAGGTGTATTTTTTTTTGTTCAGTCTCTGTGTGATGGGAAAGTGTAGAGCTTATCTAAAGTCCTAGCTGGGGTAGTCTATGAGGCTGGACCATCCTAGCTACCCACTTTGAAGTTGTCCTGGAAGCAGATTTTTGAGGAAGCTGCAGCAGAGGCATTTTGAGAGGCTGGGTCACTTGGTTACTTGTTTTCATTGGTGTCTGGTTCTTTTGTTCGGAAAACGTACAAATTATTTAAAGATAACATACATATCTCCTTTAATACAATTATGGAATGTATGGTGTGTACAAATAAGCTAAGGATGCTTCTCTGTTCTGTGTTGAGCAGGTAAAAGGCATCTGTCAACTTTATAAGTCCTTTTGAACTGCATAATGAAACTATAATATAAATTTCCATTTATGTCATATGAAAGGATGGCATGTAATAGTAAGTCATGAGAACTCTGTAGCTAACAAGATTTATCATATCTCATTCAGTCTCAGAGCTGTTCCCATGTTGAGGGGTCTGCATACATGTCACCTGTTTTGTAGTTTTACTTGGTTTCTTCCTTCATGTCTGCAGTCAAGATTTTCAGGATGTTTTCCCCAATCACATCAGGTCTTTATTAATTTTAAAGGAATCCACATGTCTTTGTTTCCTATGGAAACAAAGGTATAACCTCTCCTCTAATGCAACATAACATGTTTTCTGACTTCTATTCTGAAGTTAAGATATCCTTGACATATATAGGCTGGCTTAATTCAGCAGTTTTCCTCATAATCCAGTATCTCTCAGCAGCTGTTGTTTTTTGCTCATTAGCATTTAAAACCTTTAAAACCAACAAAGCACCATACAGGATCTAGATGCCCTGTGTATTTCTCATCCTTACATGGCATATTCTTTTTATATTACTTTACTCTTTCTTTAAAGACTTTATTATTTTTAAACTGTTGTTTTTTCTATGACTGTCTATACTCATTTTGTTTTCTTTCTTCAGCACCTAAGCACATTTCCAAGCATACTGTACCTTGTCCAGAGGTTTTCTTAGCCTGGAACTGACTTCTTCTTCTTCCTCTTTCTCCTCCTCCTCCTTCTCTTCTTCCTTCTCTTCTTCCTCCTCCTCTTCCTTCCTCTTCCTCTTCCTCTTCCTCTTCCTCCTCTTCTTCCTTCTTCTTCTTTCTCTTCCTCCTCCTCTTCCTTCCTCTTCTTTCTCATCTTCTTCCTCCTCTTCCTCTTCCTCCTCCTCCTCTTTCTATTCTTGTTCTTATTCTTCTTCGTCTGCATCATTTCTCTGTGTGAGCCTAACCATAAACTGCTAGGCTACCCACCATGTAGCTCCACATAACACGTGGTACTGTTGATTTCTAGCTCTGCTCCCTTCAGGTCTTATGCCTGCAGGTGCAGCTGGGAGCTCTTACCCGCCCAGTCCATTAGACATGCACTGCCACAGATATTTCTATCTAGTCTCCTATCTATCTGTGTACCATTCAAGTGCTCAACTGCATAGCAGAGCCTCTTAAAGGGGACATGCCTCTGTACACTGCAAGCCGTGGGTTCTGTGTCCTTGCCCCACATTAGGTACCAAATGTAGTGAGTCTTTTATTTTTTTTTTCAGATTGTCTTTGGACCACCATTCCCCTAATAATGATGTAGAGGCTTGTTATTATGAAAGTTTTGCCTTAGTTTAGGCTTGTCCCACTAGCTCTTATAACTTAAATTAATCCGTTTCTGTTCATCTACATTCTGCCATGTGACTTTTTACCTCTCCATTCTGTACATCTGAGTCCCTCCTTGTCTTGCTAGCTAATTCTGCCTCTCAGAACTTTTCCCAGAGTTCCTCTCTCTTTCCAGAAATCCTGTCTATCCTCTCCTGCCCAGCTATTAGCCATTCAGCTCTTTATTAGATCAATCAGAAATGCCTTGGCAGGCAAGGTAGAACAATGACACATTTTCACAGTGTAATCAAATCTCCTGCAACAGAAAATGGTTTGAATACCTTACAATACGCAAATTTCACTTAGAAATTTTTAATGTAACTTTCCCACCCCCCTCCCACGCCCCCATCTGCCCTGCCCCATCACAGCTCTAGAGCTAGCGTGACTCACTTTAATGTCCTTCCACCATCTCCTTCAGTTGCCTTCATTTTAATCTACCTGTACTTAATCAGCTATGAGGGCTTTTCTCCATCATCTGCAAAACCCAGGGTCATTACAGCTGGGCTGTACCTTGAGGTGCAAAATAGTAGGACATAGGGTATCATTGATAGTAATTCCTCCACTGAAGGCCCAGATACTTGGATACATAAGCTACAGCAAGGACAAGTGTTGATGTTTTCAGGAAGCTTCAATAGTTTAGAATTTTGAGTTCAGGTTCAGTTATTCCTTTTTGAGCACCCACTATGTGCATTATATGTTTTTCTGTGTTCATTGGCATATAGTTTGTATTTGGCCCTCACAGAGACTACACAGAATAGGCATTAGCCATACTTAATTTTTAAGGTAACTGAGAGGGTTCAAATGATCATAAGGGGACTTGATGGTCCATTGCAGCCAGTGTTCTATAGATCACTTGCTGTTAATATCTTTAGCCTTTCTCTTAAGCACAGTGTGTGAGTGAGTGAAGACAGTGAAACTAAATGCCAATTTGTCACTGTAATTGCAGAGTAGAAGGTACTGTGTTGATGAACTCATCCATGATGGGCAACAGAGAAGAAGCATTTCAGGTCACAGTACGACTTGCTCACAGTCTAGTTTCTTGTGCCTTTTGTGATAACCAGAAGAGCTGTTTCCACCACTGTGTATGAAAAAACATGAGGATTATAAAGTACAGATTTTCTGAGATTTTATCTAATTAAATAAATTGTATAAATATATTCCACCTGAATTTAGGAGACATCAATTTCAGAGTTTGCTTATTTTTCCTTGGCACTTAAACATACAAAACCTTCTTTTAGAAAACATTTTCCAAAAGTAACCATCATCACTTTAATAAACCAGCCTGTCCCAGACCAACAAACGAGTTCTGTATTCAAATATAACATGACATTTAGTAGTAGAGAGAGAGTCTCTCTCCTTGCACTTTTGTTTACATTTCTTTGTGTGTGAGCATTTATTTTTCCAGGAAAACTGCTCTCACTAAGACTGTGATAACTAATAGGAGCCATTAAAAGAATTGGGTCATGAACATGATAAATCTCTTGTCTACTCATTCCAAGGACTGTTAATTTTGCTTTTTTTTTTTTTTAAAGCCTGCTGACAGTTGGGCTAGCTTGTCAGTGCAACCGTCTCTATTTTATTCCAGGGAATCCTATCCTGCGTATAGTTAATCAGTAAGTACCTTTGTAGACAGTCAATTCAAGTCACATTCCTGAGGTTCTCATCATTGTACTAATATCTGAGAGATACCAGAATATAAAAAAGTACACACACCAATATCTATGTAAATTCATGTATAATATAGTAGAACATTCTTGCTATTCTTGAAGATAAGGGACTAATGTTCACATATCTAATTAACCTCATTTTAAAGGATCTGTTCAACTGTTTGCATATCGTCTTATCCATTTTAGTGTCTCTTGGAGACTTGCTTGTAAGAAATGTTTCTGTCGTGAATACAACTCAACATTTTTCTGCTGATGAAGGAGAAGGATCTCATTAGGATCCTTTCTGTTTAGCAGAGGGGAGGTATCTCTCTAAGAACTAAACTACAAAACACCTGCTGTTAGCTGTTTACTTAACTATTTGTATTTTCAGCGAGATTTATATGTCCCCCTTTTTATTCCTGCTTCTCTGCCTTTACATAGAGAAGTCTCATGGGTCTTTCAGAGTTCATGTCAGCACACACTGCTACTCTGATGTTGCCTAGGCATTGGCACTGCATTCTGAGCTCATGTTTTCTGGAATACATGTGAGATTTTCTTCATGCATATGTTGTAGTCTCATCTCTATGCTGAAAGTGTCTCAGGGACCACATAGATGCTGTGGGGACGTCAACCTGGCACGTAGTCCTCCAGCCTACTAAACTAAGGAATTTGTTTCTCTTGAGTTTGATTTAGTTGATCCTATTGTGAAAATATATGCCAGAGAAAAAGAAAATTAGCAAATGTAGTTTTTAAAAAAGGTTCTTGATAAAAACTTTGATTTGAGCCAACTTTTATTCAGAGATATTCCTGACAGGCCCTCTGTGGTCTTTGTAAAATTTGTACGGTTATTATGAAGGAGCAGTAGTTCACTTTGTTTAGGAGAAGCATGGTTCCAATTGTCAGTGTAAATGGTAAGGAGCCACCTGAAAATAGTGAAACCATGTATAAGGTGATAGTTGGAAATTAAGTAGATAGTCTGGTAGGTAGCTGGTGGTGGCTATGTGATCTTAAGCTACTATAAATATAACATTTTATTCTGTGAAAAACTGATTAATAATATTTGATCATTTTTTATCATGTCTTTTAACGTGAGCAACGCTCATCCAAGCAGGTGCTTCTGTTTTGCATGAGGACTCCATGGAAGCTGCATCAGCTCTGGTAGGCTACCTGGGCAGAGGACAGGTGTGGTGGTGCATGGCTTTAATCCCAGCATGAATATTGAGCAGAGGACACAACGTGATGCCCCTCACCCAGCACTAGCCAGACCTTCCTCTATATTTGTAACTGCAGTACTTCACAGAACCTGATGAAAATTTTGATAGAAACAAGAAGTGCTAGCTAGTACTATGCACCTGTATGTCAGCTATGTGGAAGGCTAAGACAGAAGGATTACAAATTCAAGGTCTAAGCAATTAAACAAGACCCTCTCTTAAAATTTAAAACAGGAACCTAGGAGGCTCAGTGGTTGTAGGAGGAAGGGCTGCTTGTTCTTTCTGGCCACCCAGCTAGCTTACACCCAAAATAATCACATAGAAACCATATTAGTTAAATCACTGCTTGGCCCATTAGCTCTAGCTTTTTATTGGCTAAGTCTTACATCTTAATTTAACCCATTTTTACTAATCTGTGTATTGCCACATGGCAGTGGCTTACCGGCAAAGCACGTCTATTTCCTGCAGCAGATCCATGGCGTCTCCCGACTCTGCCTTTCTTTCTCCCAACATTTAGTCCAGCTCCCCCCTCCCCTGGCCTACCTAAGTTCTTCCCTATCAACAGGCCAAGGCAGTTTCTTTATTCATTTATGATAATCACAGCACACAGAAGGGACTCCCACATCAAGTGGTATTGCCTATTGTTCTGGAATCTGTCATCAGTGCTGGAGAGAGGAATAGAGATGGAAGGTGGGTGGCAGTTGGTCAAGGAGGGAGCAGGAAATTCTTTACAATGAACAAAAGCCACTGATGTAGTAGAGACATGAAAGCGACCTATGTGCTATTATTTTTGAGTCCTCTGGTTCCTGTGGTTCATAGCTTTTCCCAGTGCTAGCAAAGCTTTTATTGACTGCACCTCATCTTCCCCAAAGTCCCCTTAAAGAAAGTACATAACTAACAGCCACTATAAAGCCCTGTAATGCTTGGGAGCACAGATTCAACTGTAAGTTTCCCCATAGTAAAATTTGGGTGTCTCTGTTTCTTCATTGCTCTTCTCTTTGGTCTTAAGTTCAGCAACCTCCCCCACCTCCCATGTGTTTTATAAACGTGTTCAAAGAACAAATGTTTCATGCCAGTTAGCATGTTTTGTTGTGTTGTATTCTAAAGAGTGAGGTCATTCCACCACCGGGGACCCTACACCTCGTTCCTGCAGTAACCCATGTTTTCCTAAGAAAGAGTCATAACCAGCTCCCACATACTCTGATTTTTTTTTTCTTGGAACAACGCTCTTTGCACTAGGTACCTAGTAGAGTTCCCCTATTATTAAGTCACATGTCTGATATTTTTCCATGACAGCAAGCTCTGACCTGAGTTCAAATTTGATTTTGCCACTTCACAGCTGTGCGTTTGGAGGAATTAGTATAAACATCTAAGACTCAGATTTGTCGTGTAGTAATAAGGTGGCTCTGCCAGGTACCTCATAAGGCTTTGTTTTGGTCTGTTTGTTATTGTGATAATGTTCAACTTTGTTGTTGTTGTTGAGACAGCATCTTGCTATGTAATCCTGGCTGGCCTGAACTCACTATGTAGGCAAGGATAGCCTTGAACTCACAGAGATCTATGACCCTCAGCCTCCTAACTGCTGGGATTAAAGCTGTGCACCACCACCATCTACAGTTATAAAGGCTGTTTTACCGATTAAATGAACAGTATGTATTGGTTCCCTTCCTGGCTTTATAACCCTTTCCACCCATCAATACTATAAACCATTATGCTTCTTTCTCATAAAGTATTTTATTGCTTTTATATGTTTAGTTGTGCTAATTTCTGAGTGTGCATAACCACAGAAGTATGTATGTCTGTTTTTCAGTAGTATACCCAAAGTTAGCCCTAATAAAAAAAAGCTTACAAATTGAAAGTAATGTAGGAAATGTAGCAAATTCTTCAGTAATCCCTTCCTAATCCTTTATTTCTTCAGAACCCTTCTGAACAGCCTATTTCTGAAAATTCTGCAGTAGGCTGTACCGTTGTGTTGCCCAAAAAGTCACTGTTGGCCTAAGAGTCTGATTTGAATATTCTACTTTTACATTAGATGTTTTTTCAGAGACAAACCGAAGCTATTAACAGAGTGTGCCTCACACATCAGATGGTGTGTACTTTATACCCTGGACTTCTGTGGTAAATATTCTCCCTTGTTTCTATCTTAACCTGTAGATACAGGTCAGTACAGCTCTTAGCTCCCAAGAAAATAAGACAGGACATGTAAAGCTAGGGCTGAGTCATCTGTTCATTGTTGCTGCCATTCCCCACCATCTCTGCTTCCCACATCGCCTCCAGAACATCCTGTTTCAGTAAATTCCACTTCTGATCCTGTGTCTCACTTCTTTAGAGCCCTGCAGTGGCTCCCCACTGCCACTGGGGTTCATCCTAAGCTCTGTGGAGGTCTCTTCTCCCTTCCCTGCCTCGTCTGCTCCTGTCCCACCTCACACTTTGTTCTCCCACAGCATCGTGCACAGTAGGTCACCACAGACTTGATGTATTTCCTTATGCTTACCCACTCTAGGATTTCCCTAGCTCAGAAGAATTCTTCAAAGTCTGGCGCAAGTGCATCTCATTCGGAAAGCCTTTCTTGTCACCTCTCTACCACCCCACCCCGTCAGCATAGGCACCCGGCCTGAGTCACTGCACCATATAGCTACCCATTGCACAGTTGAGCCCTGTTATGTGTGTTTACTTAGCTGCTTTTTTACTAGATGTCAAATGCTTTGATTAGGGGCCAGGTCTTACTCATCTCTGTTTCTCCAACACCCAGCATACTGCCCAGCACATACAGCTGCTGTATAAATATTTATGTAATTGAATCATATTGATTATAGAAACAAACTTTCATTGGAAGAACATACCTATTGCCTTAAAAATCTGGGGTATAAGACCCTATTAATTGAATATACTGAGTTATATTAAATTGGGAATTTCAGTCTCTGCTTTAAAAATAAAGGTTAAATTAAGCATGTTTGTAGCCTTTTAAAGGTTGTGTAATATCTGTTGGCTGTACTTTGGTTGTTTAGGGCTTGTGATGCCCAGCTGCAGACTAAGGTAGCTTTGTGTGTTTGGAGGGATTTTGATGGCATGAGCTAATGGGATGAAAGTGAAAGTCACTGCTGGCCTGGGAAGAAGCTGGGTGTCCTTAGTTCTTCTCTGCTTTGAAAGTTTTCTTGTTATTCTGCTTGCTTTTTTCACTCTCAGTAAAAGGAGGTCCTCTGAAGAAATTTATGGCCTACCCTTTCTAAGCAACCCAGTTTTTAGGCTGTAGCTTGGCTTCTATGAGACTAGCCATGACCCATATAAACTGTGCTGTGGATCTAGTTGCTTAACAGCCAGGGGCCCCAATGTTTTCATTGAAGAAGCACAGAAAACAATGTCAAGGATTCAGGTCAAAATAAAAGACCAAGTTACAAGAAGCTGATTGGGCAAATTTGCCTTAAAAATGAAGAGAGATAGGAAATTTGCCAATGTTTTTAGAGATTTTGTAACACTTAATGAGGATTCAAGAATTTTAATGTTTCCCGTTGTTTCTTCTCCAGAAAGGTTTCTACTGTGTGATAGAGGTGTGCTGCTCCAAGTAGCTTCCTCCCCCCTCTTCTTCTTCCCTCCTGTCTCTTCCTGGTTCCCCTCCACCTCCTTCTCTTGTCCTCCCTATGTGTGTTTGAACAAGGAGAAAACAACGTTCTAGATACCGTTTTCAGGGTAAACAGATAAATCTTTTTGGTTTCCAATGCAGCCACTCCCCTGGATTTTTTTTCTTTGTCTTCATCAGTCTTAGTCACACTTGTGGGAACAGTAGGAGCACTGCAGTCTTTCTTTTTGTACAGTGATGTTGCCAGTATTTACTCCTCAGCCCTCACACTGCCCCCAGGAAAGCAGCAGCCATTGTAAATTGAATGAATAAACAGTCGACAGTGTATTGACTTCCTCTCCCTAAGACCATGAAGTCGGTAGTGGGAGGGCAGGCTAGACCCCAGGATTGCTGATGCTCTGAGATATTACCTATGCTCTGGAATGCAAAGGCACCCTTCATCTCGTGCTGTATTGAAAAGTGTGTGTTGCTTGCTGTGATAGCTGCTTAGCATAATTAACTCTTGAAACATGATTAGGTATTAGTTTCTCTGTTACAGACAAAATTACAAAAACTTGCTAGTTAGTAACTGGAAGAGCTAGGCGTTAGGTCCATAATTATAAAGGCTGCCATTTCCACTCTGCCACACCAACTCCACCATGGTAAGAGCACTCACATTTTGAATCTTTTAACGTTCTGAAAACCTTAGAAAAAACACCATCACAATTAGTCCTTAAGAACTGTGCAGATGTAACCTGCTCTCTTGTATCTTGCAATAAACAAGCTGGTAGTCAGAGTAACCTCATAGCTCCTGCTCAGACCTTCGCTTTGCATCTCATCTCATTTCATCTAAGTAAAGGGCTCAATCTGGGTGACCAAGAAGAAGGCAGGTCCCCTGGTTCTCTGTGGCCTTGTCTCCTTATACCTTATCTTAGCTGTGCTGGCCTCTTTATTGCTCATATCCTTGGGGCATGCTGCAGCCTCAGGACCTTTGTACTGGCTTTTCACACCTCCTGTAATGCTCTTTCCCAGATACTTATTTGGTTGCCTTTCTCAGTAACTGTAGACCGTGAATCAAAAACTTCCTCTCAATGGCCTACCCCAGATGACTTTCTGTGCTTCCAGTGTAGCCTGTACCATTTCGTGCCTGCCTTTTACCCCTAGTCTTCCATCATTTTCAAACACACTATTTACTTCTCATTTCCTGTCCACTCATGCCTCACCATTAGAATGTAAAGCCAGTGAGAGGAAACTTTTGTGGATTTTTCCCCTTTCAGTTCAAACACCTAGACCAGGCTTGGCCCAGTAGTGATTCAGTAAATATTTAATGAGTAAAAATAGACTAGAAAGTGGAAGATCCAAGAGGCTTCTCCTTACAGTGATGTATTCTGAAAGTGTTCGAGCTCAGTAACCCTGGTCCTCTGGCCCACGTTTCATGTTTCTTCAGTTTGGAGTCTTAGTAAGCTAAAATACAGAAAAAATGTTCAGTAAACCCCAGTTAATTGTGAATATTTTTTAAGTACGTTGCATCTTAAGTACTTGTTCCTCAACTTTTATCCTATGGAGGATGTGGGCCAGCCCTCCTTCGGACTTTCTCCAAGAAGCAGTAATAATGAGAATAAATACAGGACTTAACCTAAGAATTTCTGGGCCTCAGATTCCTAAGGTCTGAAATGGGAAAATATGTCATTTCTAAGGCCAACATAACTCTTGCTTGAATCATCACAAAACTACACGAAATAATCTATTTTCTTTATAATTTACTTAATTCTGTGCTTATACGCTTTTCCTGGAGCTGGATGTGGATATTTCTATAACTTTCCTTGATTGTCATGTGCTTGATTTTTACCTTCTTTCTAATTGTACAAAATGTAGGCTTTTTCATCCTGCTGTTTTATACTGAGGATGTCTGAGCTTCACGCAGCCAGCTCTGCCACGGGGAAACTCCAAATGCTGCTTCCTCTGGGCTACCCGCAGGCCAGACAACCCAGAAAGCAAGCCAGGAAACTCAGGCAGGAACAGGCCTGTCTGGCTCAGGAGAGGAAGTGTGTCCACAGCATGGCCTGCACCCCTTGCCACTTTCAATTAAGAACATACAGCCATAGCAAGGCCTTGGCTGCCAACTCTGCACAGATTTTGGCAAATAAGGTTAAATACAATGTTGGACGTTGTCTCAGTCTGGTTACTTTCTTTGTCAGAAATCTCGTTGAGAGAGATTAAAATGCAGTTTTTTAGAGATTTTGTATCTTTATGAGTAAAAGCCACTTTTCGAGCTCGTTTCTGAATATGTGTTGCTATATCTACAACTTGAAAAAAGATTGTGGTTCTCATTCCGATTAGACTACTTCACAGTGACTGAAGAGACAGTGAGCCTGCAGCCGAGGCCATGTAGAACAAGTCTGAGAAAGGAAGAACCCAAGTTATGTGCTGAAGTTGGGGTTTGATCTCTAATTTATACTAAAACTTTTATTTGAAAATAAAATGCCAGCACCCTCGGTCACCCTTGTCTTACTCTATTTCCATTAGATCCGGAAGGAATTGGTCTTTTGAACACTTTTATATATGTGCACATGGATTTGAGGCAGCTCTGTGAATTTGTTTGGACAGAAATGTCTTTAATTTATTGGAGCCATTACTCTTGTCACTGTACCAGAGAATGTGTTAGAACCAGTAAGTCTTACTTTTCCCAAAATGTCACTCCTTTCTTTCTCTGCTTATTCTAGAAAGACTTTTCATTATAAGATGTATATAATTATCCCATAAAACAGCAATAAGTAGAATCCTAAAAATGTTTAGTTATTTCTGTTAGCTGTCAACATGCTGTTATAGTCTGTAGTTTTTCATATTCCACCCAGTGAAATGTTATTAGTCCTTCCCATATGTTTCCTAAGAACCTGATTATAAATTACCTGGTTATAGTAACTTATGTAAACATTAGAGCAAATACATGTTACATACATGTGTGTGCATTGATAGTTGATACACTGACTAGGCATCTTAGATGAAAACAGTTTACCCTGATTCTACCCTGATATGCTGAGTCCTCAGTCATTTGCTTTTATGAGCATGTTACCTGTGTCTCCCACTTATGTATTTATTAAGTTTTTTTTGGTTTATTTGTAAAATGTTTTGCTTGTGTGTATGCATGTGTGCCTAGAACCCAAGTGTGTCAGAAAGGGTTTTAGGTCTCCTGCAACCGGTATTAGAGACTGTTGTTAACTGCTCTATGGGTTCTGGGACTCAAACCCAGGTCCTCTGTAAGAGCAGGCCGTGCACTTGACCACTAAGCCATCTCTCCAGCCGTCTGAATACTTTTATGTAAGGTGCCACACATTCCCTGATCTCACACCTGCAGCTGCCAACAGATTAGAGTGAGTGTTAGGAGAAGCATGGGGAGGACCCTCATTTATTTTAAACCTGGTGTTAACACTCCTGGAGACAGCTGCCTGACTTCTAGAAAGGCAGGTTTTCCGTTGAGTTAGTGAGCCCTAGTAGGACATGCTCCACCAAGAAGCACAAGGAACCTTTATGGAGTCCAGAAATTCAAACAACATCCTTGACCAAAAAAAAAAAAATCTTAATGGTGTGAGTCCCATAGTTACCTCCAGGAATCTCTGGGAATTTAGCCTTGAGGCTCTTCTCAGACTGTGTTTGGAATACATTCCACAAGGACCTATAGAGAAGAGTGAGTTGTTTGTGATATTTTCATTGTGTTCTGACAAATAAAGCGTACTTGGAGTTAGAGGGTAGAGCCAGCTACTAGAGGTTTGGAGGACTGTAGAGAGAGGAACAGGAAGTGGTAAGGTAGGGCTGAGACAGGACAGCCTTTTTGCATGGAGGAACAGAAAGGGTAGGAGGGACTGTGGTTGCTTCTCTGATCTTTCAAGGTTTTACCCCATTTCTGTTTTTATTGCTAAGATTAATAATTAGATTTACGCTTCACCCAGTTTCTAGTTTTCAGCCATGTTTTTAATTTTCACAGCTGACTGGAATACTGGAATGTTACATTTACTTAATTATGCCATTTTTTTATTTCATGTATAACTTGCAATATGGCAGCTCTTATCCTAAAAGCCCAACAGACCAACCAAAAAGAGCTTTGGTTTTTGTTAATGACATTTATAAAACAAATAAGACAAGAGACTGGACTTTATCCCTGGGCATTCTGGACATTGGCATCTCCTCTGCTTTCTTTCTTGTCCTCAGCAGACCAGGCATGACGTCTACCCATCAGAGCATTTTATAACGTGCTTTTAATTTTCTAAAGTGCTGCTTGGAGTCTTGCCAACAGAGATACACACGAAGATTTAGTCTCATGAGCATTACTGTTTCCTTTTTCTGAAAGAAATAGGACAGACATCAACAGCTAACAATGTTAAAGAAATGTTATTCCTGGCACCTGTTGACCACAGTAAGGAAGACCTGTTCACTGATGGCTGTGGCAGTAGGTCTAGGGACCTTCATAAAGATGTCTTGCAGTTGGGGGAAAGGGATTAGAAACTTACAGCCTAGGGGAAGAGTGTTCAGGAGGTACACATACTGGAAAATTACCAAGAGGAAAGAAACAAGAGCTAAGAGGGAGTCTTGCTAGAGGACTAAGAATTCTTACTGAAGTCCAGCCAGGGTTGGTTGGGGCTTGTGAATGATCAAGTACCACATTGTACACTAGCAAGATTCATGCTCAATTTGAATTGTACAAAAGCTGAGAAGGAGAGGCTCAAAGGAACCTGATTAACAGAAAGGAGCGGAGCGAGGCTGCCCAACCTCCTAAGAAGAATTCTTTAGAGCTCAAAGAATGAAACTATCTCCACATTGATAGAGACATCAATATGCCACTTTGTATTAACTCAAAAATGTATTCTCTTACGGAAGCAATATTATTATAAATCACAAGTATGCATCAAAATTCATAGAAATGGGATAATATTTTCTAGTTTATTTTATTTTTATGGAGATCAAAAACATTCCATAATCCTAAATCACTTATTTGAGAGAAGGTTAGTAGCCAGGGTGCTCCTAATTTTTTGGTGTAGGGTATCAAAATAGTGTCTTAATTTTACTCAGCAGCGACTTCTAGCTTCAGTCAGGGGCCTCCAGGACTTACCTGAGCGCCATGGAAACTACTTCCTTAGTGCTTTCTTAGGTTGGTTTCCAGTAGTAGGAAAAGGGAAAATTCTTTCTCATTATTTTCCAGAATAAATGTTCTCTGGTTATTTCATCTTCAGGAATGAATGTTGGAAATGCCAAAGTAGGCTCCAGCCATTGATCAGACTAAGACATTCACCAGCTGTTTCTTTGGCAGAAAGTGATATCTGCATTAGCTGATGACTTTTAAGATTCAAAACAAAACAAAACAAAAAACCCAGCATGTTACACAAGATAAATACAGTGGTTTTAAAATGTTTAAACTCTTAAGTGACTTAGTATATAACTATATTTTACTTAAGAATGGAGTTGTGGAACTGGGTTATCCATCTCAAAGCTTAGCATGTTATTTGGATTTACTAATTTTTTTGCTTTGTTTGTTTCTTTGTTTTCTAAGACAAGTAATCAATATTTGATCCAGGCTGGCATGGAACTCTTGACTCTCCTGTCTCAACCTCTGAGGTGCTAGATCACAGGCACATTTGCAGCTTGCCTTGCCTTTTGTTGATAAGACTTGCTTGCAGGAAGGGAAATGTTGCAGAACAGTAAGGGACATAGTGAAATGTTTATCTAAATTGTTCTGTTGTCAATAAAGACACAGGAGTCAGAAATTGGGGTAAAAACATGATAGATCAAAGAAACTTCAGAGGACCAACCAGCTGTCTTTCTTTCCACACTTCCCAGATCTAAGAGACCACGAAAAATCCAAGTCCCTCCCTCCTCCTTCCTGTGTGTCTTCTCTATCCATACCCCTGGCTTCTCTGTGACTAATTCTGGTAGACTGGTCACTGGCTCCACCTCCTAACTCAAAGTTAACTTTATTAACACAGTCTTGGAGTATTGCAGTGGTGACCAAATATCTCACAACAACTTAGAAACCCAGACTTCTTTCTGAAGAGCCATTTGCTTGATTCTCCTTATGCAAAGTTGTCTGTTGTAAGGAGCGGAGGGAATTAAACACATGTGGGTACTCAAAGGCCCTGGATTTTTAAAGTGCGTTCAAATTTAATTCAGACTGGGGATTTCTGGCATGTCAATGGAAAAAGAAGAGATTCAGAATAGCAAATAACGTTACAGACATTGACTTGTGAAACTGACCTCCAGCCTGTTCTTAACCATATTTCTGCTCCAAAGAGGAAGAAATTTTGCAGTTAAAAACTGAATCTGGAGTTGGGAAATAGCTCACTCAGTGAAATGCTTGCCATTTAATATGAAGACACAGGTCACATCCTCAGAACACACATTTTAGAAGTTGTGAATTATGGCATATCCACATTTGGGTAAGTGGATACAGGAAGGATGCCTGAGGCTTACTGCACAGCTGCCTCGCCTGCTTGGCAAGCTCGGCCAGTGAGAGATCCTGTCTCAAAAATAAAGGTAGATGGTTCAGAGTTTGTCCTCTGCCTCCACATGTATGAGCATATATACAAGTACATACACCTGCTCACACATATGTACATACATACACAGACATAGACATGATATATGCACATGTATGCATATCTAAAACTGAGTCTCTAGGATATATACTTGAGGTGGCTTTCATCTCTGCTTAGCACAGTTCTCTGAGTATTCATTTCAGCCTGCACTCTCTTTAAGTCAGCCTCTTTTGGGGTTATTTCTACACATTGATCTATTCCAATAAATGCTGATAAGTGAATCTTCTGTGTACAGTAAGGGATTCAGCAGTGACAAAAATTCCTGCCCCCAGGGAGCTGACTTAGTGTGGTTCCTCCTAGGAGCTTGTCTCTGTTAAATTAAGCCCACTGAGATGTTTCTGTGAAACCTCAGGAGATTGCTAACTTCCACCTCCCAAATTTGTCTATGTTCCAAAATGCTGTATACCTAGTCAGGTGAGGAAGGGAGAGACACTATTTTTCTTAGAAAACAAAGAAAAGCATGAGGGACAGTAGCCTTTACTGTTACATAAACTGCTTTCTGTATATTTCTATTTATAAGAAAATGAAATTTATTAAATTATCTAAAATTATATCATCTCAATTCCATTCATTTTACCCTTTTCACAGGTGTTTCTACTTTTGAATGAGTTTTTCTGAATCATATTGTATAAGCATTGTTTTATATATATAATTTTTACAGTTTCTTGGTCCTCTCAGAATTTTGCCCCTTCATGGCTGATCAGTAACTATGCAATTTTTACCCGTGCTGTTACCCAATCTCCAGAAACAATTTGTGGGGATAGTTTTGCCCTTTGCAGTCTCCTTGATTTTCCAGATCCTTATGTTCTCAGAGTTCCTTTCATTGTGTCCTTCGTTTTCTTCTCATGAAGGCCATGTCTTGTAGGTTCATTTCACCCCGTACAGTCACAGCAAACTACTTGTCTTGCCACTGCTGAAATGGACTCTGTCTCCAAATGTAAAGACAGCATCTGGTGTGGTCTTGTCTTTTTTGGCAAGGGTTTCTTGAACTTCTGCCCCGAGTCCTGCTGCCTTCCGTGAAGGAGCCCATCAGTCACAGCTGTCTCCTCGGAAGGAGGGGACTGGGCATAGACTTCCTAGTACAGACGTTCCCTTGTGATTTCATGATCATGGTAGATCCTCAAGCACCAAGGAGAAAAGGAGCCCAAAACATGTTATGGTTCTACTTGATGATTTAAAAATATGCCAGGGTTTTTGATATACTGAGAATAATTGGTCTTACTAGGCTTCGTTATCTTTTAAGATTTTCCCATGGTCTGGAGTTCTTGATCTGTGATCTTGTAGCAGCCGAGCCTGCCCGACACCGTGGACAGCAGTGTTGCACAGTCCATCTTGACATTCTGGAAAGAAGATGGAATTCCCATTCATTGATTTTTTTTTTAATGCAAGTAAAGGAGGCTGGGTATAGTGAAGCATGCCTTTAATCCCAGTGCTCAGGAGGCCAAGGCGAGCAGATCTGGATGAGTTCAAGGTTAGCCTCATCTACATAGTGAGTTCCAGGCTAGCTAAGGCTACATAGTAAGACCCTGTCTCAAAACTAGACAGACAGATGTATACAAACAAGAGAAGGGCTATAGTTCATTCTTTTTTATTAATTTATTATTATTATTAAAATTTTCCACCTCCTGCCCCCCTCCCCCCTCCTCCCTCCCCTTCCATTTCCAGTCCAAAGAGCAGTCAGGGTTCTCTGCCCTGTGGG
>LOEQ01000139.1:402107-420879 GCA_001685075.1 Bramus lutescens | reverse complement strand
CTTCCTTCCTTCCTTCCTTCCTTCCTTCCTTCCTTCCTTCCTTCCTTTTTAAATTAAGTATACATTTGGAGAGGGAGAAAGGTTTATGGGTCTTTTTTACATAACTTGTATCTCAGCTCCCTAACCTAATGTTTACCATGTTCCTCTCATCGGGAGACCCATGACTCCCTCTTAGCAGAGCCCTTCTTCACATTAACATTGAAGATATCATCGTTAAAATATGTGCTCTGTCCCAGCCGCTCACATTCTAACCCTGTTTCTTTCTCAGGGCCCTTCCTCCCCTGCTCTCCAAGGCTAACCCAAGTCTTCAGGCCCTCTCTCAGGACCTGCTTAGATCAGTATTCACACTGAGTAGCGAATTGTTGGCATCAGTTGAAGGTGCTGTGCTTTCCAGAGGTGCTCACCTGGTAACCAAGGCAGCGTCTTAAAGGAGGAGCAGGAGCCTCGTCTGCTGTTCCTGCAGTGGTACAGCTCCTGCTCTTCTTCCTGCTCACTGTGTAAACAGCCCACAGCCCAGCACCATAGGGACCTAGGCAAGAGCAGGTTACCCTGGACCAGCCATGGTGACTCACACCTGTAATCTCAGCATTGGAAAGGGCGAAGCAGGAGAATTGCCTAAAGTTTAAAGCCAGCCTGGGCTGTGGGATGACAATTTGTTTTACATAGAGTAACCATGAGCCTCTTTCTCAACCTGTCCTCCTTTAGTTACAGCAATTCAAACATCAGTAATGGTGACAATCTCATTTACTGTCTGATTGGGTTCTATGAAACCAAGAACTGTTTTATAAGATCTCCCAGAGCAGACCCATGCTGCTATAGTCTCCTGTCTTTAGAGATGTTGGGAACTTAGTGACGCCTAATGGCATATCATAAAAATATCCAGGGCTGGCAGCATAGCTCAGTGGTAGAGACCCTGCCCAGCGTTGCAGGAATGTGTCTAGCATGTCTTACAGAGGGGTTTCCTCAATTCCACTGCCTTTGTTTACTGTCTAGTTCTAGTATGGTCTTCTAGCATTTATCTTAGTCACCGTGGAATAGCTCACCGTCAGGAGGAAAGAATGAAGAACAGAATTATTTTAAAGCCACCTAGACCAGAGTTACCCTGAGCCTCCTGGTTGGATTTAAGACAACAATGTCATTTCAGCCATAGCTATGAGCTCCTAGGTTTGCAATCCAAACTTTAGTTTTCTTTTAGAACTTATATTTTTAGGTCTTTCGACTCGATATTTAAGGCATTAAAGACCTCTAGTTATCAGTTTAAACTACAGCAGGTATGTGGATCTAATGTCTTCTGCAGGTGGTTGAAACTACATTTGCGAGCCCAGTTCTGATCTTAAACTGTCATCTGGATTCTGAGTTAGTCGGAAAAAAAAAACAGTAAAAGTTAGTAATATGTATTTCATGTCTCTGACATGTGTTTTCCATTATTTGATCTTCTGTGCTGCAGTGCATGTGTGCTTCATACACAGACACACAGACACACACACACATACACACACGCACAGCACAGTGACTGACTGTGCTTCCAAAAGGAAATGGCTGGTGTGGCGCCTTGAAATCTGAACTTGGTCACATGTGCTAAATGAAATGATTCCAAATACATTAACAGAATGTCTTTCTTCCATCTTCTACTTTCTGGAAAATAATTCAATGTGAAACACTAGCTAACTTCTAGACATTCAAATTTAGTTGTATGACGATAAATAATTTGAAAGCCATTGCATGGAGTCACAAGTTGGAAAATTAATGTTAAGCTGCTATAGCAATGGCCTTAAAGAAGAGGTTAGTTGGTGCACATCAGCAGCCAGCTGTTCTGCACCTCTGGTAAGGCCAAAAAGAAGGAAATTAGCTTCAGTTGTAATCGAAGAGACTTACAAGGGTTGTAAGGGGAAACGGATCACCAATGAGAATGTTTTAGGCAATGATTAACCTATTAAGGCACAGGGATATTTTCCCTTGGATTTACAATAGAAAAAATATATCATACAGTATAAAATGAATAGGTTATTAGATTTATCTAGTGGTTTCTGTTTTAATAATTTTTATTTTTATTAAGAATCTAATAGGCTCTGTTTTCTGAAACATGTTTTTACAGTTCAGAGACTGTATAGAGTCTCTGAGTATGTGTATTAGATTCCAGTGAAAACACCCCAGACTAGATGTCTTGAGCTGTCCCACCTTTCTGTGTGACAAGCTTTATGGCTCACTTTCCCCAAACACAACAGTGGAGTCTGAAGACCAAATGTCAAACTTTGGGTTTTCTTCCAAAATGCTTGCCGTATCTAGTGTAAAAGTTCAAAGAAGGGATAATGGGACAGGAAGAATTTTACTTTTAATCTGAGCTCTTTGTCACTAAAAAGTATTCAAATTTAAAAGTTACTATTTGCCTTTGTATGATGATAATAGAAAGGTAGTATATGAGTAGGCTATCCCAAAAACACAGCTCCAGATTGACAGATAAAAATGCAAAATCAGATGCCACGTTGACTACTGAGCAGTCTTCCAAGTTCTCCGAGCTTCTGCTGTAGTGCCGTGGATATTAAGCTGAGATTGAGAAATATTATCTATTTATAATTCTCTCATCTTTTCATTTACTACAACTTGGAAAATGACCACCCAGGAATACAACTGAGTAATTTGGCCCTGAAGTAAAAGGCTTTCATCATCTTAGGAAGCAAGTGGGGAGTATGTATCTGAGTATTTCAAATTCATGCTAATGGAGGCTGCAGAGATGATTCAGGGGCTAAGAGCACATGCTGCTTTTCCAGAGGACTGGAATTCGGTTTCCAGCACCCACGTCAGGTGAAGCATTTATCTAATTATTCCTTATCAATAAAAACTCAGGAGTGAGATATTGGGGTAAGAACCTAAATGACCAGAGAAAGCGGTGGAGAAGCAACCAGTGACCTCCTCTCTCTTACCTTCCTCAATCCAAAAGTCTTTCTAAGCCCCTCCCTACTACTTCCTGTGTCTCTCTAAATGATGTTGGTCCTCCAAAACCTCTATGAGTAATTTTGGTCGGCTAGTAGCCCTCTGATTTAAAGTAAACTTTATTGAGAGTCTAGAGTGTCAGAGTATGAGCAGAATATCCCACAACAGCCAGATGGCTCACTATCACCAGAACTCCAACTCCAGGGGATCTAACTTTCATCTGGTACCTGCATGTGTGTGTGTGTGTGTGTGTGTGTGCTCGCGCGCGCATGGATATTCACGTGCACATGAGCGCACAAGTGCTCATACACAAAATAAGAATGATGAAAACCAATCTTTAAATTTGTGGTAGAGTAACCCTGTGTATGTATTTAGCAGGACTCTACATGGCTTTGTGATACTACTACTGTCTGTAAGAACTAAGCTCCCCCTTCAGTCTGACACTGGAACTGCACTTTGGCATGGGATCTGGAACTGTGGAAATGTGTATTGTCCTACTATGGTATGGCTGTAGTAGTGATCCAGTGATCCCTGAGAAAGAGCATAACTATCAGATGTCCATGAATTCTTTTCTGTCTTCACTGTTAAATTCACAATTAGGAGAATCAAATGGAGTTAGAAGCTGTACTGGTGGGGCTGGAGAAATGGCTCAGCGGTTAAGAGCACAGGCTGCTTTTCCAGAGGTTCTGAGTTCAATTTCCAGCACCCACAAGGCAGCTTATAACCATCTCTAACTGTAGTCCCTGATAACTTCTTCTGGTGTGCAGATCTACGTACAGACAAAACACCCATATACATAAGTAAGCTAATCTTTAGGAACTGTATGGATAAAGGGACTAATGTCCCTGGTGAAAGTCTCTTTACCACCCATATGGTTTGTTCCTTTGACAGTTCTCTCCATCGTTGAAGGGCAAAATATGGGCTTAAATATTCTCCCCTGTGCTCTGCCCTACTCTAAACCTTCTGATCCAGTTGCTCTAAAATGTAATTCACTATGTGGAAAGCATACAAGACACAGTGGCTGCACACTGGTGCCATGTGATGTTAGCTCTCACAGTGATTCCAGCCTTGTGTTTAAAACCATAAACAGCACTTTCAGTATTTTAGAAAAGATTGTTGCAGTATTGGGTTTTATTGTGGCATTGCAAACATTCTTTATTTTTGTTGTTCCTGTTCCCACCCCAACTCTCAAGTCGCTTGTATTCTGTTCTCTTCATCTTGTCTCTTCATCCTAAGACCTTTTTCCACTTCCATGGTTCCCCTTCTAGTTTCATGATATGTACCCATTCCCCCATACATACACACGCACACCCATATATACACGTAATTAAAATCTGAGATTCATATACAAAAGAAAACATGCAGTATTTCTTTGTGAATCTGACTTATTTTACTTCACATAACAATTTGTAGTCTCATCCATTTTCCTGAAAATGTCATGTTGTCACTTTCCTTCCTGACCGAGTAAGGTTCCATTGTATGTATGTCCCATGTTTTCTTTATTCATGTATCTGCTGATGGGCTTCTTAGTTATTGTGAATACTTCAGCAGTAAGCTATCTCTGTGGTAGGACCCAGAAACCTTTCTGAGGCATACCCAAGAAAGATTTCGCTGGGTCCTATGTTCTATCTTTGTGACAAGCCTCTGTATTGATTCCTGTAGTGGAGGTGCAGCTATACTCCCCCAGTCAGGGAAAAGGGTTCTTCTTTCCTCCATCCTCACTAGCGTTTGTGTTGCTTTGTCCATCTTAGCCATCTGACTGGAGTGAGATGGAATCCTTAAGTAGCTTTAATTTCATTTTATTGGTAACTAGGGATGTTGAATACTTCTACAAATTCTTGTGAGGTCATTTTGAGAAGTCCTATTCATTAGAGTGTTTGTTGACTGATTGGAATTTGGGGTGTTTTAATTTTTACAGGTTTTTTTATGTTCTAGATACTAACCCTGTCTCAACTATAGCTGGCAAAGTTTTTTGGAGGGAGGTTAATATGCTGATAGTTTCCTTTGCTGTGCAGAAACTTTTTATTTTTGCTTTGATTTAATAAAGTTTTCTTTTTCAAAATGTACAACCCTTCAGGAGCTACTTAGTTAAGGACTCATTAAGCTGGTTTCAAGGCAGAGCCCAAGTGGTTTCCACCAGAAACACAAAGGGTGGAGATGCATAAACAGGTTCAATCAGCTATACATTTGCTAAATAAAACTTTATCGATACACTATGCATATGGTCTATATAGATAAACATAGTATATCGTAGACTGTATTTGGCAATATAGCCATTTTTATAATATTCTGCTAATTTATGAACATGGACAGTCTCTATATTTTCTAGTATATTTAGCTTCTTTCTTTGGTGCCTTAGAATTTTGATTATAGAGTCCTTTTACCTTCTTGGTTAGACATATTCCTAGAGATTTTCTTACTGTTGTAATTGAGGCTATTTTGAATGGAGTAATCGTTCTTAGTTTCTTTCTTGGTAAATTCATTGTTGTTGTTATATAGAAAAACTACTGATTTTAGCAGGTGATTTTGCATCGTGCTCCACTGCTGAAAACAGATCTAAGGGTCTTGTTGTCTTCACTGTACCTTGAGAAGTGAAACCCATGTTTTTTTTGTGTAGAGAATGGTGTCACCTGAAACAGGGTCAGTTGAGTCACTTTGCTGTTTGTATCCTTTTATTTCTTTCCTTATTGCTCTAGCTAAGACCTTGAGCATTCTATTGAATAAGAGAAGAAGGAAGGCACCCGTATATCTTTCCAGATTTCAGAAAAAATGCCTTTTCCCAGTTTAACACAACATTGACTGTAGCTTTGTTATATATTGCCTTTGTATGAAATATTCCTTCTGCTCCTACTTTCTTCAAGATTTTTATCATGAAGGCAATAGAACTTTTGTCAGATACCTTTTCTGTATATATTGAGATGGTTAATTCATTTCTGTCTTTTAAGTCTATTTGCATGTTGTGTTACATTTATTGATTTGCACATGTTGATCCAACTTTGCATCCCTGAAATGAGATCATCTTTGTACTGATGTATGATCTTCATTGTGTTCCTTTTGCTCATAGGTCCTGGCTTATTCTTCTGATTAGGTTTTGTTTAAGTCTACTTTACCAGCTCTGCCAGCCTGTTAATATTTGCTGGGAAGGTTGATTCCATCCTTTGACTTTTAGTTTGTAGATAATTTTGCCAGTGAGTTGTGTTTCTCTTTCTCTCTCCATCTCTTTTTTAATAACAATTTTTCATTGATTCTTTGTGAATTTCATATCATGCACCCTAATCCTACTTATTTCCCAGTTCTTCCATATCCACCTCCACCCTTCTAACCTCCATCTGCCAAAACAAAATAAAAAAGTTAAAATTTAAAAAGCAACACAAGAACAAAAAACACCTCGCCAACCCCTCTGGGTGACGACCTGCACCCCTGTCAACCACAGCCTTCTCTCGCACCCGTTACAGCTGTTGTGTCTCTATTTCTGCTGGGCATGTGCCACTCTGCTCCTCCATTTTTTCCATCCCCTTATCACATACTCATCTCTCATGGCACCATTGGAAGCTGTCCCGCAGTAGATCCTTTTGCCCAGATGGCTTTACTTGAAGATGTTCATTGCAATGAGTTATTGGTCTGGTCCAAGGCCTCAGGTTTCTGCTACACCATCAATACCCAACCCTCGCCGAGACTTCTCTCAGATATCCTGCTATTGTCCTAACTTGTGGAGATCCTGCAGCTGTAGTTTCTCTGGACCAATGGGGTAGATGTTGGGGTAAGTCAACTTAAGGCCCTGGATATGGGCCTGGGTGGTAGCCCAGTTGGTCAGCCCATCAGCTCTCCATGCCACCACTGGCACCTTGGGTGGCAGCATAGGCCTCTCACTTCAGGCCATTCCTCATCACCATCACATCTCAGGTTTCACCTTTCTTCATAGCACACAAACACTCAACTTCTCTTTCTCTCCCATTCTCCAACACATACTTGTTCGTCGTTGTGGCAGGACCCCAAGTTATGTTTCTTGGAGACAAGTAATAATGACATTTATTTTTAATCCAATCCATCTGTATTATTTCAATGGTTAGTTGAGGTCATTGCTTTTAAGGTTATTAAAGAGAGGGGCTTGCTATTTCAATTGGTTGTTTTGGTAGTAGTTTTGGCACCAATCAACAACCATTGGTTGTTCTGGTTGGTTGAGTTATTGGTAGTTATTTTCTTCCATTAGTATTAGAGATTTCCTGTGTTGTGCATAATGAACTTCTTCTCAGCTCTCCTTTGTCTCATGGATAAGGCTCTTTCTCCTTTCTTAGTGCACAGTATTCCTTTAAGTGTTTCTGCAATGCTGGCTAGGTTGTCATTGATTGCCTTAGTCTGTGGTTATCTGGAAATGTCAAGAAATAACTTGTTGGGTATCGTGTTCTTGTGTTCTTTATGATTAGGGCTTAAAGAATATTATTCCATGCTTTCTTGGCTTTTAGGGTTGCCAACATGAAATCTGATGTTATTCTGATATGTCTCATTTGTGTGTGAATCGGCATTTTCCCTTGCACCTTTTAATATTGTTTCTTAGCTTTGCACTTTTGACATCTGTAACAGTTAGTGTTGTCAGTTTGACAGAATCTAGTATATCCTGAGAGATGGGCCTTTGGCCGTGGCTATGGGAAGTTTCTTGATTGCTTTAGTAGAGGTGTGATGACAATACTCCCTCGATTGGGTGGGGCTGTTCCCTGGATGTGATCCTGGACTGTGAAAATGGAGATCAGGAGCTGTGCAGCAGTGTGCAGCATGCATTCATCTCTGTCTGATGCTTGCCTGTGGCTGCAATATCACCAGCTGCCTCGGGCTTCTGCCATCCTGGCTTCCTCTCCATGGTGGACCTACCTTGTACTGTGAGGCAGAATAACTCTTCCTTTCTTAAGTTTCCCATGTCAGGGTATTTTATCACGGCAATGGAACACTAACATACATTAACTGTGATTGTATGCATCATGGAAAGATTGTCTGGTCATAGATCTTTGGGGCTCTAAATGCTCATGTATTTGGATGTCCATTTCCTTCTCTGGGCCTGGATATTTTCTGCTATGATTTTATTGAGTAAATAGCCTCCACTCTTAGGCTTTAATTACCTCCATCTGAAGACATCCCAGTGTTCTTGGGAGTTTGGGTCATGCTCACCGTCTTCATCACTTGTGTCCCCGGTAAGTTTTAACAGCGATAGTACTAGGGTACCTGTTGGGGAGCATGTAGTTTCTAGTGTTTTAGACTTGAAGGTATGAGAATGTAAGTAGTGGCATGGGGAGGAGGAGGGGCAATAAATAAGAATGAGAAATAAACAATGGGTGTCGAGGGCTGAGACATAGTCGAGAAAACACTGTGCGGTGAGGAATCCAGAAGCCTTTCCAGGGGAGGTGCACGTTAACCACAGGTGAGCAACTAAAGCACAAAATGTAAGTGATCCTTAAAATAAGGACTCCAGTGAAATGGAAGGTCTAAGGGCCTTACCGTGTCTTCCTTGTTGGGATGATGTGGTTTCTCCCTTCTCTTCAGCTCTCTGGTGTCTCAGTCTCCACAGATGGAGGTAAGGGCACAGCTCTTACTGAACCACAGAAGACCCTTGGGGAACTAGACCTGAGGAAAGAACTAATAAACTCCTGTCCATGCTTGAAAGTGTAGCGATGGCTCGCACCCTGTTGACTGTCTAACCCTGTGTCTGCTCTACAGATAACGTGATCAATGGGCAGGACTATGAAGTGATGATGCAGATTGACTGTCAGGTGATGGACACCAGGATCCTCCACATCAAAAGCTCCTCTGTTCCTCCTTACCTCCGAGATCATCAGAGGAACCAAACCAACACCTTCTTTGGTCCCCCTCCCACAGCCACAGAGACAACCCATGTGGTCAGCACCATTCCTGAGTCGTTACAGTAGTTCCCCGGGCTGCACTGGAAAGAAAGCAGAGGAGTGAAGAGCCGGTGAGGAGTTGCTGCTCTCTGCCCCATGGCAAGTGGAGAACTGCCTCATGCTGCGACTCAGGGAAAGAGAAAAAGAACAAGAAGCTGCTCTGATTTTCACTGTCTGCCCACTGTGTGGACCGTGCTAGCCAGAGAGCAGTCCTCTCGNAGCCGTGTCGCTGTGTCGCCTGGTGTTGGTTGGTCTGTTGTTCTTCCGCACTGCTTTTTCTACTGGATATGTTTGTTCTTCTTCGTCTTACTTCAGATGCAACCCACCTCCTCTTTTGTCCACTGCACTTCCTTGCACAGTAAAGCGATTTTCATTTAAAGCTTTAGAACACATGCTCATGTGGTTTCCACCAGTTGGCTTTCTCTCTCCTTCAATTCAAATTCATTCTGAATATTACACTTGAGAAAACACATTTCAAAAAGCTAAACAGCCAAAAACATCCCTCAAAGAGTCAAAACAGTTTGGAATTTTGGGTAAAGGGATTGTCCCTGGTTGGTAAAGTTTATTTTTACTTGTGATTTGTGGTGCAGCCCTGAACAAATAACTGTCGTGGGGTCAGAGAGTGAGCCACACACTGGAAGAAGGCGAGGAAAGGCCAGTTGTGGAGTACAGGAGAGGCGGTGAGTCTGTGTACACTTGTGTTTAAACACTGGGAGCTGAGGGGGGCAGTGTAAGTTTAGAGCCGCAGCTCCCTTTTACTCTTGGAGTGCTGCAGTCAGCACAGATCCTAAGGACCTCAGGACAAATGCTTCCCTCTCATTGTGAATCCTCAGCCTAGGACACACTCCTGTGAAACCAGACTCGGCAAAGGACCTTGGAGGTGATTTCAGATTTAAGCAAGACTAGAGAGTTTTCCCTTAAAAACTGACTATGCACACAGCAAGCATGGATTCCCACCGAGAGGCTGTGCCATATTGTGGCAAAAATTTGCAAAGAAAGAAGGAAAGAAGAAAAAAAGCTATAGCTGGGCATGTGCCTTTAATGTTAGCACCACTTAGGAGGCAGGGCAGCCTCTAAGTTTAAGCTTGGCCTGGTCTACATATTGAGTTCCAGGACAGCCAAAGCTATATAGAGAGAGACCATCTCAAAACAATAAAATAAAATGAAAATCAAAAGTTATGTCCACATACATTTTATTGTACTTTGCCTGCTTCCCTTACCATAGCCAGCCGCTAAATTCACATTGTGTTGTACATTGTACACTGGTAAATTCACAGAAATGGGTGCCGGGACCCCCACTCTTCCTATGTCCTGCCGTCCTTCTGAAGTGAGAACTCCTTCTGAGCTTTTGATAGAATTTTCACAGTTGGCTTGCAAGCCTTTGTCAGGTGTTTCCTTTCCAGTCCACACAACCCTCAAGGGTTGTATGCAGTCTGCTTGTTTTGTGCCTGTGACCCCGTGGTGCCTGGCCCCTCACCAACAACCATTTTCTGGACATTTGTTGCTGTCCTCCAGGCTAGTGAACTGATCTTGGGACAGGGCCACTCTTGCTGTTTTGCCTGGGAATCTGGGGTTCCAGTAGTGCAGCCGTCTCCCTTTTTCTACAGTTTTTCTGCTGTTGGAATTCAGTGCCACAGTTCATCCTGACGGGCTCTTTGGTGAATTGCAGATGGACCTGTTTTCCCTGGGAACTAGTCTTCTAATGGCTACCAAAGAATAGATAGCAAATACATGGAATACTTTCAGGGGTAGTCATTTGTAAGGGAGGTGGGATACCCTGTGGCCCTGTTCCTCCCTGCCTGTGAAGGAGCCCAAAGAGAGGGTGTGGTCGTGGCTGTAGGCAGTGGCAGCATCGTCATCCCCCTGCTGACCTGCTGGAAGACACCAATAATGTCTGAAGGGATTCCAGTGGTACCTCTCCCTCCCGCTGTAGCACACAAGAAGAAGCCGTCTGGGGGCCTCCTGCCTTTCGCATCTCTGCTCTGTTGTGCCCATTCCTCAGACCAAAGGCCTCAGTAGTGTCACACTTCCTGAAGCTGATGCCTCTCTGATAAGTGACATTGGGGATGATGGTTGGGAGGAAGGACAGCCAAAGAGCAGGCAGCCGTACAGCACAGGTCAGCACAGGTCAAGGAGCCAAGGAGCTGGGAAGGGCTGTCCCAAAGTACTCTGGAGCCTTGGAGCCTTGCCATCTCTGCCCTCACTAGCCCTCCAGGTCTTGTCCTTCCCACTCCTAAGTCCATCCTGAGAGATGAGAAATGCGGTTCTCCTCAAGGTAGTTTCAGGAAACAAGGGAAAGGCACTTGGCAGATCGCAGACACACCCTGCTGTTTAAATTGCTGAAAGAGCTATCATCTGTGGATGCAGCAGTTTTTATCTTAATGTTTGCATGCTAGCTCGGGGCCCATTGGAAGGGGAAAGCTGCTGTACTGGGGTCAATTGAGCAGACATTCAGGTTTTATTTTTTATTTTGATGAGATTGCCTTTTGGGGTTTATAGCCTGGAAATATGGGAGCTATATGTGTACATAATATATATTTTTTTAACTTATTAAGTTTTGAAATATGATTTTGCAAGATTATGAAAAATTAAATAAATTTGAGCTAGAGAGCTGGCTCAATGATTAACAGCACTTACTGCTCTTCCAGAAGACCCAGGTTCAGTTCACAGGTCACAGCCATCTGAAACTCCCGTTCCAAGGGGATCCTATGCCTTTTCCTGACTTCTGCAGGCACCAGTCACACACATGTGCAGGCGAAACACTGATACACATAAAAAATAAAAATAAGTAAATCTGCTTTTTAATTAGCTCCATTCCCAGGAAGTCATCCACCTGTTACTAGATGGTTCTGTGCCCTGGGATGTTGGTACTGTGATGCCGGGAAGTGATGATGGGGGCTGACTGGGGTCCTTCATGTGTTTCCGTGTTTCCAAGTCCCCAGTTTTGAAATTCAGCAGAAGTAAATGGATGTTTCCTCCTGTTAACTGCTGAGTCAGAACTGCTTCTCTCTGGGGTTAGCTCCCTTAGAGTGGAACGTAAGCCTGCTTTCCGTTAGGAGGCGACGAGAAATGTGCTTGGGGACAGATGTCGTTCTTGCCACACATGGAGTACAGCAGCTTTGCCTTAGACCACTGGCTAGAGTTTGCGTTTTTTAAAATCCTGAGCCCCATGGTTATAGGTTCATAGCAGCCTTCTAATTTCTTCCTTATGAAGTTGCAGCACAAAGTTGGCTCCTTTCCACTTTTCTTGTTAGCAAGAAGTAGACACTGGACTGGCGAGATGGCTCAGTTGTTGAGAGTCCTCGCTGCTTTTCTAGAGGACCCAAGTTCCATTCCCAAGACCCACAGCACAGCTCCTGCTCACAACTGCCTGTAATTCCAGCTCCAGAGGATCCAGGGCCCTCTTCTGGCCTCCATAGGCATCTGCACATACATGGCACTCACTCACACAGACACATACACATAAATAAAAACAGTAATAATAAAGAAGCAGAAAGTGACAACATCATGCGGTTCCTTCCTAAAATTTCCAAAAAAAAAAAATGTTACTTAAAAACAGAGAAAGAACTGGGATTCAAACTGACTTTTCTCTGATCTTTAGAGAGACACTGTCCTGACAGTCTTGCTGGCCCAAATCTCTGTCCTGGACAAATATTCCCCAGTAGTCACCTTAGTGGGATGTCCTTGGACATGGCTGCCACGCCTGGAACATGTGACAAGGGAGAACTCCCACAGTTTCACAGATGTAAGACTATTTCGGTCTTGTCATTTTACTCTGAAATCTGACAGAAACGTACTACAGGGACGAACCCGGGGACTGTGTTTGACCTCCTCCTCCACTGAAAGCTTCCGGTCCAGCTTCTGCTTCAGTGGCCTGTGAGACGCAGTCTCTTGAACTCCTTTGACCTAGAGAGCCAGGGTCTGATCCCATGCCCTCCCCTTTCGTCTGAACTCATGGAGGTGCCCACCTGTGAAGGCATTCTTCCCACCTCAGCCCGAGGGGCTGACTGCTTCCTTCAGCAGGTACACAGATAGACCCGAATGTCCAAGTGAGGCACTCATACTGTAGCTCCATCACAGGAATCACCCCCAAGCACGCTGCATCTCTCCACAATTGATAGACGTTTATTGCCATCTACAGACCCCATTTTCTGTACCCACATGTTCTTTTCATCAGTTGTAGGCCATTTTAACTTATGTAAGTAATGATTTTTTTCTTGCTAATACGAATATTCTGTGTCATAATTTTAACAAAAAAAAACTGTAGAGCACAGAAGAAACATAATGGAATGAAGACATTGTTATTTCCACCCTAGTAGCACTTGGAGGGGACATTCCTCACCAGCCCCCACTACAGGAATCACGGGTGATTTTTAAATAACTTCTGGACTACCTATGTGGTATCACCAGAGTCCAAAAGGAACTATGCACATAGAAGAAATACAGTTTTCTCCAGCCTGAGAAAATTTGATTAGTATTCTATTAGCTTATATTTTTAATAACTAAGCTTAAAACATAGTTTATTTTGGATATTACTAGAACCTTCAGCAATATCTGTCAGGTACACATAGAATCTATGAAAAAAGGAATGATAAATGATAAATGTGTGATAGGAAATTTACTGAGTTATGTCATGGCTAGCCAGTGTCACAGAATGACCCTGTGTTCCACTAACTTTAAGCATTGCAGACTTAGTGCATGAAAAGACTTAATTTATATTGGATTTAAAAATTAAAGAATAAATAAGTCACTTGTCAAGGTCAACAAATACCACACTGGTGTGTTTTTTGGCCTCAGTTAACTGACTGTAGTTAAATAAACCAGGAAGTGTGGCATTTTCCCAAGTATGCTAATCCCAGACTGAACTAGTAGATTGACTTCATGGCAAGTGTGTATCGATTGAACTATCTTAATTATCCACTCTGGTTTCTGAGTAGTTGCCAGGATTCAGGAGATGTTGAAAGCTACAAAACACTACTAACTAGTCTTTGAGATTCTAGATTTTTTTCCCCCTCCTCATGGTAATAAGGCTCAGCTAAAGCCAGTAGAACTGTATCCATGATCATTTAAAGATGTTGGGAGATGGGTATGTAGCTCAGGTGAAAGAGTGCTTGCTTAGAACGCCTGAAGCCATGAGTTCCTTCACCAGTACCAGGCATGGTGGAGTATGCTTAGAGTCCTAGCCTTTGGGAGGTGGAGGTGGGATGATCAGGAGTCTAGGGTCAGCCTGGGCTACATGAGAGCCTGTCTCACCATGTGTTTAAGAAATGTGGGAAAGATATATTGTTCTCTCCTTTAATAATTATGTCCGTTTACAATAAATAATGGCAACAGACTATTTCATACTCTCAAATGAGTCTTTATAATGCAATACCTGTTCTTTCTCAAAGATCCAAATAAAGAGTTTTAAAACTTGGTTTGCCTGTCTGTAGAAAGACAAAACAAATGAATTTCAATATTAGTGGTTAGTAATGGGAAGGGAAGCCTAAAGAGGTTTTGTGGTTTGTATGTTTTCAAATGAAACACCAAGCTCCTTTTTACTGTTTTCCCAGGAGGGGCCAAGTAAAATTTTCCTTTATTGTTGTGTCCAGACATTTGAACTACAGTCACATCAAGGAGTAGAATCATCTAAAACCTGTGCCTTAACATCTGCATCCTCAGGGTTACCTAATTACAGATCCAGTCTCTACCAAAAGCCCTTCCCCAGCCAGGGATGTCATTGCCACCATGAATGAAGCTAGTCTCTGTGGACTGACAGCAGTTTAGCACAAGCATTGACTTCAGACTCTATGTTGGATGTAGATCAAGCCAGTTTTAGAATCATTTGGTTGCACAGAACATGGTATCTTGAATAGAGGACTCTTCTGTTGTGACCCTGCAATTTCTCTGACTATTCCTCTTCGGATAGAGACTCAGATCCAGTGTTTTGCTTACCACAAAATCTGCTGCATGTTTCATTGCATCACGTTCATGTGATATGATCAGTACAAACACTAGAAGAGAATCCTTCCTTAGTTCAGTTAGTGACAATAGCTGTTGCCTATTGAAGATGTAACTTTCTGCCAGACATTGTAATAGGCATTATAGTTAAGCTTTAAAACGTCAGTCAGCCTGGAGAGATGGCTCAGTGGTTAAGAGCACTGTCTCTTCTTCCAGAAGGCTGGGGTTCTTTTTCCCAGAATCCACATGGCAAATCAACTATTTCCAATTTTAATTCCAGGGAATCCAAGGCATATACATACACATACATGCAGAGAAAATATATATACTTATATAAAAATAAACACCAAAGAATTTTTGAAAGATATCACTTAGTCAGAGACATCATTATCCACACACATCACAGATGATGAAACAGAAGGGATTAACTGGCTCAGGATCTCTGCAAGTTTGACACTAAGCCTGAGGATTTTAAAGTCATAGCCTTCTACATTGCCAGTCGCCCTTGGAGGAACATCACTCAAAGGCAAGGGTCCAATAGTGCTGAAGAGGTTGCCGTGGGTGACTCACTCCCTTAGAAGACACATACTCAGTGCTGACTGCGTGGAGAACAGCTGTTGCTCTGCCTCCCCTGGATGGACATTGGCCTTTGTGGTCTCCATCTGTATGAGTTACACAGTGGGACATGATGTGCGACCCTATTCCCAGGATGCATCCACCGCCTGCTCTTCTGATCACGTTTCCCTGCTTGAAGAGTTCACCTTGCAGAATTATCTCCTGGTGAGGGTGTTGGAACATGAGATGGTGAGAGATGACCAATCAAGCAATACATTGGTCCAGCACCAAAGGATCTGTCTTACTGTAAGTGCAACATAGTGTAGTAATCAGCGGGCCATTTTATAACACTGACTGCTTCCAAGACTCCTGAAACCTGTGCTCTCTTAGAGGAAGAACCCTGTAAGACCAATTTGAAAAAGTGTGTCTCCAGTTGTTTACAGAAATAACCCATAATTCAATAAACAGTGAACTAGGTATCCAGGAAGGACTCAGAGCCTTGGACACCATCTCTGACTTCCATTTCCAGGTGTCCAGCCTGGCTTCTCAAGTCTCTGTGGCCATCTCCACTCTCTGAGCACCAGGAGAGCTGGTGGGGATGCTTGGATGTTTCCTCACAGACAGTGGGATAGAAGACATGGCCCTGGAATGTGAACCTTTGACCACAGACTCTTAAGTGCTGCACCAGGCTCGAGCATCTTGCATTGAGTTGTGGGAAACTGCAGAGAGACTAGACACTGCTATTTAAACGTTGCCTCTTCCTTGGTTCCATGTGGTCACCCTCTGTTCCCACAGAAGAAAAGACAACTTCCAAAAGTTACTGGTCAGCCTAAAAGAATAAAGTTAGAGAGTAAGTGACCCCAGGAGAGATCTGGGAGTGGGAGGCTCACTGACCAGGGTCTTACCATAGCCACAGAGTTCATTCCCTCATTTAACTACTGGTCCCAGGGTATAAATGGTGTGTTTACCACATTGCCTCTGCTTTCATGTTGCTGGAATTCCCCTCTGCTAAGCAACATTTTTCTCATCAAACCAGCACATTGCCCTGTTGAGTCTGGCAGTCTCTTAGAAGACAAAATCCAACAGCCCCCATACCACCAGCCAGGCCCTTCCCATCAAGCCATTAGTGGGAAGGAACTGGAAATTCATCTTCAACAGCTTAGGCAGGGAGGATGCTGAAGCATTGAGACCTTTGTTGTAAATGGCTCTGTGGGTCACCATGCCTGTGAGCTCCTCTAGAGGCACATTGCAGCTGGCAGCACACGGGACTAATTCCTGTCCCCAGGAGTTATAATCTGGTTCAGACCAGCAGAACAGAAGCAACCCAGAAGGAGAATTGAACTCACAGAAATTATATTTTTCTTTTCCCTTCTCAACACCTCTGAAGTAGGTGTTTGTAAGATAATTCCTGTAAGACAGTGATGTTCAGATAGGCAGGAACCCCGTCACAGTCTCAGCCATTGTGTTAGGTCCAGGACTACGGTGTGGGCAGCGTGCTCTGGACACAGGATTTGGGGCATGGTAAGCTAGTATTTTGAATCATGTTGTTGTGTCTTTACAGAGCCAAAACATACATTGTCTTTTCAGAAGAATAGGCCATCAACCGGCATTTGCCATGTGTGTCTACATGCCACCACATGTGTCTACATACCACCACAAGCTAATAGTCACAGAGCACTAACAGTGAGTACGGAGTGCATGGGATTCAGCAGGGACACGGGACTGGCAGAGAAAGAGCCCAGACTTCTCTCAACAGACGGGCCATCGTTTGCTTTCCCTTCCTCTTCTCATTTCCTCCTCCTGCCTTTTCCCTCTGCCTTCTGTCTGGCAGGTTAGAAGCTGCTCTGCAGTTACAGCCCCTGAGAACTTTCTAGAAAGGCAACTCCTAGGATGCCAAGCCAAACCTACTGAGTCAGATGGTTGGTGGTTTGAATGAAAATACCTCCCCAGACTCATATGTTTGAATACTTGGTCCCCAGATGGTGGAACTTTAGGGGAAGGATTAGGAGGTGTGGCTTTGTTGGAGGAAGTGTGTCACTGTGGTCGGCTTTGAAGTTTCAAAAGCCCATGATGCCATTCCCAGTTAGTTCTCTCTGCATTATGGTTGCGTCTTGAGATGTGAGCTCTTAGATACTGCTCTGGTGCCAGGTCTGCCTGCCTGTTGTAATACACCCCTCCATGAGGGTCATGGACTCTAAACCCTCTGAGACCATAAGCCCCAAATTAAACACTGCCTTATCACAGCAATAGAAAAGTAACTAAGACAGACCCTGAGGCTGGCTAGGCCCAGTAATCTGTTTAAGTAGGCCCCTAGAAGGATCCACATAGGTGTCTGAGAGCTCTCTATGAAGATGCCTGTCCAAGCAGCTGGAGCTAAGGACATCCAGGCTCTGCCACTGGTACCCAACTGCAGCGTCCATCTCCTCTTCTTGTGACTGCCACTTTGAAAGTCGACAGAGGTTGTTGTGAACATTCGGTTTCCCATCCTTTGTTGGATCACATGCCTCCTGCTGCCCCAGGTGACTGCATTCCCAGCTGAAATAACTGACAGGAGCCGGGACCAGGTCCTTCACCAGGTGCACATGCTTAGCCAAGTCAGCAAGCATCCAGGGCTCAGGGGCTGCATCCCAAAAGGGGACACCCTGACTCCTGGCTCTCCTCTGGATCCACGACTTCCAGACATAGGGCTTCAGAGGTACCTTGCTCAAAATCACACCCTCTGCTGAGGAAGAATGATGCCTCTTGGACTGGTGATTGGCCCTCCCTGAGACACAGGCTGGGAAAGCTCAGGTGTACCTGGAAGTGGTCCTGCGTCCTCCTCTCTCTCTTCACAGCCCCCCAAGCTCTGTAGAGTCTATTCAGTCAGCTACAGGCTCTACTCCCTTTAGCATGGTTCTCTACATATTGGCAGTTCCCCCAATCTTTGCTGTTGGTTGGAATCATGGAGAGTCTACTGGAGACTGGCTCCCACACCCAGACATTCTGACTTAATTACTGTAAGGTGTGAGTACAGGAATGTTACATTTCCCTAGGTGATTCTAATATAGATGTAGAAGCGTCTGGGGAGCAATGAGCTATGTCTTTTGAGACCTACATCTGTTGTTTCTGAAGCAACACATTGCAAGACACTGAGGGGAGAGCAGGGTTCCAGGGACACACAGAGAAAGCTGTGTTTAAACAATCAGAGTCAAGACTGAGCAAATTCTCGTAAAGAACAGAGAGAGTAAGTGGGGTGGCTGGCTATTGGATTCGCTCGTGGAGATGACATCAGGCATTCCTCGGTGATGTTAGAATGGGAAACATGAAAATAACCATGGCTGCCAATGGAACTTTCGGTGAAATGGCATGTTCTTGGAAGGAGAGGAAACAGGACCAGGAGAAGGAGAAAAGAAAGAGGGCAGAGTGGGGGCAGGGAGGCCCAGGAGAGAGAGAGAGAGAGAAAGAGAGAGAGAGAGAGA
>LOEQ01000139.1:376443-402097 GCA_001685075.1 Bramus lutescens | reverse complement strand
AGAGAGAGAGAGAGAGAGAGAGAGAGAGAGAGAGAGAGAGAGAGAGATGAGATTCTGCTCCCAGGTCCACACAGACGGGAAGAGAGCAGGAGGCTTGGGTTGGTGTGAAGGACAGGTGAGAGAGGGCAGCCGCTGACCCCAGAGGAGCCTGAAGCAACACCGGGACAGATAAACTAAGAAAAAGTAGAGCGATCCACTTCTTTTGTTGGGTCACATGGCCTCCTGGTGTCCCAAGTGGCTGAGTTCCCAGCCAAAGTGATAGAGAGTCAGGACTAGGTCCGTCGCCAGGTGCATAGGCTCAGCCAAGTCAGCAAGCATCCAGGGCTTGGGGTCCGAATCCAGGAAGGAGACATCCTGATGACCTGCTCTCCTCCAGATGCAGCTCCTGAGACGTCCTGCTTGAAATTGCACTCAGACAGAAACATCAAGCATGGTAGGTGACCAAACCCTCCAAGCCTTGGACTCCAGGGAGTTGGAAGGCTTCCTGGGGGTTGGAGACTTAGCATGTGGCTTCTGGTCAGATTGGTTCTCCAGAGAAAAAGAGCCAGCAATGCCTTCATTCCCTTCCCTCCTTCTTGCCTTGAGTCGGGAGGCCAAACCCTCCCTCTTGGAACTCTCTTGGGGAGAGAGTAGCCTAGGAATGGCACCTAAGGGTCAGACAGGCCAGCTTCAACCTCGGCTCCCATGTATGTTTATTGGGGTGCAGAAAAACAGCTCAAACTCAACCTTGGCACCTGTCTGGTTCTTATATCACACTCTAGTGACTTCCCTTGGGAGACCCATCCAAAAATTGAGCCAGAGGGGAAAAAAAAGAAAAAAAATCTTAAAACCAAGGAAAGTTATGTGAACTCTTAAATTCTTGGAGCAAAGATTTTACAATGTGTGCAGCATCAAGAGACTTTCTCATCATGGGATGTGTGTATAACCCACCTGCTGTGACAAGCCACTACAAAATAGAAAGGCCAACTGTGTCACCTGGGGGTTGGAAGGAGGCTTTGGCTTCCAGTGTGCTTCGGCACAGGCAGGGAGGTCCCACCTTCACTAGTGAGACTAGCTGGCGCGAGGCAAGATACAGGCACGACACAGACGCCCCACCTGGTTCTGCCCCCACCATTTGAAGTTGTTTCCCTGGGAGGCTCAGAAGAGACACTCAGGGACGCACATGGCCTTCTTGGGAGCCCAGCATCAAATGTTTCAAGTATCTGCCAGCCAGTGTCACTCCTCTTGGGTATCATAGTCCCTCAGCGTTGTTGCTCAGGCTGCACCCAACTGCTGGCCTGGCCTGGGAGCTGTGTTGGGATTGCTCTTGAGATTCACATTACAAGTCTTTGAGCCTTGTCACCAGGAGCTACCTTGGGGGCTCCTGTATTCTAGTCAGCAGATCCCTATGGGAGAGAGGTTCAGTTCCTGGCAGGCCTCCCAGCTTTCTCTGCAGCCTCATATCCATCTTGACCACTGGCTCGGGTGTCACAGACACAAAGGTAGACTGCCTTCCTCAGAGGTCAAAAGGCAGCAAGGCCTGGGAGCCATAAGCAGTCACTTGCTCTAAGATTTTAAGAGAGAAGAAAGGAATAGGGGCCATGGCCCCTTCCGAGTCAAGACTGTGTCTCCTGCAGAGCCACAGAGGGTGGGATGGTCTGTCCTGCAGGAATGCTGTGGCCAAAAGGGCATCCCTGTGAAGGTCCTTTCTGTTCTGAAAGTGCATCATGGAAGAAAGCAGCCCCTCCACAACAGAAGCGGCCATTGTGAGGTGGAGGGGTCAGCATGGCGCTAGGGTGTGTGGAGGCAGAGAAGAATTCCTCTGTCAGTATTGAGGGCTAGAAGGGTGGAATAAGCCTGGGGGGTATCAGAGGCTCCTGAGAGGGTGGAGTGACTCAAAGGGTAATGGTGTGGCCATCAGCCTAAGGATCTGAATTCAGTGAATTCAGTCCCTGGGATCCTTATGGGGGAAGGAGAGAAGTGACACCCACAAGTTGTCCTCTGACCCCCACATGTGTGTATTATAGCACACACATAGTATAGTGCGTGTGCCCAAAAATAAATGAATAAATATGATTTTTTTTAATGTAAAGGTCCTATTGTCTGAACAGAATCAGAACTTTTTGGTGGCCGCCAGCACATTTATCCACTATAGTTGTTGCTGAGTTCTGACAAGGACAAGAAATGTTTTCCAGAAACAACGAGGCTAAGGAGCAAATGAGAATGAGAGGCCTTGAAGTGTCCTGATACAGCATATGTTAAGACAGCTGAACAGGTTTGGGGGCAGGGAGGGTCACAGGGGAAGACAGGGGTCTTCCTATGGAAGGGTGGTTTGGATGTGGCCTCGAGGAAAGGGGAAAAATTCAGTCCATGTTGACTAGAAAAGACAGCTGAGCAAAAGCAAACAAGCTCCCTCAGGGGCCAGGGGAATCTCACTGGCAAAGGCCTGTAGTGCCCAAGGAAAAGTCAAAATGGCTAATAGAAAAGGCCTTACATCCAGTCTGTCATCTCAGTGCGAAAACTGGTCTTAAATAATCTTAAAGGGCTCAGGCGGCTCCTTGAGCCTAGATCTGTTTCCAGAGTTATGCTCAAGGGTCCTAAGGGCTGCTGCATAGGCATCCCACTTAGAAAAATCCTTTCAAAGGCACAGAGCATGGCTGTGGTAGCTATCCTTGGTTATCAACTTGACTGCATCTGAAATTAACTGAACACCAAATCGCTGGGCACACCTGTGAGGGATTTTTTTTAATTAATTAAATCATTTGAAGAGGAAAGACCCATTTTCTAATCCAGATCTTTGGAGGTGGGAAGATCCACTTTTAATCTGGGCCATACCTTTTGCTGGCAACCTATATGAGGACATGGAAGAAAGAAGCGCTCTCTCTCTCTTAGAGAGAGAGAGAGAGAGAGAGAGAGAGAGACTCTCCAGCTTGCTCTCATTCTTAACAACAGGAGTCCATTACTTCACTGGCATTAGAGCCTACTTCTTCAGGATTTCAGTATATACTGGAGACTAGCTGAGACACCGAGCCTCGTGAACTGAACAACTATTGGATTCTTGGCCCTTTCATTGGGAAACAGTCATTGTTGGGCTAGCTGAACCACAGCTGTCGAATAAATCCCCCATTCCATAAGTTATGTACCTCTAGGGAACCCCAGCACATACAACTGCTTTTCACCAGTGGTCCAAACACACCTCCTCTCCTCAGATTATTGAGCTCTATGGCCCTGGAGTACAGGAATCCCTATCCATCTGGGCCCAAGAAAGCTTTGAGGGTTCTTTCAGTGACTTTTAAACTAAAGGAAAAGGCCAGAACTAACAACTCAGTAGAATTAATATTTACTGAGCTCTTCTGTGATCCCAAAGGATTTCTCCTAGCCATGGCTAACTAGACAAGGGGTGGACACGGTCAGTCCGTGTGCTGAGCATGAACACAGGTGTTGGACCAATCAGGGGGTTTGAGCTAGAACAGGAACACAGCTGTGGGCACTCACACCAAGAGAACTGGAAGAGGCTCCTTGTTCTGCCATGTGGGACCACGTGCAAGAGCAGTGGGCAGGGACGCCAGTGAGAGCCCACAGGGCTGCCTGCTGTAGCCTGACAGCTGCCTTCTGTTTTGCCCGGGCAGAGTGGGTGGGAAACTGCCCTCTGCAACCAGGATCCATGTGAAGTGCACCCCGCCCCCAGGTCTCTCCAGGCTCACAGGCGGAATGCCAGCTTTTCAGAGGTCAAAGGGTGGAGCTGGGGTTCTCCGGAGGGCAGCAGGCAGACCTAGTGTCTTTCTCTACAACCTCAGCCTTGCTTCAGTCAAGAGCTGGTTGCCATGGGACTCTGGGAAGTTCACCAGAGTTCTCCAGCCCATTCTTGGCTCTCATGGCTGTTGGCTGCTCTCTAACTCCCCTAGGCACTGCCAGATTTTCCTTGGTGCTCCCAGACCAGACCATCTCCTCCAGAAAGAGAGCTCAGCTGAGGTCACTTGGAAAGTAACCCCAGAGTGGAGCCCTGCCCCACATTGCCTTAGCCAACCAGCCTTTGTTTTTGGGTTCTTTCCCGCTCACTCTCATTTTCCTGGCCGTGTCACAATCGGTCACACTGTGGTCCCCACACAGGAGTACTATGCAGCGAAGTTTGATATAGCTTGTTTACATTCGGTGACTCTGGGAAAGCACCAAAAATTGAGTACTGTGTGGACACTGTGCCATGACATCTTTGTAACCATTGGTTTCCAGACTTCCAATGGGAAAACCCTCAGTAGAGACAAGCTTCATCCTACAGCATCATACGTTCTGAAGAGTCATGGATAATCTGCTCATTTATGTTCTGACTTACTCCAGAAACAGATGCACACGTATACACACACAAATGTACACAAGCACACACAAACACACATGCACACACATCCTCCAACATGGCAATCTAGAAAGAAAAATAACATTGAAAACATAAAAAAAAAACCTGGTAGAAAGGCAAGGTCAGTGTGGATACCATAAAGATCCCACATGTTTCCGATGGGGCTTCAGTTTTCCAGAAGCTAATATGGAAAGAAAATCTGTATGACATGAACTTTGGAAAATTGAGGCAGAATTTGAATGTATTAGTGGAAGTTACTATTAAATATGTTTATAGTGGACATCTGGTTTTGTTTTGTTTTCTGCTCAGCAGCCCTTCCTAGAGGAGCTGCTCTTTTCTAACTTGCATGATGAAGGTGGGGCTGTCAGTCAGATCCCACCCTTGGTATGAGGCAGGGCTGGCATCCAAACCCATAATTAGACACTCTCATGGAAATCTGAATTTTCGATAGTCATGGTGAGCTGAATCAGAGTCTCCTGTGAAGGCACCATCTTCAGGAGACAACTCACAGAGTTCTGCTGTCCAGAGTTGCCCCGTTCTGTCTTTCCCATGATCTGATTTTCCACATTTGCCTCTGAGACTATGAACTTCTCAGGGTTTTTCCAATAAATTCCTTTTGGCTTAACAAAGCAAGAAACTATTTTTGTGGCTTGTAACCAAGGACTTCTAATGATACGAGGCTAATAAAAGTCTGTGTAGAATATGAGAATGCCCTCAAAAAGCAAATGATTGGTTCTGTGCTGGCTTCTTAGAAAGTCACAGCCCCAGACCTTTTATGGGTTCCCATTTGCGATTTCACAAAAGTTGAGGAACCGTTAATGAAGCATATAGGGAGGAGGATTCAGTGTTGGGGTGCTCATGGGAAGCCAGAGAAAACTCTGTGATCAGGAGAGCTAAGCTCATCTCCAAATTACCCAGGACACAGTCTTCAGAAAATAAAACTGATGAATCCTGCTCTTCTAACACTGGGCTCTGTGAAACCTCATGTGGCCTCATTTCCTGCATGCCACTTTACTAGTTAGACTACAGGGTATAGTACTAATTCTCTGGACTTCCTGAAGAGGCAGCTGATCACCCTCAGGCCTTAACAGTGAGGGGCGAATGCTGTAGTTCCTGTGGACTTCTATAGGGATCCCCTCTCAGTGTGTCCAGAGTCTGCCCTCCTTGAGTCTCAATTCCTAATTCTCAACATGGCCACATTGTCATCTGCCTGACCCGTGCAGCATTGATGAAAAGCCTGAACACTTGCTGCAGGAAGCCCCATGTCTTTAGTCAGGGTCCCCTTAGTGGCATCTCTAATTTGACTTTGCATATTGCGTGGTCTAAATCAACTCCTCTTTTGTGCGACATATCTCTCATGTACAGGTGTTATAAGTTAGACCCAATGCTGAGAAGAGCCTGGATAAAAGAATGGGCTGCTTCTCAGTCTGGATGAGAGAATCACCCTTGCAGGGACTACCTGTTGCCAAGTGTGATGAAAGGCAAGCACAGTCATTGCTGGGCTCATACTTAGAACAATCTTTGCTGTTCTTGGGGGTGTGGACATGGCTTCAACTGGATAAGACCTTACAGACAGCCCAAGCGTCAAGGAAGATAGGCCACAGGGGCTGCGAAAGTGTCCTGACTGCAGGGAGTTGGGGAAGTATCCTAGGATACGAAGATGAGTTTCAACCAAGCCTGCCTCACATTCCAGAGGATGGATCCCCAAGCTTGAGCCAATCCATGGCCAGGACTCCGCAGGGAGTGGTCCAGAAACTTTTAAACTCTTTACTGACTTTAAGATCATAATAGCATTCAGCGTTGGAGCGAGGTTTTAAGAGAATGTTTGAAGGATTCCTTTGGAAATAGCCCTGCTGGGTTCGGCTGTCTTTCTGGGTTGGGTATGCCTCCTCTTTATGCAAGGCTGTGGGAGGGTGGCTTTAAACACACATCTGGGGACACTTAATCCATGCTCTTGTAGCTTGAGGAGGAACACAGTGGACCAGCAGCCAACACCCATTTGGGTAACCTAAGATGGGAAAAACGGACCAATGGACTACTTCTCAGCAGTAATTCATTAGCCAGGATGAGCCTGTACTCCCAGACTTTGTCAGGATAAATAATGTGTGAGAATTTTCTGTGGGCCGGATGTGGTCATGGATGAGGTCATCCTAGGTCCTGTCCAAGTGGACCATTCGGAGGGGCAGAGGAGACAGCATGAGATTTCTCCACCTTCAGGAAAGGAGAATGGCCAGCTGTAATAGAGGCTAGTCACATGAAGAGAAAATGGCAGAACATCAGATTAAACTGTGGGAATTCTTCTGAGCACCACAGAAATGTTCGGGAGAATTTCTGCAACATCTCAGAGACCCAGACCTCAGGAGCCCGACAGGCAGGCGATGCTCTCCCACCCTTTCACTTGGCCTCCTCCTTCTATCCCCCTCTTCCTCATTCTACCTCCTCTACCTCTTCCCCACCACCCCCATTCTCTCATGTGACAATGACCTCCTCCCCAATTCCAGGACTCCTGTCCACAGCAGCCCAAGTGGAGTAGTGGCTGGGGTGGCAAACTAAAATCAAGTTCAGTGTTTGGTTTTGCAACTTTTTTCTTTTTAAATTTATTTAAAAATTTATTTTTTACTTTATGGATATGGCTGTGTTGCCTGCACGTAGCTCTGTGTATCACATGCATGCCTGTTGATTGCAGTACGGAAAGGAACATCAAATTCCCTGGAACTGAAATTGCAAATGGTTGGAAGCCACCATGGTTGGGGTGGGTTAAGAATTGAACCTGGGTTGTTGGGAGAGCAGCCAGTGCTTTCAACGGCCCAGCCATCTCTACAGCCACTTGATGTTTTGATTGTAAAACACTGGTTTTCCAGTGTGGCACGGTGGTGTACAGCAAGAAATCTCAGCACTTGGGAGGCTGAAGGAGGAAGATCACAAGTTCTAGGCCAGCCTGGAGTTCATAATGAGACCCCTCCATACACACACACGCACACACACACGCACACGCACACACACACACACCATATTTTATTCACATGAATCTGTATTTTGCTGTTGTCGTTTGTGTGACCTGAGAGTTTTCTTTTTTCTTTTTCTTTATTTTTTTGTTGTTGTTGTTTTCCAAGACAGGGTTTCTCTGCAGCTTTGAAATCTATTCTGGAACTGGCTCTTGTAGACCAGGTTGGCCTCGAACTCACAGAGATTTGTCTGCCTCTGCCTCCCAAGTGTGCTGGGATTAAAGGCCTGCGCCATCACCACCCTACTGACCTGAGAGTTTTCAAAGACTCACCGAATTCATCTAAACTCTCCTACAGGAGCAATAAATAAATAAATAAATAGTCACCTAATAAATTGTGGGCTATCAATCAGAATAAATAGTGGCCTGGTGGCCATCCACACAATCAAAGCCAGGTCTATCTGTCAGCAGGAAATCTGGGAGGGCCCACAAGAGATAGGTGCACCTGAGAGGGTGTGTCTGCAGATAGCATCCCAGGGTGGCGGGTGAGCAAGGGGAGTATGAAAATTAACTAACTGAATTATTATTATTATTATTATTTCTGAGACAGGGGTTCTCTGTGGTTTTGGAACTTGTCCTGGAACTAGCTCTTGTAGACCAGGCTGGCCTCGAACTCATAGAGATCCACCTGCCTCTTCCTCCCGAGTGCTGGGATTAAAGGTGTGCACCACCACCACCTGGCGCTAATTGAATCTTTAGACTTAACTTCATCTTTATTTTTTTTAAGTATTTAGATTTATATGTCTTTTACATATTTGAGTATTTTGCCCCTATGTATGTCTATGTACCACAGTGTCATGGATGGTTGTGAGTCACCATGTTGATGCTGGGAAATGAATGAGGGTCCTTCACTCTTAAAGGCTGAACCATCTCTGCAGCCCAACCTCATCTTTAAAGGGAAAGTAGAGGCGAGACAAGTAGGTTGAGTGATGGGAGAGAGTGAGCGGAAAGAGGCGTTCCTGCAGAAAACAGTAGTCTCTCTAGCCAGGCCATGGCATGACGGAAGGCAGGGAGGGAGTCATCTGACCACGCTGAGCGGAAGGAGCTTGCAGCCACTCTTAGCGTCGTCGGAGACCAGGATTGGGTAAAGTGTTAACGTTGCGGGAAAATGGGTAAATGGTATGCAGGAAATCTCTACTGACTTTGTAACTTTCCTGGGAGTCTAAAATTAGCCCCAAATAAAAAATTAGTAAGAGAAGAAAGACTTAAGCTACGAGCCCTAAGTTCAATGTGTGGGCCAAATTGTCCAACACCCCCCCCCAATAGTACAAGATGTCTCAGACCTCTGGGAAATTAAATGTGGGTCAGTGGTAATGGTCTCAAAGAACCGCCTTAGACTTGTGAAGTGGAAGTCAGTGTAGAAAAGTATCTCTTCCTGTCAGAGATGCGTACAGAATGCTGATGTAAAATGGTGAGCTGACTTCAGTTTAGAGTGTATGCGCAGAAAGGGAAATCAAGGCAAATATAACAAAACGCTGATGATTATGACGACTTGGACATGCGAATATGGGGATTCCTTATACTTTCTATTTTGTGGTGGCTGGTGTTTGTATCTTTTTGTGTGTGTGTGCGTCTGTGTGCGTCTGTGTACCTCTGTGTGTCTGTGTGTGTATGTCTGTGACTGTGTGTGTGTGTGTGTGTGTCTATATCTGGGCATCTGTGTGTATGTCTGTGTCTGTGTGTGAATATGTATATTCTGTGTCTCTGTGTGTATATCTACGTGTATTTCTGTGTCTGTGTGTCTGTGTGTGTGTCTATGTGTATCTCTCTCTGTAGGGACAGAGATTGATGTCAGCTGTTCTCATCAATCACTCTCTACCTTGCTTTCTAAGACAAGGTCTTTCACTGAACCCAGAGCCAGCCAGTTCAGCTAGATTGGCTGGCCATTGGGCCCCTGGGATGCCTGTCTCCACTCCCCAGCAGTAGGATTACAAGCATGCACCACCATGTTCCGTGTTTTATGGATATAGGGAACACAAATTCAGGTCCTCCTGCTGTACAGGTACTTTACCCACTGAGCCATCTCTTCAGCACCCTGGTTTCTTCTTTTTGGAATTATTTTCATAATAAAAGCTAAAACTAAGTTCTTATTTTTTTTCTCGTGCTTTTAGCTGTTTTGTTACATCTCCAAACAGTCCTCTAAGACATCCATGACTGACATTTTTAAGAGGAGAAAAATGGGACTCAAAGAATCTCAATGTCTTGTTTCAGATCACACAACCAACACACACTGGAGTTAGGATTTGTCTGACAGAGCTACTGTCCTCCTGAGTGCTACTGTGGAGACTCAAGGAGATAGGAGAGTAAAGAGGGCCTGTTGCTTGTGTCCCCAGGGACCAGGAGAACATCGAGGAAATTTCAAGGAGGGGCTGGCTTGGGAAGTCAAGATAAGGAATTTATCTTTAGATGGTAATAATGGCCAGTGTTGTTGCTATTGTTTTTGAAGCAAGGTCTCATTTATAACAGTCTGGTTTTGAACTAGTTCTGGAGTTGAGGATGACCTTGAATTCTTGATCCTTCTGCCTTCCCTTCCATAGAGCTGTGATTATGTAACTCTTGTTTATGTTGTATTGGGTACGGAACCCAGGACTTCATATGTTCTAGGTGAGCATGCCTCCCACTGAGACCTATTCCCAGCCTGATGGCTAATGTTTTTCACACCTGTACTTTACCCTCCTTGAGAATTTCACAATCAACCTTCCTTGCAGACAAAATCAGGCCCGTGTTTTAGAGACAAATGGACTCAGAGTGGTTAAGGGGCTTATGCAAGCTCACGTAAGAGCCAGCAGGGAGCCAGGTCTAGACACAGGTGCCTAGCATCCCTACTGACAAGTTGGGAGCAGATGGGAAGGAGGCATATGCAGTCACCCATGCTGTTCCCATGCACTGACCAAGCAGTAGCAGCAGAATGCCACCAACCTTACCAAGTGACCTCAGAATCTCTGGAACCATCCGGGCCACAGGTAGTCTAGGCTTAAAGTGAGGAAGCTCCTCCCTTTCCTCTTCCTCTGTCTCTTTTCTGCTTTACTCTTCCACACCCTTCACGATAGGATTTCTCACATTTTCTCCATTTGAAACCCCTTTCCATCTGAGAAACTTGTACAGATCCCTGGATACAAGGTATACAGAAGAACACTACAAATAAAAAATATGGACACTAACTCACAAATTTTTCTTAAAACAACTTTTGGTGTACTTACTTATAATTTGCCATTTAAGGTGGTGAGTATTAATTGCCCACTTGATAAAATCTAGAATCATCTGAGAAATTGGACTTGGAGCCTGACAGGGATAACATTAAAAGATGGTAAAACCTGTTCATTGTGATTGGTGCCAGGAAGCCGGAGGGTCAAGTGGAGGGGAAGACTTGGAAGCCACACAGGAAGACTAGAGCAGCAATGAGGGGTGGCCATGGCTAGGAGGCTGAGGCCCACAAGGACATATGGGCAGCCATGGTTCTCCAGAGAGAGTGGAATGGACAGTGGGCCTTGTGTGGTGACATGACGCCACTCTCTCCCCGCCTTATCACCTCTACTTCCTCCCACACCATTCCCCACATTTTTCCGGGTGCCTGTGCCTTGGGAGAAGTACACTGTGGGCTGCAGGTCCCACGTGGGGCTGTTTGAACTAGGGGTCTCAGCAGTTTCCTTGCCCCTTAGGAACCTTGTTTCTGTAAGAAATGTCCCATCTGGGGGCACATTTGGGATGATACAATGGACAAGATTGGGGGGAGAAGAGGAGACAGCTGTCTGGTGGATTGGCTGACTGACTGGGGGAAGATTTCTTAAGGAAGGCTGTGGATAGTCACCCTCAGCTTTGTATTTTCAACAGTAATTAACTTCGGGCCAGAGGCTCGGTTGCTGGCGCTGTGTGTGTGTGCTCGTGCTTGTGATCAGAGTGATTGGGAGGATGAGCAAGGAGGACTGTGAGTGTGAGGGCTATCAGATGGCAGAAAGGGGGCAATAGGGAGGGAAAAGAGGGCGGGGAGACAAGAAGAGAAGAGAAGAGCGAGCTCACACCACAGCCACATCAAGGACGAGAGAGGGAGTGTCTTACACCTCAACTTGGATTTAGGCCAGTTTGGCAACAGAATACTCTTTCTTTTTCTTCTTCTCTTTTTTTTTTTTTTTCCAGACAGAAGCTTGATACATTGCCTAAGCTGATCTGGAATTCACTCTGCCTGTAGCCCACATGGCCTTGAACTTGCCGCCTTCCTGGGATTTCAGGTGTGTGTCGCCAGGCTGAAAGAACACTTCCACTTAGGTGGAACAGCAGACCCTGTCTCCTGCCGGAGCGGGAGGCCGACACCTAGTGAAATGCATCCCTACTAAACAAAAATGACCTGAGAAAGGATTTTAAAACTTCTCCTTTATTAAAAAAAAGACATTTTTTTTTCTTGAGTTTTAAGAACTTCTCTAATACATTTAAAAAAATTCCCGCCACTTAGCACTTCTTTCTTGAGCCCTTCACTCCTGCTCCTGGCACAGTCTGGCTCCAAGACCCAGAGGAAGAAACCCTTCACCTTGCGCTCAGGAGTGAGAGGTTCGAGCACGAAGGAAGGTAGGTTACTGGTCAAAAGGAGAAGTTCATTTGCACAAAAATATAAATTGTAGAGGATGAGACCAGCACATACACGTATGGATTGATCTACAATCCATATAAAAAAATAAGACCCAAACTATCATTTTACATTTGTAATATTATACAAAATAATATATATTTTAAAACAACACCCACCCACTGCACACTCGCACACACAGACATGCACACAGACACACACAAGGTGCTAGTGGCCCCTCTTCACTTCTCTTTGTGGGGTCAGGTGTGTCAGTAGGCAAAGATGACATGGTAGGTGACCTGGTGGCCATTGTCCCAGGCATAGAGGAGGCGGTCCTTCGGGTTGTAGTCTATCTGGGTGGTGTAGGAATACTCGTTCTCAAACAGCAGCCTGGGAACAATCTGCGTGTTGGTGTGGGTGTCAAAAGCATAGGAGATGTTGGCGTTCCGCTGGTTATAGCTGTCCACGGCATACAGCACCCCACAGATGACGAAGCAGTTGCCATAGAAATTCCTCCTGAGCCCAGTGCGCCAGGTGGTCTCCTTCTGTGTGCTCAGGTCCACGGCATTGAGCTTGCTCAGGACAATGACCTCCTGGCTGAAGCCTTCATCATCCAGAGCAGGATAAATGAGCCACAGGCCATTCTCATCCACAGCAAAGTCCACATCCGAGTGGCCTTGCCACCGCCAGGGTGTGGCCTCCTCATAGGCCACGTCATGGAGCATGGCCCAGGCAGCTACATAGCGCTGCTTCAGGTCATACTTGATGATGTTTCGGGTGAAGGCCCGATTGTAGTAGAAGGCACCATTGTACACCACGTGACCCGTGCCGATCCAGCTGTATGGAAGCTTGTAGGAATTGCTCCAGCGACCTGTGGTGGCAAGAAGGTGGGAAGCTTCAGGGAAGCGCTGCCTGGGATGGAACCAGCTATGGACTAGGATTTGTACACCTGGGTTTGTGTCTTGGCACTACCACTCTCTAGTGCTGAATGGCGTATTGCTGACTGTTCTGACCCAGCATCCTCAGCTGTCACACAGCAACAGCAATCCCATTAGGCCTCTTGCTGAGTGTCCCAAGGGTCCCATGCTAATCTGACTGAGATTTGTAAATTGAGGGCCAAGGGGAAGAGAGGATGTTTTCTATCCTAGCTCAAGGTCTTCCATATCCCAGGAGCTGGGAAGGTGAGGGGCAGAGCCAAGAGGGCAGAGAGAGGGAGAGAGAGTCAAAGAGACAGCCACCCCTCCAGGAAATGCCCTTTTCCATTCTATAGAGGATGTCCTGATTCTTGCATACCCTCACTATGCCACAATGAGAAGAGGGGAAATGTGTCTTGGAGGCATTACCACATCAGAGCTGAGCCACAAACCTTGTTTGAAGTTCTCCAGATTTCGGAACTCCACCAGTGTGTTGCCATAGTAATAGTTGGTTACATAAATCCTGTCATCCTTGGCTAGGGGGTCCTTCATCCAGGCTCCTTCATTCCGTCCGTATGTATTCTGGGTGGTGGGCCCTGTGATTGTGGAGAGGGTGTCCTTGCACCTTCCTAATAGAGAAGACGGAAGGGTTAAAGTGATCTAAAGATGTCTTCCCTGCTCCTTCAGTTCTGCTGCTCCCTCCAGCTGTCCAATTGGCAGCCTCTGTGTTCCCGAGGAACCAGGCGTCTCAGCATCATCCGATGGTACTCCCAGTGTGTAGTCTACATTCTGCTCCCACAAAGCTACCCACAGTCGTCATGATGGGCCACTGTGATGCCACCCTGCCTCTGTCTTTGTGATCCTATTCTTTAACAGGCAAAGAGATGAAGTCATTTTTGGATAATATACCATCTCCCAGAAAGCCACTCTGTCCTGTTCTGTTGATCCCTGCTACTACAGTACCAAAAACATACCTCTATTACAGGACATGCCTGTGCCTGTGTGAGTTGTTTCAGTTAGCGGGGATTGAACACAGGGCTTCATGCACGCTAGGCAAGTACTCTACCGCTGGGTAGTCACCAGGCCAGGGTGTGCCTTCTCTACATGCCCCCCCCTTCCTCTACATCCACCCCAACAAGAGCATACACACCAAGGGCTGTGGCTTTTACTGTGTTCTCAGAACTCAGTACACCAAGCATCTGGCACACCACAGGCGCCAGCAGATGGTCGGATACTTGGGAACAGAGAGAAGGCTGAAAAGAAAGGACACCAACAGGCATAGCCAGGCACCCACAGCTGTGCCCAGCAGCCCAGGAAGGCTCTGACTGGACAGTGGGCAATCATGTCCCTAGGGAGCTGTTATTAAGTCCACAATCTATGTCCTCACCAGCAACAGGCTGTCTGGAATTCCTGCTGTGGGGTTGGATGGACAGGGTACTCACAAGCTTTTGTTGTGCCCCCCCCCTTTTAAAGCTTCCTCAGTGGAGCAGGAATTCAGCAGGACCCCTTGGAATGGCCCAGTACCCAGAAAATGTCCTTACAGGTCACTAGAACTATTTAGGACTCTAGACTAAATTGAAAACGTGAAATGATTGATATGTGACATTACTGAATATCACCTCGAGTAATACTAAAGTCACGTGCAACTCCCAGAGCACACGCTCTTCTACCCCGTCTGCGTGGGCTCTGGGGAAACCTGCCATCAAGACCAGTGGCCCTGGGGAACAATAGTGGTAAAGAATGATTGGCTAGGGCCACTTGGGACAAAAATAAGATAGGGCAAAAATAATTTTGGATTCAGGGTTCTCTAAGTTCCAGGAGACCCCATTCCAGTCTGTTGCATGAAATCTGTGTCCCAGTGATCTGAGGCAGGAGGAATGCAAGGCCTATTGCTAGCAGGGTGGGAAAGGGCAGTTGTGCCTTGGCCCCGGCTCTGGGGCAGACATTGGGTAGAACTGGGTTGAACAGTGTTTTCCAGGCTGGCCTCACAGGAAGTTGCAGATGGTTGGCTTTAGGCATCTCCGAGTGGGGTTTATCGGGTTCAACTCTGACAGAGTGGGGAGAGACACTGTCTCCAATTGATAAACAGCAGAAACCACCCACCAGCCTCATTCCCTCAGGTCTGAGCTCATTTGTTCAAGACAATAAAACAGAAGTCTCCAGCCGGGCCTGGCAGCAGTCGGATGGAAAATATCTCATTTCCTGGCATTAAGCGGGGCCGTGACTGCCAGTGGAGAAGCCACACTCCCCCGCACTGAAGTGAGCCCTCTCGTGCCATCTCCAGGCAGCCTGTACTCATGTACCTCCTTCCTTGACCAGTTCTCTGCCAGCCATGCCCTGAAGGCCCACAAATGCCAAGTGAGAGAAGGTGTTACTGACACAGTTGCTCCAGCCATGCCCATCTCTCACTACACATTAAGTTGCCAATGGCTCTGGAAGCCAAGATGAATTCTTCATTTCCTGGGAATAACCAAACACCGGTAGGTAGGGTCCCATCTCAGCCTTGAGGTGTTCAGTGGCAAGGCCTTAAGGTAGGACTGTCAATATGCCTGGCCTTGGAGCCAATGGCCTCCATTTTGGCCCTGCCGCTAACTCCCATGTCTATGTTGCCCCCATGATGGCACAGAGCCTTGACTTTTTCACAGCACACAGCGAAAGCACCTGGAGAATCCACCCTGACAAGAGATGGCCAGCAGAGTGACTGCCCTGTGACTGTTAGTGCTAACTGTTGCCTTCGCAGAGTATGAACTCGTTTGGGTGGCGAGCCTCTGNCCACTGGGGGGGGAGTTATGGTGATTGTGTCGAAGTGGGACATCTTGCCCCCAGTGGGTAGCACCACACCACGCAGACATTACTCTCTGCTTCCTGACTGCAGATGTGTGACGGTCAGCTGCTTTGAGCTCTTGCTGCCTTGGTTTCCCCTCCATAAAAGGGACCTTGAACTGTAAGCTGAAATAAACCCCCTTTCCATTAAGCTGCTTTTGTTGGAGAACTCTATTACAGCAACTTAAAAAAGAAATAAACCAAGACAGGCCTTCCAAGATGTCCATGCTCTAACCTTTTGGGCTCATGAACATGACCTTCTATGGCAAAAAGGACGACATGTGACTAGATCAAGAATCTTGAGATTGTCAGGGATTATCTAAGTGGTTTCTAAACCATCACAACTGTCCACACACCAGTGAAGCAGGAAACGGGCTACGGAAGAGGAGGAACATTGTGATAATGGAAACACAGACCAGGTTGATGTGGCCGTGGGCCACAGAATGCTGGCACCAAGTGGAGGCTGGAAAAATAAGGCACAGGTTCTCCCCTGGAGTCTCTGGAAGGAACTAAACTTCTGACACCAAGAATTTAGTCCTATAAAACTCATTTGAGACTTCTAGCCTACAGAGCCGCTAGAGAATAAATGTCTGTTGTTTTTAGCCAGGAGGCTGATGGCAAATTGGTAGGGTGGGAATGGATACAGATGAGGTCAGCTTCTGGAGCAAGGGGAGGTGTCGCTGCTTCTGTAGGAAAAGGGGGGAATCCCAGCCTGCAGTTTTGCAGTGCTGATACCTGGGTCCTTGGGACAAATTTCCCTATGTTACTGGGTTGTAGAAAACCCTACAGAATGGATGAATCCATGCAGGAAGGTAGGACTGATATGTGTGACGTCAGAACCATTTGAAGACAGGATCCTGGGGAGTTAGGAGAGCACGAGGCCCAGACATGTCACCATGCTCAGAGTCTGGGACAGTTCTTGCGATTGTTAATATGACCAATTTGAGGGGAACTATAATCATGGAGAAGACAAGCCTTGGGCAAGCTCGTGAGGGATTATGGGACCATCACCTTAACTGTGAGCAGTTATGTGGGCTGGGGTCCTAGACCAAATAAAAAGGAGGAAGTGAGCTAAACAGTATCCATCACCCCCTGCTTTCTGACTGTCAATACAATGTGACCAGCTGCCCCAAGATCTGGCCATCATCACTCCCCACCTCCCCATGACGGACTGCGCCCTCAATGTGAGCCAGAATAAACACTCCTTTCCTTAAGGTTGCTTTTGGCCAGGTATTTTGTGACAGCAATGAAGCAAGTCACTAATAGAGTCTCAAAGCTCCCACCCAGGGGCACAGACCATTGGCCTTAGCGAGAAGGCAAGAAGCAGCAGGTGCTTCACAGACCCTCGGGGAGGAGAGCTCTATCTGTGCCTCTCTTGGTCTTCCTCGGAGCAGCGCTACCATGGATGATGGTGCAGACACTACCGTCCACTGAGCACTTTCTCTTCTAAACGAGCTGCTCATCCGCAGTCCTTCAAGGCAGACAGCCCTGACGACAAAGCTGTCCTGTGACCCTGGGGGAGCCCCACCACAGTGCTCTCTGATGTGTCTGATGCTTTCTTCAGACAAGTTTGTTACCCTGGCTGCCAGCCTCCTCCTTTCGTCAGCCCATTAAGGGAATGACCATGCCTCGCTCATTCTGGATCCCCATGACCTGACATCAAGGGGTATAGCTTTAAGTTCAAGAGGATTTATCCTCCTTGAGGGCCTCAGAGTTTTGTCTGTATACATCTAAGGAGCAACTCTACTTTATAGACATATTTTTAGGGCCTATGTTAGGAGGCTGTCAATTTCCCTATGAGTTGAGGGTTGGGATAGAGGAGTTACCAGACTTTTGCCTGTAGCCTGTGACAGGTTGCTGTCTGTCCTGTAAGAAGAGTCTTGGGGCCTTGGAGGCACTGAAAAGCACAGTCCCAAGCTACATCAGCATCCTTCTCCCTGAATGTCCCTGCAACGGCCTCCCTGATCTGAGGTAGGCAGGCCCAGCCCCTCATAGCACTGCCAGAGTGGTTGGCCAAGCCCTGGGGTTTCTCAGGCTCTGTGCTCTGTGGGGGAGACATTCTTTACAGATCATGATAGAGTCAAACAGACCAACGCATGCTGGTGTTGTCACAGGCTTGTACTTTGTGTCCTTCCCTCCCCCACCACTGCCCCTAACTGGCCCCTTCAAAGAATCACATCAGGACTTGGCACTGATAACGTCTAGGAATCTGCAGGGCTGTGGCCATTTAGCCCAAGCATTCTAGCTCTCTACGGCAACTGGAGCTACTGAGCAGAGGCACTGAGTTCCTGGGTCCTCAGTCTCTCCTGAGCCCAGGCTGCCGCTTGACATTACCAGGAACTTCCGTCTCTCTGTCTTAGAGCTACACCACAGTGTCAGAAAAACAATCCCCATTTACCTGTGCTAGAAATTTCCCGAGATTTAAGCTTCCTGGAGGATAGTGCTGGCTATCTTAGGCTATCACAAAACCAGGTCTAGAAACCTGGGGTAAGATATTCCCCTTAGAGGCTGGGGATGTAGCTCACACGTGTGAAGCCCTGGGTTCTATCCTGGGCACTACATAAACCCTGGTGTGGTGATGCACTCCTATAATCCCAAAAGTCAAAAAGTGTCTGGAGGACCAGAAGGTGAAGGTTGAGACTAACTTGGGCTACACTGCCTTTAAAACCACATGGGAAGGTCAGGCAAGGTAGCGAACACTTTTATTCCCAGCATTTAGGAGGCAGAGGCAGAAAGATGTCTCTGAGTTGTTCAAGTCCAGCCTGAGCTACATAGCAAATTTCAGGACATTCCAGGACAGTGGCAAAACCCTGTCTCAAAAACAAAACAAATCTAAACAAAAGGCACATGGCAGTCCATAACTATAATCTTAGCACTTGAGAAGCTGAGGCAAAAATTGTGACCTGGAGGCCAAATTTTATTTTGTTTTGTTTTAGGGGAAGAAAAGAGAAACACATTTTAAACTGTGCAAAAAATCAAAACTGCCACCCCCCAAACAAAACCTAAATAAGTGACAAAACGAAATAGCAGTCTACCCTTGCCAGCTGCAACCTAGTGGCCTGTACCTCTTCCAGCCAAATGGCTTTTATTTAGCTTGTGACTGGGAGGTATCAACACATCATGTTCTTGCTTAGCCAGGCACAGAAAGTCAGGAGTTTGTAGAGAAGATCCTAGGAACAGAACCTTATCTACACTAACAGCAGCCAGTGGGAGGCACTGGTCAGCAGAGTATAAATGACTACCCAAAGAGCAGAAAGAATTTAAGAGCCAGAGGATGGGTAGGACAGACATAAATCACTGCCATCCAGATACAGCATGACCCATGCAGCCATGAACACACAGCCTTCAATATTCCATCACGGATAGAGTAGGGTCCACAAGATCTCGCCTTTCCCTGAAGAGCTGTTGGCTGCTAATGGTTGAGGAAGGGAAATTAGTCAGGAAGAAGGGGTTGAGAGAAGAACGAGGGGGAAACAGAGGGGCAGTAATAAGGGAGGGTGAATGTAACCATAATGCATTGCATATATGCGTGAAACTATAAAAAATAAAGGGTAAAATAATTCCTTCCCTGGACCACTCCCTTGTCCTATCCTTGGCATCTGAATAAAACACTGTATCCATCACTGTCCAAGTTTTTTTTTTTTTCTGGGTGGATAGAAGAGGCAGGAACCCCAGTGCCTTTGAAACAACATCCCCTGCCAGGGTCTGCAAGACTCAGTTCAGGCAAACAGAATATTGAGCACCGAGAGAATGTGTCCCCAATATCCAGCTACTGTCACCAGGTAAATGGGGGTCAGGACAGATGTTCTGGGAATACAAGCTGAACTACTTAGAGAACTCCAGACAAGTACTTATTGGCAGTTACACTGGTTTAAAGGTCCATTGGCGGAAAAACCTGGCAGGTGGGAGAGATTGGGAGGTGGGACCCAGGCTGGAAACAGTGGGGGAGTTTGCTTTTCGCTAGCTTGTCTATGAGAGCAGAGGCTCCCAGGCTCAAACCCAATGACCTCAAGATCAAAGGTTTGTGGACCTCATCTGCAGGCTGTCTTCAGGGTGAGTTTTTCAGCTACCAGCAGAGGGCAGTGGGCTCAGAGGGTGAAACAGTTAAAGGAACTTCCCTTCCCACCCAAGGGTGCCAGGAAGCTGAAGGGTGGAGTATGGGGCCAAGGGAGCTGGAAAGGTGAAGGGTCTTAGGGCTCTGGTTACAGGGCAACCTGAGGGTAGCATGGCAGTTATCTAAGCAGTGGGGAACCAGCCTTCAGCTCTTACACCTAATAAAGAAAAAATAAGAGAAAAAGAAGGAAAGAGAGGGGAAGGGCAGAGGAGGAGAGAGAGGAGAGGAAGGGGGAGGAGGTAAGGGAAGGAGGAGGGATGAGAAGGGTAAGGAGGAGAGGAATGGAAAGAGGACAGGAAAGGGGAGGAGAGGAAAGGAAAGGTTGAGAAATGGTTAGGAGAGCACAAGTATGAGGACTGGGGTTCAGGTCCCCAGAACACACTTAAAAGTCAGGGTAGTGTGGGGGTTTCCTGTAGTCCCAGCATTCGGGAGGCAGAGACAGGATTCCAGGGACAAAGCTGGCCAGTGAGACTCACCAGACTCCGAAGCTCTAGGTTTAGTGAGAAGTCCTGTCTCAACAAATAACATGGAGTGTTATCAAGGAAGATACCTGGTATCAACTTAGGACTGCCATACATATGTGTATACACATCCATATACACACATCTCACATAGAGAGAGACACAGACACACACAGACACAGAGGGGGAGACAGAAAGAGGGAGGGAGAGAAATGGAGGAATGGTGAAGAGAGAGAGAGAGAACAAAACAAAACACTTTCTCCTTCTCCAGTACTATCTGTCACCTAAGAGCTGCCTTCTTGGTGAACCTGCCTGAGACTGTGCCCTGAGATCCTAACCTTACTACCCGTAGTGGTTTGAATGAGAATGGCCCCCATTGACTCTTATGTCTGAATTCTTTAACCCCAGTTGGTGAAACTGTTTGGGAAGGATTAGGAGGTGTGGCCTTGTTAGAGGAGGTGTGTCACTAGAGCAGGCATTGAGAGTTCAAAAAGCTTTTGCCATTTCCAATGTTCCTTCTCTCTCTGCTTCCTGCCTGAACATGCAGGTGTGAGTTCTCAGCTGTCCCTGCCACCACACCTTCACTTCAGCATTGTGGATCCCAACCCTCTGAAACCAGAAGCCTAGTTAAATGCTGTCTTTTATAAGTTGCCTTGATCATGGTGTTTTGTCATAACAAAAGAAAAATAATTAAGACATTTCCTGTACCCTGCTCCTGCTCTGTCATTTTTCTGAGACTTTCCCCCAATTAGCATGTTTTGCTATAGTACAGCCTTGTAAGTTCCTCAGAAAACCCACAGAACATCATGAAAGAAAAGACAGTCAGCAAATTGCTCACTTCATTAGAGACTCAAAGGAAGGTCAGGCTTTGCCAAGATCACTTTGCTGCCAGTTGCAGGGACAGGAAAGAAGGTACAATGCCAGATGTGTGGCCTTTGGTGGGTGCCCCCTGTACTACTTTGCTCTTGGAACTAGTACCATATGCTGAAGAGGGACCGGGAACAGGGTTACCACAGGGATGGGAGCTGGGAAGAAGGGAATGACGACAATTAGACAGATTGCTAAAGCAAATGGATTTCCCAAATATTTGACAGGCCCGCCGCTCAACAGCATCACCCCATCACTCAACAGTGTCTCCCTGACACTCAACAGCGTCACCCCGCCATTCAACAGCATCACCCCATCACTCAACAGTGTCTCCCTGACACTCAACAACATCACCCCATCACTCAACAACATCACCCCACCACTCAACAGCATCACCCACCACTCAACAGCATCACCCACCACTCAACAGCATCACCCCCGCCACTCAACAGCATCACCTCGCCACTCAACAGCATCACCCCCGCCACTCAACAGCATCACCCCACCACTCAACAGCATCGCTGAACAAATGCTGACTTAATAAACTGTTAGTTTAGGGTAAAAAACAAACACTTTAAACTCAGTTTTTAAATTAGGGTCTTGTTATATAGCCCAAGTTGGCTTCAAACTGGAGCTCCTCCTACCTTGGCTTTCTGAGTCCTGGGATTTCATATTCACACCACCATAGCCAGGTAGTCAGCTACTTCCTGTGACTATTTCTATTTGCCATCCCAACCCCCTGCCCCTGGATTTCCTTATTCTCAGAGTCATCTTGTGGCCATGAAGCTCTCTGAACAAAAGGTCTGTCTTCGCCTTGCTTCTAGAATGTACCTTGAACCATTGGACCTGCCAGTCTGAAGGCTCTCTTTTTCTGTCTTTATAGAACACTGCTATTCATTCTTTAAAACCCAACTCAAATGGTAACTTCCTTTAAAAACTCTTGCCAGCCTTCCCAGCAGCCAGACAGTGCCCAGCTCTCTGGGCAAGTGGTCCTGGGTTCTATAAAAAAGCAGGCTGAGCAAGCCATGATCAGCAAGCCAGTAAACAATGCTGCTCCATGGCCTCTGCTTCAGTTCCTGCCTCCATATTCTTGCCTTAAGTTCCTGCCTTGGCTTCCCTAATGATGAACCAAATAAATCCTTTTCTCCTTGGGTTGCTTTTGGTTGTGATGTTTTATCCCAGCAATCATTAATCAAGAAAATGCCTGAGAGACTCGCCTATAGGCCAATATTATGGAGGCATTTTCCTCAGTTGGGATTCCCTCTTCCCAAATGACTCCAGCTTATGTCAAGTTGCCATAAACTAACCAACAACCCGGCTCTACTTTGCTATGACTCTGGGACCACTGCCAATAAAAATCCTCTGTTGGTTTATGGCCTGGTAACCTTTCTGTGGTAAACTTTGCTTATGGACACTTCAATATCCATCGCAAACTCACTGGATCAATTGATGTTTGGAAAACTCATCCATGACAGTGAGGTCTTCATTTTATTATTCATATGTATTTTACAAAGGAGATTACTAATCCTGTCACTGACACATTCAGATACATAAACACTTCAGATATGTCCAATAGCAGCCCATGGATAAAGATGGTCAAAATTACAGTCCTATACAAAATCGCAAACTCAATAAAAATATAAGATTTTTTTGTAGGTTTTGTTTTGTTTTCTGATTGTTCATTTGTTTCTTTCTTTGTAACTCTATAGCAGAGTTCTCCAGTATTCTGCAGGTGACAATGTCATGTTACATCAAAAGGTTGGCCATGCTAACTGCCGGCCAGAGGCAGACCCTCACTGGCCTTTCTTGCGTTGCTTTGGCAGAGCTGAGAGTGAGACCCAGAGCCTTGCTCATGCAAGCCCAGTGCTCCGCCACAGCTAGAGGCCTAGCTTCCGGTCCCCATTGTCTACAGCATTCTCTACCTTTTACCAAATCGACCAGAGGAGATCCAGTGCAGGTGTGAAGAACTCACCTATGACATTCCGGATGTCATCTTCTTCTTCTGGGCTCAGGATAGGGCCAGCAGAAGTTGCTTCCTGCCCTGTAGTCTCCTCTTCCTTGGGCATGTCTGTCCCAGCTGTGTCAGGCAACCCTGGGACCAAGTGTGGTGCTTCCACAAATGTGTCCTCAGGAACCATTGCTGGAGCAATGGAGGCTGGAGGTGGTGGGATGGCTGTGTGGGCCACGGTAGGTTCTGGAAACACTGTGCTACTTTGCATGGTTGCCAAGAGCTGTCCAGCTGAGGCCTGGTCAGGATCAACAAGGCTGGCTGCTGAGGCAGAGGCCTGGACTGAGGACAAGGATGTGGCCTGGATGCTTGCATCAGTTGTTACAGCTGCTCCATGGCGAGTGGTTGCTGGCCTCTGGGTGGCACTTGTCAATAGGTCTTCATGCCTCAGGAGCTGATCTTCAATCAGCAAGTCCACGCCAGTGTCGCCACTGAAAAGCTCATCATCTGTGGAACAAACACAAGACTCATTTGTGGCCTGGGGCAAGGAACAATCTGGCCAAGAATGGGGGGCAACTGGCAGGTGAATGGGGTTCCTTGCTGCAAGGTGGCAGTGAACTTGGAGAGGGAGTGCAGCCAAAATTTCACCTTATCACTTTTATTTTCTTTTTGGCAGTCAAATCCAGGCCTTGTGCATGTTAGACAAGTCCTCTAGTTGAGGTCTATCCCAAACCCTCCTGCCTGGGGACTTAGAAGATGGCCAGGAACATGGGCAGAAGGGCAGTGTCTTTCCTTGGGAGTCTCTGTGAACAAATTGCTGCTATTCTCACCCCAGCTTTGTGGGGGACTAGGGAGGAGCAAACTGGTGTAGGAGGTTCTTCTGTTTATGTGCTGCTTTCATTGGTTAAATAAAGAAACTGTCTTGGCCTTTTGATAGGGCAGCACTTAGATAGGCGGGAAGGACAGAACTGAATTCTGGGAAGAAGGACAGAGACAGGCAGATGCCACGATTCTCCTGTCTGAGACAGACACTGGTTAGAATCTTTCCCAGTAAGCCACGACCTTTTGGTGATATACAGATTAGTAGAAATGGGTTAAATCAAGATGTGAGAGTTTGCCAATAAGAGGCTGGAGCTTATGGCCCAAGCAGTAATTTAATTAATACATTTTCTGTGTGGTTATTTCATGGGTTAAGCTAGCCAGGTGGTGGCATGCAGCCCGCTCCTCCATACAACAGCAATCAAGGACTATGAGCCTGGACAGCTCACACCTGCAATGCTAGCACTTGGAAAAGTGTGTCAGGAGGATTCTGAGTCCAAGGATAGCCTGGGTTACACAGCCAGTTGGAGGCCAGCCTGGAAAACAATGTCTAAAAATAATTTTAAAGGAAGAAAGACAGAAAATAAAAAGATTAAAACCTTGCAGGAACGAACAGGGTGACCAGATGAGACTCACTGAGATGGATAGGGAGCCATCCTGGAGAGGGTAACACAGTAAGCCTAGCAGCAAGGGGGAGGGGATGGAAGGATACTAGGTGGGAAAGACAGTGATGAGAAGCCCTGGCCTGAACAAGCCTGCTGAGTCTGAGGAGCACTGAGGTAGCCAGTATGGACACAGCAGAGGGTATGAGCTGGAGGTAAGGCCAGAGGAAAACGGAGTTTGGGTCATAGGCAGCTTGACGTCCCTTTAGAATTGAGTTTTTATTCTGGGTGAAATGGATGAAGCTGAAGGGTTCTGAGCAGGAAAGTCATGGGAAGCAAAGATTCATTAGAGGGGACAAGGGTCTAGGTGCAAAAAAGTTAGCCAGAAAGTTAGATTTGAGATGTTCATTGAGAACACTAGGAGGTAAGAGAAATCACAAGCGACAGGCAGGGAGAAGGCATCCCAGGGGCTGGATGGGAAGCGGGATTTGGAGAGAGCTCCCACAGTCAGTAATGGAAAACACAGCTAACGCAGGCGAAATGACTCCGCAGCTACAGGCTGAGAATAAAGCAGCAGATGAAAGAACAAGCTGAAGCAGGGAGGCTTCAAAATCCCAGTCGAGGAAATAGAGCTGGCTCAGGGAGGGGGAATAGTGGCTTCCTGGGAGCTTTGGGCAAGGAAAAGAAATGACAGCAGACGTGGAGACAACACAGAAATAGGCTCATCTATTCCTTATGAAAAGGCAGGAAGGTTGAGGGTGGACGGGGGCAGGTGCTGGGCACTCAGCAAGCTTGAGGACCCTGGAAAGGAGCAGATGGCAGAGCCTACCAAGTGTCTCCAAGGAAGTCATTCTGTCCTGGCCTTGGTTTCTCCATCTGCAAACAAGGATTAGACAAGAGGATGCAGAAGTCCCTCCAGCTCATCTATCCTTTGCCATGGTGTCTTCTAAAACCCAGAAAACTTAAGTGACCGTCCCAAGGCTTCTCAGCAAACACCTAGGTAACTGAACACTACACTATGGACAGTGTGTGGAGCCCCATCTCTACAGGATCCAAATGGCCGTTTCCTCCTTGCCCTGACTCTAGGGCCGTCCCGCTGACCCAGACTCACGCTGCTCTTCAATGTCATTTTCCTCCTCAGAGACCTTGGCTTTATAGTAGGTGATTTCCCTGATGACCGTGGGCTTGGAGGCCAGCCGACCCCTCAGGTACAC
>LOEQ01000139.1:334539-374267 GCA_001685075.1 Bramus lutescens | reverse complement strand
CCTCAAATGCCCAGGGGCATCTAATTGATGGCCCTGGCTTCCCTCTGTGTCACAGAAGCTAGCTGTCATTCCTTTGTGGCAAACCTCAGGAACTGTTGTTGTTAGTTCCAGGATCTCGGGAAAGGGCAGGGACTGCAGTTCTTGGTCCCAGCCAAGGATATGGAGCAAGACAGTGGACAGCCTTTGCCAGACAACATATAATTTCCTTGGATTCACTGGCGACAAGTTGAACTGGGTGGCAGCTGCCCCCACCATGCTCTGATTGCCTCTCTGTTCATCCAAGAGTCTGCCAAATGACTTCATCTCCTGGCATTTAGTGTTTCTACTCCCACTCTGCCACTCAACCTAGCCTCTGAGCCCCTCTGCCAAACTTCTAGACAAGGTCCATGTTGGAAGACCACTGCACAAATAATCACTTGCCATTCCAAGAACTTCCTGACACTATCTGCAAAAACCAAAGATGAACAGCCAAACCGTTTCCCCTGCTGCAGCATGGTGCTCATCAAAGACACAGGGCTGCATGCACAGGGAGACGATGAGTCTACCTTTAGGCCTCCTACACTGCCAGCCTGGCTAGGTGGGTTGTGCTAACTTCAGCACTGTGCACTGTGGGGACTTACGGAAGGATGTGGACTTTGCTGAGCAAGGAGGAAAGGAGTTTGATGCGTGTGATTTGGTTTGCAGTTTGCCCTCAGGAAATCTGAGCTGGGTTCCTGAACATACCACAGAATGTGTCATCAAAACAACAGACAAAATTCTCCAGCTTAGCTGGCTGGCTGGGAAGCGGGAAGCAGACGACAAGGAGTACTGGCCGCACTGGACAGTAGGAGACTGAGATGAGGGGCACAGGATCCAAGTGGGGAGCAAGTGCCCTCAAGTCTCTTTCTGGTTCCCCACATCTTCTGGCTTTGGGGTTACGATCTTGGGTTCCCTCAGGGGTGACCCACCAGGCAGGCTAAACACATGTTTAGTGGCCAACGTGTCAGGGATACTCAAACATGAGAAAAAATATTTCTGAAGAAATATAATGTTTCAAAAACATAAAAAGGCAGATAATTATTACCCTTCCTCATTTTTATAGCACAGAATCGCTTTTGACTTACATCTTGGGGAAGTCCACACACCATACTTTTCCAGAGCTTGTAGCCTCAAAGTCCTGTTCTCTCATTTTGCCTTCAGAACATATGTGCCCCAAAGTTCCCAGACCCACCAGGTATGCCTGCTTGGCCCCACTACAATGAGTTTCTTTACCCAAGAGTTCTGGGCCTGTAATCTGGGAATGTAGTTTGCTTTGCAGAGTGCTTATCTTGCACAAAGTCCTGGGTTCAGTCCTTAGCACTTCCTAGACCAGGCATGGTGGTCTACAGATTCTGTAACCACAGCCTCTGGAAGGCGGAGGCAGGAGGATCAGGAGTTCAAGGCCATCTTTGGCAACACAGCAAGTTTGAGGCTGGCGTAGGTTAGCCTAGGCTAACCAATAACCAACCAAAAGAAAAAAGAGTCCTGAGTCCACACACACAACCTTCCTTCTTTTCTATCTAAATTCACAATGACCTAGGCAACAGAGTCCCATAAAACAATGTGGCCTGCTACAGCTTGGATCTTAAGTCCCCCTGCAAAGAGCCATGTATTTATTGAAGGCTTGGTCTCAGGCCCATTGTTTTGTGAGGTGGTGCAAGCTTTAAGACATGGGGCTTAAGCCGGGTGGTGGTGGTGCACACCTTTAATCCCAGCACTCGGGAGGCAGAGGCAGGCGGATCTCTGTGAGTTTGAGGCCGGCCTGGTTTACAAGAGCTAGTTCCGGGATAGGCACCAAAGCTACAGAAAAACCTTGTCTTGGAAAAAAAAAAGACATGGAACCTAGTGGGGGAAGTCAGATCAGGACTCTAACCCCTTTCCACTCCTCCTTTGCTTCCCTACATGCTGGGGTGACTGGCGGTGCTTTACAGCTGGGTGGAAGGGACAGTCTGAAACGCTCTGTCACTGCTTTCCAACTGATCCAAGATCTATGTCCATCTGTAAGATGGGGTACTGACCTGTGTCTGGCCTGCTTTCCAGAACTTCAATGATGACCACACAGTGATGACAGTGGCTAAACAAGTCCTTTATAAGCAGGAGGACCATATTGTTTATTGTCTCCAAGCTGAGACATTTCTGAGAGGAAAAAATGTGCTATCAGTCATGATGCCTGGACAGGCGCAAACCTGGATGGTCCCAGGGACGAGAGCACATATGTCCTGCAAGGACATCCTCACAAATAGGGGCATTGTGAGAATGGTGCCAAGGCTCAGAAGATCCAGATTTGAGTACCAACTTTTTCCATCCTTACTCGCTGAACTTCCCTGGCTGTCAGTGTCGAGTGAAGCTGGGTTAATCCCTGCTCATCACACCTAAGGAGCTGTTACACAGAAGAGAGACCCTGGCTGTGGAAGGACTAAGCCTTGAAGAGCTCTTCCTGAAGCGGATCTCACACTTCCAGGCTGAGGAGATGCCCTGGGGATGTGGGGCTGTACCTCTGGGTGGGCGTAGGCTGCNCCGCCGCATCCCTCTGCAGGGCTGAGCGGATGTCAGGCATGTTGTCTCGGGGGTTTTCAGAGCAGTTCTCTTTGCTTCCCTTATTCATCTCGGTTCGAATTTCTTCCATGTCCTCTTTGATTTGCTCGTTTTCCTTGGTGAGATTTTTAGAGACTTCCTGGGGGGGAGGAAGAGTTTTTGAAAAGAGAATACATTAAAATGTTTTGGAGACAGGCAATAGGCAACTAACTACCAGAAGACGTGTAGGCGTGGGGACAGCTTGGAGCATGGAAATAGGCAGCCATGGAGTGAGGCTCAGAGTGAGGCTCACTGTTCTGGGAACCAGTGACAGGCACCCAGTGTTTCCAGCTCTGAGACACCCAACTGCTAAGCATGAGCAGACTACCTTAGCTTCCTTACTAACAGCACCGCCATGGCCAGGGCACCCGGCAGGCTCTCTTTTGGCTCTTAGTATACAGTGTTCTTACCAAGTAATGAAGGACAGTGCCAGCGATTCCATTCACTTGCACAAGTGAATCAATCATTCGGTGTATGAAAGAAGTGTATTGAGGTGACTTTAGAAAAGTTGGTCAGAGAAAGGAGTGTGCTAACTGATTTCCTGTGAGTGCAGACTATTTATTCCCATGCTTTTGGATCACTCACATAGAAAATGGGTAGGCTGACTTCAGAGTTTCCTACCCATGCCTTAGAACAGCTGCCTGAAATGACCCCAAGTTGGCAGTTGCCAGGCTCTAACCCTGGTTCACACCAAAAAGGGCCAAAGCTGCATCACAGTCAGCTGGCACTGCTGTCTTCTGAATGCCGGAGGCAGGCTCCAAATGCCCCTGGAGTTCTGTCTTGGGGAGGGGGCTGCTGTCACTGGGGAGAGACACTGCAGCACATTCTTCACCTGACGGACATGACAGTCAGAACGTTCAAGCAGGAGTGGGGGGAGGTACCTGCCAAAGGCAGGTGCAGGTGGGATCTGAATCACAGAGCTTAGCCATCCCCTCTGCCTAGCAGTTTATTTTAGAGGAAGCAACTTCATAGAGATCCAACATTGTCCAATTAAGGTCCTACACTAAGACTTCCATAAGTCTCTACATGTTCTGCGTGGGTTTGTGCAGAGGACCGGAGTTCGGTTCCCAGCGCCCACATCAGGAAGCTCACACCCCCTCCTGTAACTACAACTCCACAGAGATCTGACACCTCCCGCCTCCGTAGACACCTGCATTCATATGTACGTGCCCACACACATCCACAGGCACACAGGCATATAGACTCACACAAAATTAAAAATAATAAAATAAAACCCTTTAAAATGTTATTTCTGAGTGGAATTAGCAACATAGCTCAGCAAGAGAGGGTGCTTGCCACCAAGGGGGATGACTTGAGTTCAATTCCTGGACATGGAGGAAGAAGAGAACCAACTACTGCAAGCTGTCCTCCAACCTTCACATATATGCTGTGACATGTGCACATGTGTCCGAGTGTGTGTGCACCTGTGCATGCCCCCATAAACAAATAAAAAATAAAAGGTTTTTTAAAAGGCAGGATTGTGGATGGAGCTCAATAGTAGAAGTAGTAAAAGCCTTGTCTATCTTTGATAAGGCCTCAGGTTCCATCCTCAGTTCTGAAAATAAATATAATAAAATAGTCTATGAAACTAGGGCTGGTAGCTCAGGCTTATAGTCCAAGTTACATAGGAGGCTGGAACGAAAAAGACTACAAACTCAGGAACAGTCTGGGATCCAGAGTTAGCAAACTCAAGGGCAGCATCAGCAACTTACTGTCAAAATAAAAGACATAAAAAGAGCTGAGGCTGCAGCCCGCAGTAGAATACTTGCCTAGCATGTGTGAGGTCCTTGGTTCAATCCCCGGGGTCACATGTGCACAAAATCAGTTAAATTTAGATGTCAGATGAGTTCACCTTTGGGACCTGTTTTTTAAGTTAGTCAGGTTGATAGAAGAAGCAGCCGAGTAAAAGAGAAGATATATTTGCTCTCTTCACTCTACCAGACAAAAGTGCAAGAGCTTAAAGGTTTCAAAAGCAGAGCCCTGCAGCCTAGTTGGTGCCACTAATGTCCTAGAAGGGAGCCTGGGTGGCTCAGAGCCAAGGTGATATTCACATATCCAAGAAGATGGTGACACCCAGACACTGCGGCTCCAGGACTCCTGTGGGGGTGGCCCAGGGGAGCCCAGTAGATTCTTGTTGAACTTTCCAGACTCCAGAACGGCCAGCACAGCGTTTGAGGGGCAGTTCGTCTTGCGCTCTACAAGAGCTTATCATGTTCTCCACAGGTTAGCCCAAGCCAGACTCTCTAAATGGCACAGAATTAGCTGTGAAAGCTACAGTCCGTGGGAAACAGGTCTCATCTGGAGAAGTCACCAAGAATGAGAGCGTGTGGCCTTTTCCCGACAGGGCTTCAGGGGTGCAATGGTTAAAGTCATAGATTACAGAGAAGGGTGTCCAGTTCACACCTCACGGCTGCTATTCCTAGCTTGATGACCTCAGGCCTGTTATTTAAATTCCCCCAGCAACCATTTCCCATTAGTGAAACGTTGACAGTAGCAATGCGTTCCCTGTACACGGTTATGAGGACGGAATGGACTGGTACATCTGACTGCATAGAGAATATACTAGGCAGTTATTGTTCATAGCATCATTGCTGGGACAGCACTCAGGCCTAACCTTTCATATTACAGAGAAGTTGCTGAGGCCTACAGTATGGATGCAATTTGCTAAATGTCATTAAAAGAAAAGAAAAACTGGAAGAAGGCCAGTAAGATGGCTCTGAGGGTTAAGTCACTTGCTTCAAAAACCTGGAAACCTAAGTTTCATTTCCAGAATCCACATAAAGTTGGAAGGAAAGAACTCGACTCCACAAAGCTGTCCTCTACACGTGAACTATGGCACACATACACATATCACTTTTACACATAATCATGATAAATAAAAATAAAAAGTGGCAGAGCTGTCTCATTGCCCAACCTCCTGGCCTTTGCTCCCGAAGTTCACTTACTAGACTACTAAGGGTGCCCAACCAGTCCAGCTAGTCCTCAGCAGTGCCAAGCACTTTAAAGATGCCACAGCATCCCTGTAGTTAACTTTCAGATGCACGAAAGGTCCTATATCCGCAGAGCAAATCAGGATGCTGAGCTCCCACAGATCCTCACTACTCATAGTATGGACAAGAGGCCAGCACCATCAGCACCACCCCCTTCCCAGACCTGCAGGATCAGAACCCTCATTTCCCTCAAATCTCCAGGTGTGCTGAGTCCACAAAGAAGTTTGAGAAATGCTGCCTTAAATAGAAGTTTGAGGTAGCCAGTAAACAGAAGTAGGGAAAAGCTGTTTGTGACAGCCAAGGTCCTCCTGGGTGAGAGCGGAAAGGTTCCTGGTCTCTGGCATTCTTATGAACCAGCCTAAAGCAGCCATCTCTCCCATAGCTTCTTACTCTAGGCCAGAGAACAAAGGCCGGCAGTGCAGAGGCCCATGGTGTAACTTCTCTGTTAGCGCATGGATGCTGAGGACCGCAGGGGTGGCGGCTTCGGTGGGGGTGACTCAGTGAGCAGGCATGGATGCTGAGGACCACAGGGACAGCTCAGTGAGGATCCCACTCTGGGGAAGATCATCTTCCATGAGGAAGTAAACAACAGACCAAGAAATGAGAAAACACCAGCAAGAGTAAAGAATTGTGGGAAACTAAATCAATGTGACACACAAAAAGAGGCCAGTACTGACTCCTTACCAAGGGCAGGGACAGTACTCCAAGAGGGCTGAGTTGTGCTTAGACCCACTTCCCAGCAAGGGCCCCAGGACTCCACCCAAATGGCTGATATTTTGGAGTGCTCGAGATGGTGGGGCACGTGGGCTTGAGTGTCTTTATTATTGAAAGGCTGCCCTCTGATTCCTGAGCACCCCCAAACGTGAGTTTCCAGTGCAGCAGCCCACAGGTGCAACTCCTGCCTCCTGCCCACTGGGCCCCAGGGGTTCCCTGCCCATTGGTTTATAGTCTAATTCTCTTTTTGATTTCAGCAAGGCCTTTAGTTTGGATTTCCACAGACGAGGGTTTGACGCAGGCCAGCTCTAAAAACCCAGAGGAGTTATATAGTTTATTTTCCTCATGGGAACAGCAAAGCCTGTGGCCGCCTGAATAAACACTAGGCTGGAGGTGGCATCACCCCCATCAGCCTGTTGGATTGATCCAGCTGATGTCCCCAGGGTGGCAGCAGCAGTTGCTGCCCCTTTGTGGCTACCTCTACTCAGCCACCTCCCATGCATGGCTGCTGGCTCTCTCTGAGGCTCTGCCTTCATCACACCAAGGACCTTTCATGGGGGCACTTGGAGGTGTGTGGCGTGGCATTCACCCACTCAGGGTGCTTAGGATCCTACCCTGTCAAATGGGCGAACACCACACCCTCACACCTCAAGCTCCTCCCCTCTGGGACAGCTGCAGCCATGACATTTACGGCGTATACAGCTTGGCTCATGGAGAGCGCACTGAAGACAGCAAGAAGGGTGCCTATCTGGCCTACGCCAGCATTCTACATGATCCTTGCCAAGGATCCTGGCGCCATGAAGTAGAGGGTGGGGAGGAAAAGTGAAAGAGCAGGCATCCCAGAGGGCTGGAACAGACGGCTGAACACAATTAAAGATCTGGAAGCTTGGCTATGAGTCCCTAGACTAGGGAACCGGGGTTTGTTTACTGAAAAGTGTCACGCACCGGAAAGACATGCAGTTGGGTATAGCATAGCAAGCTATCAGCTGCAAGCAAGCCCAGGAGGTCAAATGGCGTTAGCGCTAACTGTAAGCAAGAGTACAAAAACCAGAGGGAGGGAGCACATGGGCTGGGCAGGGTCCCCGGGCAATGTAGCAACAACGCATAGGTGGAACGGGGTCAGCAAGGGACATTCATCAACACACTGCTCAGCATATACTTTGCATTGGTGTGGAAGCCAGTACACCCAAATGTGCACACTGGGGGCATGGGTGAGGGGAAGGGGTGTCCTCTGGGTGCAGACTCAACTCTCATAGCTATTGGACAACGGTGGGCATGGAAGGTAGAAACAAAAGGTATGGTGCCTTACTTAGGACAGAACTACTCAGGGTGAGGGAGGAAGGTGGCAGAGCTCTGGCAGCTCTCTATGGCCTTGCCTTACTAACCAGAACGAAGAGTATGGATGGGGAAAGGCTGTGGAGGTTACAGCTTGGTCACAAGCCGCTTGAAGAAAGAATGAAGGCATCCGCCACACCCAGCTTGTTACAGAGAGCAGACCAGGGGTTGTATGTGACAGAGTGCCTGGTAGCGAAACAGGGCTGGACACATAGAGGGCGCAGCTGCAGAATGGCCTTTTCTCTCACAGTAGCAGACAGACATGTGAACGTAAAGGAAAGCTACGGTTGGGATGGCTGAGGCAGGGAGGGAAGAGAGAGCCCTGGGATACATTAGATACCTGAAGGAGGAACCTGGGCCAGATTGCATGTGGGCCAAACCTTGCTCCCAAGTCAATACATCAGGCTACCTGGCAGGCATGGCTTGATGTGCACCAGGCTTGGGAGCTGATAGCAAGCGTGAAATGGTCGTGCAGTTGTATTGTGAACATGTGTAGGGGTGAAGGAATCAAAAGTGGGGGAGCTAGTGGTTCTTGTCTGCTTGCCCTGGCTGTCCCCTCCCCATGTGAGCCCTTGGGGATACAACTCGGACCAGATGGCCAGGGACAGCCATCCCAGCTGACAGCTGTCACCCAGCTCCTAGTAAGAGAGCGAGGGTAGGAAGAGCAGCTGCGAGCAGCCGGTGCGCCTGGCAGCGGCACGGAAGGCTGTGGACCAATCCCACTGACCACAGCTGGTGGAGCAGGTGGACCTGGGGTGAGGGAGTCCCGGGCTGCTGCTCTAAATCCCTCCCTAACTAAACAGCTGCTGAGCATCTTGTGCATGTCTGGTGCTGCTGAGCCAGGCCTGGGGAACAAAGAGCACTACTGCTACCCAGCTGCCCTCAGGAGATCCCCAGCCAACTGACCTCAGGAGGTCCCAAGCTTGGAAGGGGGCTCAGATAAGTTCACATTCCTGGTGATGAGTTTCAATGTTAGATGAACCCTCAGACACTTACCCCTGAAACCAAGCCCCATGTTCCCTCATATCCTGGCAGTGATGAACTGTTCCTAAGCCAGTAGATGGAAGGCAGACTCCTATACCTTTAGCCAAAAAGTAAAGCTTGAACTCCACAGTAGCAAATTAGATTTTAAGCACAGAAAACTGCAGGAGATCCTTGGCTTGAACTCACATTAAGATGTAAATTGAATTAAGTAAAGTTGAAGTGTATACTGGAAACATTATAGCTGACCCTCTGCCTTTCCAGTGTGTACTGCAGGAGATAGAGTAAACCTTCCTCTCCAAAGCTACACTTGAGGAAGCCACAAAGGTAAAATGACTGCAGAGAGTCCTTCTGATCAGGAGAGAGAGAGCACTTGGGGGTGTTTTAATTGACTGAGAGGTAGGGAGGAAGGGAAGATTGGAAAGCAACTTTTTCCCTAACTTAGTGCCAGCACTGCACAGGTGAAAATTACATTTCCTGTTAGTTAGTGCAAATGTGTATCCCCTGAGTAAGAAATGCTCCTTTGATGGTGCCTTCTGAGTCAGAAACACAGAAAGAAAAAGATCTTCAGATTTTGGAGAGAATCTCATCGATGCCTGGGCCAGTGCATTCTAGGGAGGGGGCTAGTTCTGAGCCTGCAGAATCCAGCCGAGACTTCTAATCCTCCCCAGAGGAACACTATCTGGAGAAAATGCTTCAGCTCATGCACAACGTCCTCCCCAGTGCTCACCGGTGCACAGGGACAAAGGAAAGGCCACACATGGGCAACAGGAACTGCTTTGAAAGATTGTAGGCATGCATGTATTTGGTTTTGTTTCTTTGCTGTTACTTGTGATGGTGTCTTAAGTCAACCAGGCTGGCCTTGAACTCCCTATTGCCAGGAATTACCCTGAACTCTTGATCTTCCTGCTTCCAGCTCCTAGTGGCTGACACTACAGGTGAGGGCTACCAGTTTGCATCATATATTTTATAAGCATGGAATACGCAGTCACATGTATACACATACATACACACGGCCATAGACTGGCATATCCAGACAAGTGCACACAAATGTTTATAGGTATCCTGCCACTAGGGGTGGGGTTCCATAAATATCAAATGAACTCACTCCCGAGTGGCTTTTAGACATAAAGCAAAGAAAACCAACCTACAATTCACAATCCCAGAGAACCTAGACAACAAAGAGAGACATACATGGATCTAATCTACATGGGAAATAGAAAAAGACAAGATCTCCTGAGCAAATTGGGAGCATGGGGACCATGGGAGAGGACAGAAGGGGAGGGGAGAAAAAGGGAGAGGAGCAGAGAAAAATGTGTAGCTCAATAAAATCAATAAAAAAAATCTTTACATCTATATTTATACAAATAAATAAATAACATTAAAAAGATTTGCATATTTATGGAAATTTTACCCCATGGAAGCTCCACAACAGAGTTGTCTTTTAATCATCTTTCCCCCATCATTTTCCCCACCTCTGACTAATCCAGCTCCTGGAAGCAATATGCGGTACTAGGTGTCACAGTCCATGCTTCTAACCCGGCAGCCTTTAGCATCAGCTTCAGTCTTAGACAACCTGGAAAGTCTCTGTGTCTGTGATACACCTGGAGTTAAGGGTGAAACTCTTCGCTTCCATTGAATCAGTGCCTCCTAGGTCTGTGTGCAATGATCTGGGTTTATTATTGTCCTTGGAAACTATAGGGTTCCCTCCTAAACTTCCATTCCTCCCGTCTTCCAGCACTTCTGCTGGGTCTACCCACCTTTCAACTCCACCTCCCCCATCACAGTCTCTGAATTCCCTCCCCAGCCNNGCAGGAGGCTGCCAGCATGAGTCTACCGTGTTGAAGGTCATCAGCTGTTTCTTCTTCCTGCACCAGTTCTCAAAGCAGGGTGCAGGAGTTTCAGGACTCCCCAAAGTGAATACGAAAGGTGTTTGGGGCTCAGATTTTTGGAACCCAATCAAATAGTTTCACTATAGTATATCCGCCCCTCCCCAAATTTGAAAGCCTGACCTTATCAAGGATTGATGAAGTTTAATATCGGCTTGGGGGGATATAAACTTGTACTCGCTCGAGAAGACAGTTTGGCAATACCCCCTTAAAGTCTAAAACAGCAGTTCTCAACCTGTGTGTCATGACCCCTTTGGGGGTCATATATCAGATATCCTGTGTATCAGATACTTGCATTACTATTCATAACACTAGCAAAATTACAGTTATGAAATAGCAACAAAATATTTTATAGTTCGGGGTCACCGCAACATGAGGAACCTGTATTAAAAGGGCACAGCATTAGGAAGGCTGAGAACCGCTACTCTCAGATAATTAATGATCCACTCACTTCATTCTTTGTCTTATGCCATAGAGAATGTGAGCAGGCATGTGCCCGGGCACACACAGGGTTGATCCTACACAGGGGTGTTCCTGGGCTGTTCTGAATGATGGGTGTGGAAAAATTCACATGTCTATCATCACTGAACATATAGATAATATCCATATAGTATATCCATATAGCAGAATAGTACACAGGAATAAAAACTGGTGAATCATAAGACACAGAAACAACAGAGTTAAATGTTTAAAATGTGAAGCTGGGTGACATATACATACACACATTCTCAAAGATATACATGTGATCTATAGGACTCTATATAATCAAAGTTCAAAAACAGATAAAGCTGTCACAATTGGGACTCATCCTTAGAGAATAAACTTGCACAGCAAAGCAAGGAGGGGGCTGGGGAGATGGTTAAGAGCACTGGCTGCTCTTGCAGAAGACAGGGTCCCATTCGCAGCACCCACAACCATCTATATAACCATCTGTGACTCTAGTTCAAGGGGATCTGATGCCCTCTTCTGACCTCCATGGGTACCAGGTATACATGTGGCAAATGCTCAAATACATACAAATAAAGAAATAAATCCTTTAAAAAAAACCCTAAAAAAAGGAAACAAGGAAGATGATTAAGCTTAGCTGGGGGTGAACCTGGGAGGCCATGGGGGTTGTGGGTGTGCTAACATCATTTAAAATTAAAGTTCAACTAAACTCAACCCACAGGCAGAGCTGCCAGGGAGGATTTTACTGAGTGAGGAGTCTCTGACTGGGATTCATTTCTCCCCTCTTCCTTCCTCTTTCATCTGCAAATGAGGTTTCCATGCCTACACTCTCCGGAGTGCCTGAGACAGATGTGCACACATGTGCCCACTTGCTCTGCCAAGCAACACACTTACTCTGGGAGAACAACCCCTCCTATCTGACCTCCTTTGGTATTGTCTGACCTCCAAAGAACTCCCCTTGGGATTCAAGAATCTGAAAGAAGTGGGAGCAGAATTTTACTTCAATCCCTCCTACAGAACCAGGCTGGAGAGAGGGAGTGTTTTTTCCATTTATTTACCCACATTCTGCCTTTTCAATCACTGCATACCCCAGACAGACGCCCTGCTTAGTCTTGAGTCCACCACAGTCTAGGATACAGCGTTTCACCTCCATGGGTCAAAAGACTCCTGTCAGCACAGTGGCCTGTTCCCTGGGGGTTGTCTGGCTTGGAGAAACCTCCATGGAGTGGGACCTTCATACATATGGGACGCAGTTCTGAGAGAAACTCCTTTGGAAGAACTATGTTTTTTAAACTCTGGTTAGGAAAAACTGATGCCTACAGGGCAGACAACGAGGACTGGAAGGAACTTCTGAGATTGATTAGAAAGAGCCCTGGACCAGAACCAGAAGGCCTGAACCAGAACCCAGCCCTAACTCTTGATTTCAGGCAAGCCATGGAATTTCCTGAGGGCTCACATCCTGCTCAGCTCACAGAAATAAATCACTAAATGTATATGGAATGTTTTTAAAAAAAAACCTGTAAAATGCTGTGTAAATACAAGGACAGCTATTATAAAAGTCCAACGCTGGCTACCAACCGTGAGTGTTGAAAAGAGATACTCTCGTCACTGTGATGACTGAGACAAAACCTCAGTGACTCAGTGCCATTCCGCTGGGCCACTGCACTGCCCTGCACCAGATTCCTCCCGCTTCCACCCCAGCCAGAAGTGGGTCTGCTGCCACAGGAGCTGGGAATGGGCTTAGCCCATCTTGGGAGTCCATTCCACTGCCTCCTCTGAGGATGGGTACCTGACCTTGGCCTCTGATAGCCTCTCACAGAGCATTCTTCCCCAAGCTGTACTTGCTGACAAGAATGGAAACTATGTGGCTGTCAAGGGCGGATGAAACTATAAAGGATGGCTGTTAATCGTTTTCTTAAAGGGATATCACACATTTGGACAGTTCTAGGGGACTCTGGGAACAGAGGCACTTTCCAGCTCTGGGCTCTGGTTTGACCCTTTGGAACCAATGCATTTGGAAGGGTCCTCTGTTTGCATGGATTCCGTCTGGAGTGAGATGGTAATGTCATTCCAGCTATCAATTTTGGGTCTGTTTCGCCAGGAAGTCCCTCTGGTGACAGTCGGCAGAGTAGAGAGGGCTGCCTCACTCTGTCTGCAGGCTCAAGCTGCAGACCCTGGACCCTTCTTATCTCACTTGGCAACTGAAGTGACTTTAGACCCACTAATGTCCCCAGAACAATACTCATATTCTGAAAACTCTTCTCAGCATGGAAGGGTCTAAACTTAAGAGTGACAGAAGCAGAACTGGGGTTCACTTTCTAGGAAAGGGTTTTGAGATAACCCTTGCTATGTAATTCAGGCTGACATTGAACGCATGATCCTTCTACTTCTGCGTTCCAAGAGATGGGATTAGAGACATGGGCTACCATGACTGACTTTTGGGAACAGTTAAAAACTCTCTCTCTCTCTCTCTCTCTCTCTCTCTCTCTCTCTCTCTCTCTCNCTCTCTCTCTCTCTCTCTCTCTCTCTCTCTCTCTCTCTCTCTCTCTGTGTGCCACAGCACAGGTGTGGAGGTCAGAGGTCCCTTGGGGAAGTCTGTACTCTCCTGCCACTATGTGGGTCTCAGGGATTGAACTCAGTAAAGGCACAGGCCACAATCACCTCTGGTAACTGACTCATCTCACAAGCCCCTCTGGGAGTGTCTTTTAGGAGTGAAGGGAAGGTGCTGAGCTATCTAATCATGAATGCAGTGATTCATCTTCTCTTCCCAGCATTCCCAGCACGGCATTGTGGGAATGTTTACCCTCACCTTTCCTTGGTCGTAACTCAGATGCTGTGTTTAATGATTTTGACGTAGTTTCGTCATGATTAGTGTACCTTTTGTAGCCTGGAAAATCATACAAAGTGGGCAGGACATCATGAGAGGGATGGGGGTATGGCTGCTTGGTGGTGGCAGACGGAGTAACTCTGCTAACTCCAAGCCTACTGCTCTTTCTGCGTAAACTAGAGATCCTCTCTTTCTCACAGCTACTAATCACTCAGCAGGGAACCTCAGATTCCCCATGATAGGACCCCTAAAGCCTATCTATCCTGTGAGGAATGCTGACATGTTTGTGGTCATCAACCCATACATACTCAGCAAAGAAGCTACAAACATAAAATCCAGCACATAGAACAGCGGTTCTCAACCTGTGGGTCGTGACCCCTTTGGGCTCACATATTATAAGATATTTACATTACAATTCAAAACAGTAGCAAGACTACAGTTATGAAGAAGCAAAGGAACAATGTGAGGAATTGTATTAAAGGGCCACAGCCCTAGGAAGGTTGAGAACCATTGGTCTAAGTCACACTCCATACTTAACACAATAGATTTGCACTTGAAGCATTAACTCTTTGGGCACAAGAGCTAGACATCTGTCAGTAGCACCCGTCCATGAGCTTCTCGCAGGGGGCTGAGTGAGCAGAACTAAGGGTTATATCCTTTAGGGCTCGCCTGCAAAAACAATAGTAAGACTGGACTCTTCCTTACCTCTTCCAGCTTATCCACTCGCCCCACCAGTTTAGTGGTGACTGAATGTAGCTTTAGGAGATCCAGGCCATAGAAAGCTCCTTCCAGCATGTCTATAATTGTGGAAAGCTAAGAAACAAGAACAGAGGGTTAGTTAGTTCAGGTTCAGGGCTGGGGCCAAGAGAACCCCAGGAAAGAAGTTCTCTTTTAGGTCTCTATGTTGGTGGCTCTATACGTAAGCCACTAGCCAGGAATTGAGAGATGCCCTGGGAAGCACATTTGTGTAGGGAAGTACAGAGAAAAGCCCCAGCTGTGATGTGTCTTCTGCCTGCAAAAAGTGAATTAGATAGATGACCTTACAGGAACATAAACCTGAAGTCTAGATGCTTTAACAGGTGGTTTGTGTCTGTTACAGAACAAGCCAGCTGCCTCCATTTTGCCTTTCTTACTAGACCCTAAGCTCCTCCTCATCCCTGTTCTCCCTCTCTCTCTCTCTCTATGTGTGTGTGTGTGTGTGTGTGTGTGTGTGTGTGTGTGTATGCATATGAGACTCACTCTTTACTAGCAGGTAATTCATAGTATGTCAACACCTCAAGGACATGCTTCTAAAACCCTTCACTTCATTCTAGACTAAACGCCCTGAAAGTCACCCAATGTCTTCTTAGTACAGAAAACTAAACGAATCCTGGCTTATAAACAACACAGTGGTCCATGTTTGAGGTGGCATCCTGCCTCAGGGCATACAGCCTTCTTGTCTTTTCCAAATACCTCCCCTAATAACTTAGGCTCTGGTAGCATCCAGGGCCTGCAGAGCTGAGGCAAAAGGACAGGTAAGACATGGGAGAACGCCTTCCTTCCAACCAAGGGCCTGTGTGGGGAAGAGTGCTGGGCCACGCTTCTGTAATCTTTGCTCCCCATGCATCTCCTTGGTTTCCTTCCAAATGAAGAACTCCGCACTGAAATGCTCAACTTTTAGAGGATCTCTTCCCATCCCAGGGGATCCTATAGCTGGTTAGCATGGACTTTAATAACTTTTCTGAGTCCTAACAGATTTTTGTCTGGTGTGGTTCCAGAAATCCCCCCAGGGTCCAACCCTAGAACTGAATACTGTGGTACTGGCTTCAGAAAGTAGCCCTGGGTAGAGCTACCACCCTGAGTCATATGGCCAAACCTGAGCCAGTCCTTGTCATGTTAAAAAGGTCTCTGCCACTATGTCAACGAGTGGGTGCCAGATCCCAGACCCAGCAACAACACATCAGCCCTCCCCTCATTCACTCATGGGGACTGTGCCAACCACTCACTAGATGTCATCCATCAATGTTCCCAGATCCCCCAAGGCCCTTCACACTGTATTCAAGGGCGCTGAACTCAGAGAAGCGAAGGAGGATCCTACAGCAAAGACTGGAACACAAGGCAGTCTGACCTCCCCACACTGCTAGTGAAAGAGCAAGAAGAGGGCAACTGAAGCCCCCAGCCAACCAAGGGGCTGCCCACACAGGCCTAAATTTTTTCACTTACAAAACACAAGCCCTGGGGTAGTAAAGACCTGACCAGAGCAAGTCACTCTAAGAGCCGTGCCAGGACCAAAGGGCTCACTCCTCTTTGAGCCTTTAGCATCTTCTGTGTTCGTGGTAGGCAGACAGTAAATTGTAACAGCGATTTTCCTGGAGAACACTGAGTTCCTTTGGCCAGATGGGCCTGGCAGCTTCTCCTAGGCCTGCCCCCCCCCAGTTGCATAGGAGGATGGGCATCGGGCAAAATTTTCTCCTCCCACTCCCATCTCTCTCTGACTTCAGAGATGAAAATGTCCAGCTTGTTAGATCGGCCTCAAATCAACACTGAAGACTCCAGGGGCCAGGCCTGACCTTCTTCAAAGGCCTTCGATGCCCAGCCATGAGTCCGTAGTCTCTTAGATTCCCAAGGGACCCTCTTATCCAAGGCACTTCCCCTTGCCAGCTCCTACCTTCAAATCCCGGCTGTCTGCTTCCCGAAGCTTCTGGAGCCTGAAATCTCCCTCACAAGGATTGACAGCAGATGGGGGAGCAACACAAGCACATTTACAGGAGGAGCCCGAGGTGATGGTTTCCACAGTGTAGACATCTTCCTTTCTGGAAGCCCCCGTGTTGATCCTTTGGCAGGCATCTCGGCCCAGTGGTCTCACCACGCACTTGCACTGGCAGTCGGAGCCCTCAGACACAGCCTTAACTTTATCGTAGTCTCCCAGCAACTAGACACACACATAGAGACGGAGTTGGAGGTATGCAAAAACAGGCTTCTCAAAGAGGCTGTCATTTCACTTTGTCAAATGTCTTGCCCTAGCCAAAGGCTTTAGCCCTGAGCCATGGAGTGAACAAGTCATAGCTCATAATTCGCTGACACAGACATTTCCTTGAATGTACTCAGAACTCTGCTAGCACGTTGGCCTTGGAAAGCTGTCTATTTCTTGTGTGGGGAATGGGGGGAGGGTCTTAGCCTTTTATCATTTAAAGAAAACATAAACAAAACCAATCCTCATTGTTCTTTCAATAGCCCTTTGCTCAAATCCAGATTTACATTAGAAACGGAAACAGAGCTGAAGGAGGAATGGGAAAGTTGGCCTTTGGATGATGAGGACTACAGGGCTCTCCTCCATTTATTCATTCATTCAGCACTTACAGAGCACCTCCTCAGGTCTGTGCGAAGGATGCTGAGAGGCAGTGATGGGCCAGACAGAGAGCCTGTTCCCTAATAGCCCCTGGAAGTAAGGCACACAGACTAGACAGTGCTAAGTGTCCCTTGTGCTGGGAGCTAAGTCTCCATCTCCTTGGAGGAAGTGGTATTTGATGTGAGCCTTCAAAGACAGATTAGATTGACAGAGATCTGGTAGAGACAGGAAAAAAAAAAAAAAAGCCCAGATCCAGAAGTCTGTAAGGTTTATGTAGCCTAAGTTTGACTACTGACCCAAAACTCTAGCCCCAAACCAGAAGAACCAAAACTAGTTACAATGTTAAACATTTCCTTCTGGGCACATGCTCCTCCCAGCCTCCTCATGCAGGCTTTCTGCCATCCCTGGCCTGGGAGAAAAGCTCTCATAAGCCCCATCAATTCATCTCCAATAGGCCTTATATCCCAAGAGCCAAGGCTCCTATCCTAACCAGGCAGAGGGGTTCCTTCATTTGACTAATGATGGCAGCAGGCCGGCTTGGAACCTGCAAATGTTCCTTGGGATACTGTCTGCGGGAAGAGGGCTTGTAATGTTTTTCTTGCAATGGTTGGGTTTCTTCTAAAGCTAATGTTTGCGTTAAGATTGTTGTCAAATACAGACTGGACCAAGTGGAAGAAGGAGGTGTGTGTAGTTCAGGGTGACTTAAGCAGTTAGTCTCTTCACACTGATAATAAATCATTCCTGTCTCCTTTCCGAAACTGCCTAGATTCCTAGGCAACCCTGCTCAGAGAACCCCGGGATGGGTTCCTTCCCTTCAGGGAGCTCTGGTTTCAGGCAAGCTTTTGTTTATGGTTTTCCAGAGCCCCAGTGGGAGGAATTTTAAATCTTTTCAATTGAAGGGTCAGTGTGAGGTTATGGGTGGGCACAGGGCATATGTTAGCATAATTATTAAAAGAAGAAACAAGCATTTGATCAACCCCAAAGTAGGGCTGACCGCTCTCTCTCTCTCTCTCCCTCTCTCTCTCTCTCTTGCAAAGACCCAGACTGAGGGCCTAGTGGAGGTACAGGCAATACTCAGCATCCTTTCTCCGACACTACTCGTCCTGGGGACCATAGTGACACCCACTGCACATCAGTGTGCCAGCATCGGAGAGCTCAAACACCACATAAGTGAGAGAAGTGTCCTTTCCAGTCTTGAGAACTAGGCTGGAGACTGCCAGAAGCCAGGCTTGCCCTTTCACTTCTAGCATCTCTGGGAGGGTTATTAGGGTGTTTTGAGGACTGAGTGAGATTCATAAATAGACGCGCCACAAGGCTCATCACTATCGTGGGTCACTTGGCCCCCACTGAGAATCGCCAGAACTGTGAGGATTCGTACTTCCTCTCTCTTCTCCCAGAGAATCAGGTCTTAACATAAATCTCTCTGACCTGGGGTTCCCCTCATATGCATCACACATGTGGCAGTTGTCTTTGCCGGTGCTTCTGTCCCAGTGTCTCATCTGAGGCCATAAAACATCTCCCATGGCTTATGCCATCTGCCTCCTATCCAGCATGCCCTCCTGTTTCCACATTCCAGTTGTGACAAGCACTCTCACAGGCAAGAGGTACTTTTCACAGCCATTATACCAACACAGGCACACACACACCTTTCTTCTCAAGGACTGTATGAAGTCCTCCTTTCCCCTCCTTTCGCCTCACTTGGCAAGCTTGAAACACTCCATAATTGTTAGAGGAGGACCCATACACCGACTTTTAAGAAGATGCCTTAACAAAACAAACAAAAAGTCAGAGTGGTGGAATCTCCACACTTGGGAAGTGTGAACCAGAAGTTCAAAACTAGCCTCAGCTACACAGTGAGCTGGAAGTCAGCCTGGTCTACAAGAAAGTCTGTCCAAAACCAAACAAACAATATACTATGGTCAACGAAAAGGAAATACCCCCCTCACTAAAAATAAAGAGAAAACCAGCTGTTCACAAACTCTTCATCCAGGACCAGCCTCACGTCCTTGCCATCCCCCAAGGCAAGAGGGGAGGGCGTGAGATTCCTCATCCTACCTGAGATAAAACATTCTCCTGGTTGTCCGCCTCATTTTGCAGAGTGTCATCCTCCGTGGGTGCCACTGTTTCCACATCAAGGGGCTCGCTTGTCCCTGTGGGAGGGGTACTGGACCCCCAGACCCATGTCACCATCAGAGCAAAGCAGAGAACTAATGTCAGAGGACTGGCCATGAGTGACGCGACACACAGGGACCCTAGTCCCTTCAGAGACCACCTTGGGTAGGGGCTCTCAGCAAAGACAGGCTGGAAGGCGTCTTCAGAGGAGTCCGGAAGAGTGGCTGCTCGGAGAGCCGTCTAAAGCTGGGTGTGGCTGAGTGGAGCAGGACTGAACTCCCCAGGGACCCTGAGCATCTCCTCCTTGACCCCAGCAGCCTAGAACTGCAGAGAGGGCACAAGAAAGAGGTGCCCGAGGGGACTGAGGCGGGCGCCCGTTCGCTGAGGGCGTCACCGCAGGGTGGGCTCAGGTGGAAGCTGGCGCCGGGAAACTCGAAGCACACGGGGACCGAGTGCAGGACGGATAGTGGCCACGGCGCGGGAGGCGAGGGAGGGCTGCTGGCCCAGGGCGNGGGCTGGCGCGGAGGGAGGGCGGAGCCTCTATTGTGCCGGGGCAGAAAGATGCAGCCAGTTACGGCGCGGAGGAGGAGGACCGGGAAGCGCACAGATTTGGGCTCTGCGCCTGGGGACCCCGCCTCCTCCCCGATCAGCCAGTGCGCTAGTGGGCGCTGGCCGGCGTGGGAAGGGCGCGGCTGGCCTTGCTTCGGACGGTAGATACTGACCCCAGTGGGACTTCATGTGTCTTTTCTCGAGTTTTCTTCACGCCCTGACTTGTCCCTGGACTACAACTTGGACAGAGGAGAAACGCCCGCCGGATTTGACTCCATCGGGAGAGCGGGCAGCTTTGAATTTAAGGCCAATGGTAGTCCGCATGCCTGCCACAACTTTAGAACCTGATACCTTCACCTAGAGGATGCATCTTGAATCTCTGTCAGTGTGTGGCAGAGTTAGATAAACACTTAAAATAAGGATACTGGCTACAGGTCTCTAGCGCTCCGTTTGTCCTGGTGACTTTCCAAAACCAAACAACTACCACAAGGAACACCTCTTAAAAATCTCATGGTTTGGGACGAATCGCCAGACCACTCTCTCGCTCTGACCTGACGATCTTTAAAGGGTGTATACTTGCAAGGGCTTGGTAGCATGCTGCCAAGCTCTTTAATTAGTGTCCCCTGTATTTGCCTACTCTGAAGATTAACAATGTGTCGCTTTCAGGAAGAACATTCTATCGTCCAGGACAATTGTCTCTCTGAAGATGCTCAATGGAGCTAGATCAATTCAAGGATTGGACCTCCTTGAGAAATCCAAACACCTTGTCCCTAAAGCTAAGCAACAAGGTTGGAATAAATGTAATAAATCAAACAGACTCCAGCTTAGATATGATGATAGTTGCGGAAATGTAATGTTACCATTTATTAATTGCCATTACTAATATTTCAGTGCTAGGGATCCAATTAAGGGTCTCCTGGATCCTAGACAAGCTTTCTGACACTGAGCCACACCCTTGACCCTAATAATAACAAGTATTAGTATTTTCTTAAAAAGAAAGAAAGATTATGTAGAACAATCTAAGCCTCTAGATGTGTGCTTTTGCAGGAACACTACATACATGCTTTTCTGTGATCATTATCCAATCTTGTCTGAAACTAGATGGGGATTAATGCTATAAATGTCGTTTTCAAGTCCAGGTAAAATAAATGTTGAGGGCTGACTAAATCCAAGGTGATAGTCAGCGAGGCGTTTCATGGGTAGATCTGGGAGGTGCAAGAAGCAATGGGGACCCTAAGGCAGAATACAACCATATCCTGGATAGCTTAAAGAAGAAGCAGGTCATGCTAGCAAGAAGGATTTGATGGAAGAGTGAGACTGAGGACGGTGACCATCACAGTGAGGACATTTCAATAGGTAGAAGATAGATCCAGTGTATCCCGGATGCATTTCCGAGAAGATGGCAGCCTCAATCTTCACATTCTCTTTTCAGATGACAGTCACCAGTCAGGAAAGCCTTTCCTGACCCAGAGTGGTTCCTCTGTGGTGATGTGTTCCTACAGGAATGGTTGTTGGGAATGTATCTGTCTTTCCCACTGTAACATGGCAGGAACTGTTACATCTTCAGAGTGCCACTGGTACCTGGAGCACTGTCTTAGTTACTTTTCTACTGTCATGACCAAACACCATGATCCAGGCAACTTAAAAAATAAAGCATTTAATTGGGAATCATGGTTCCAGAGGGTAGTAGAGTTTATGACCATCATGGATGGGAGCATGGTGACAGGCAGGCAGGAGCAATAGCTAAGAGCTTACATCCCAGTTTGCCGGCAAAGAACAGAGAGAGAAACTGGGGCCTGGCATAAGCTTTTGGAACCCAAACCCACTCCTTGTAACACACCTCCTCCAACAAAGCCACAGCTTCTAATCCTTTCCAAAGAGTTCCATCAACTTTGGACCAAGCATTTAAATGTATGAGCCCATGGGGATAAGAAGGATATTTTCATTCAAACTGCCACAAGCACAGTGGCCACTCAATGGCTGTTGGTGAATAAATGGAAGCTACAAGTAGTATAACTGGATGTATTTATTCCCCATTGCCTTCATCAACAGCATCTTTGTATTCACAAACGTGAATTTGACCGGAGTACCAGAGACTCCAACTAGCAATGACCTAATCAAGTACACATTTCCTCCTAACTACAGGAGTTGGCTATTGAGCTGCTCAGTTGTGTAATCAAGGAACCTACCAAACTCTTTTCATTATCTACTCTACTGTTACTAGGGTATCGGCATGTTGACCTGATCATAATTGGTTTAAGCTTGATTTGGCTACCCATAGTCAGATACTCAATTTTCTTGTCTCCTGTACAGCAAAACATAGCCATAGGATTCTGTGTTGCTCAACAAATTGAATAAGTCTGCAAGAAGTTTCTGGAAGATATATTCGATTTCTGATGAGAGACCAATGGGAAAGTAGGGGCTTTCTGACACTATCCCCCTCCCTCTTCTCTTTGAATGTGGTCATGGTGCTTGGAGCTATAGCAGCTGTACTTGAGGCCATGAATCTCTATTTTTCTCATCTGGAGGATAACTCCTATCTCAGATTCACTCTTTTCTTTTAAATTGTTTTTATTGAGCTATATATTTTTCTTTGCCCCTCCCTTCTTCTCCCCTCCCCTTCTACCCTCTCCCATGATTCCCAAGCTCCCAATTTACTCAGGAGATCTTGTCTTTTTCTCCTTCCCATGTAGATTAGATCCATGCATGTCTCTCTTAGGGTCTTCTTTGTTGTTCTTTCTAAGACTCACTCTTAAAGTATCTTTGAAATATTCAACTCTATGGTCCCAAAGAACGTGATTATTAGGTCTCCACCAGAGGGCTTTTCTTTCGTGTGATGATACAAATTACACACCTTCTAAATCACCTCATTCTTTGAATAGGTCCCTGTTCTCTACTGTCTTCTCCATTTTAGTATCTTTCTCAGATCATGTAGCTTTCCAGATCCTCCATTACTGTAGTTCTCTCTCTCTCTCTCTCTCTCTCTCTCTCTCTCTACCAGTCTGAAGAAAAGTTGGAGCACAGAAAAATAGGTTTACTTTTTCTTAACTCTGCCCTTTTAAGAAAGCATTTTGGTTTTGGTGTTTGAGACAGGGTTTCATTCTAGCCCACGATGGCCCAGAACTCAGTATGTAGGCCATCTTGGCCTCAAACTCATGGCATTTCTTCTGCATCAGCCTCTGTAGCACTGATGGTACCAGTGTGAGTCACCACACTTGCTTTCCTGGTACTGCTCTTTCATTAATGAAGCATGCAGCCGCCTCAGCTTTTTTGGCAGTCACATTTCACAAGTGATTCACGTTGATTTATTTTTTAACGTAGTTTTCATTTTTCATATGTAAGTTTTATGTTGCTTTCTTCTATTCTCTGCATTCCAGTGATTTTTGTTTAACCCAAGTATGGGCTTTTACATTTTTAACACTGAAAATTATGGTGGGTTTAGCTCATCGTTTTCAACCTGTTGAAAGCATGATTAAAAAAAATTTTTGTTCTAACTTTGGGTAAGTTCCAAATTTAATAAGTAGAATTTCTGTCTTCATTCAAGTCATTTAAAAAGTGTTCATTCAAATGGGGTTAGTGTAGTTAGCCTTACACCCACCATGAAAAGACTCTCCTCAGTGTTCCTTTCCTGCCTGCCTCCCTGCCTCCCTGCCTCCCNTGTCTTTCTCCCTGCCTCCCTCCCTACTTCCCTGCCTATTATTGAATCCTGGCCTTCACGTTGGTTAAGCTGTGACTCTAACACTAAGGTACCAACCCCTTTCCTTTTTGGAGTTTGAGTAGCTAGTCAAAGATGCTGATGCCCAGGCCACATGTTCTTAGGACATGTTCAAGCATTCCCCAGGAATCCTTTGTGATGTGTCTTTTGGAAATCTCTATGCCAGGTCTCTACCTGCTAATCTGGTACCCTGGTCTGAAGATACTGAGTTGGGCTTGATTTGGCTTTCAAGCCACAGAGCTATCTACTGTAGACTCCCCAAATCCCTTGCTAAGAGCCTGTTGATTCCAAGTCCTTCGACTCTCAGTGTGTTCGTATAAAGTAAATACAACCCTCCATGCCTAACAGATGAAGTCACCAAGGTGCCAAGACAAGAAAGAGTCTGCATGATGGCAGCACTGCACTGAGAGCCAAGCCTATGCCAGCTATCAAATGATGTTCAATCCCCAAATTGATGGCATCACTTCCTCCTACAAATGTGGAAATGGATGTGGAGTCGGACATGCTATGGAAATGTTCAAGGGGGNTAACAGATGAAGTCACCAAGGTGCCAAGACAAGAAAGAGTCTGCATGATGGCAGCACTGCACTGAGAGCCAAGCCTATGCCAGCTATCAAATGATGTTCAATCCCCAAATTGATGGCATCACTTCCTCCTACAAATGTGGAAATGGATGTGGAGTCGGACATGCTATGGAAATGTTCAAGGGGGTCTCAGAAGCCCCAAGTGTGCCACTTCAGCTCTCAGAGACCCGGGACACTTCCTGTTTTTGCCTGCCAGTGTATTGCTACATGCATGGGATTGCCTGACTACCTCAACCATCACCCTGCCCCCCACTCCCACCAAGTTTGCTTTTGGCAGGAGCATCTGTTTTCACGTTTACCCAGGAGCCCCCTGGCTTTCCTCTGAAATGTCAGTCTGTTGCCAACCAAGGCTTCATTTGCCAGGTGAGGCTGGTGGCTAGAAATGACCTGCCACCTTCATGTGTAATTTAGAAAAAGCACCTGCCCCACAGCAGCAGAATCAAAGAGCATAGCAGGGTCCCATGAGCAACATCATTCTGCCATCTCCCTTCTCTGGCTGGCTAAGAGTCAGAGCCAAGCAAGGGAGTGCAATAAATGCGGGACGGAGGGAGGGAGGAAAGCACAGTCGAAAATGAGGTCTTTCTTCCCTGGTCTCTCGGCTTTGCTGCTTTCTCGTCATATTTCTCCCTTGGTCTTCTGTGTTCTCTCTTCAGTTCAGCTTAACTCAGTTCCTGAACACGCATGGGGGGCCAGGTGCCCTGACTGGGCACAGCACGCTGGAATACAGCGTGCTTACAGCATGGCCTCAGACTTCAGGAACTCGCGTCCTAGAAATCATGACTATAAGGGCTGAGAACATGGCTCAGTAGAGATGAAGAACTTCCTTCACAAGCAAGAGGACCATTATTTGAATTCCATCACTCACATAAAAAGCTGGCAGAGTGATGTGCGCCTATAATTCCAACACTGGGTGGCAGAAACAAGAGGATCCTGGGGGCTTGCTGGTCAGCCAGGCCAGTGGAGGGCCTGTCTCAAAATATAAAATAGAGATAAAGTAAGTAACAGAAGACAGCCGATATCAGAGCCTGGTATCCATATAAGCACTGGGGGGTACATACACACACACACACACACACACACACACACAAAGGATTCCTGTGAGATCCTAGGCATGGGTACAAATGAGAACTCTTTTCCCACCACAGATTTTTTTTCTTGTCAAGTAAGAATACATATTTCTTCTTTGGATTTCTCCAGTGTTTAAGGACATTTATATTTATTTACTATGCTTGCTATTGACATTTCTCTTTTTATTAAACCAAGTAAAATGTAAATTTTAAATCAAAGTAAAATCAGCATGTGCTTATCAAGCACAAATTATGTTTTAATAAAGATATGCTGTTTAGGTTCTGGATGCTTAGCCAAAATACATTGCCTGCTTCCTATTTTCTTGCATATTCTATGGATTCCACAAAGGGCATTATTCCTCCCTATCCACTGAGACTCGGTCAGCATGTCCAGATGTATATTATTTGTGATGAACAGACTCTCCCTCCCACCTTGGTGAATCTTCTCACAGCCCAATGTCTCCTCACCCTCTGGGAAGCTCTGATTTCACAGAGACTCTAGAGCTAGGTTCTGCTTTGTCGGTGAACTTAGGGAACTCAACTCAGTGATCCAACTTAAGTACCTTCACACTGGGGTCTGGGGTAAAGCTGTGAAAGCCATTGTGCTGGCCAGCTTGCTCCATAGCCTGACCTCCTCACCAGCACCAGGACAGCAGGTGTGAGGCACTGGTGTGCTGTGGAATATTAGTTTAAGATGTGCTACATTTGTTTATGCTGTGGGATATTTGTTTAATGATGTAAAGACGTGCTGCATTCTTTATGCTGCATTTAACTATGAGAAGCTGTGTTACTTTGCCTGCCTAAAGCACCTGATTGGTCTAATAAAGAGCTGAACGGCCAACAGGAGAAGGATAGGATAGGTGGGACTGCCAGGCAAAGAGAATAAGTAGGAGGAGAAACTGAGAAGAGGGAGGAGAGAAAAAAGGAGAAGGGAAGGAAGACACTAGGGGCCGGTCACACAGCCAGCTATGGAGTAAGGAGGGAAGAAAGATATACAGAATTAATAAAGGCAAAAAGCCCAGAGGCAAAAGGTAGATGGAATAATCTAAGTTAAGAAAAACTGGCTAAAAGTAAGCCAAACTATGACTGGGCATTCATAAGTAAGAAAAAGTCTCTCTATTTCTTTGGGAGCTGATGGCAGGCCCCCCAAAGATCAAAGATTAAAAACAAACAAACAAAACAAAACAAAAACGAACAAAAAAAACCTACCCTGGTTCCTTTGTTTGGAGCAGAGAGAAAGTCAACTTTCTATCTGGGCAGAGAGAGAAAAAAACTGAATACCGGTCAGATATGGTGAGTCACATCTGTATTCCTAGCATTCAGGAGGTAGGGACAGGAGCATCAGGAGTTCAAGGTCAGCCTGAGCTACATGACTCTATGTCTCATAAAGCAGAGAAGAAAAGAAGAAAAACAGGAAGAGAAAAAGAAGTGAGTCAGAGAAGCGGTGCCTTAGTCTTTACCGTTGTTGTGATGAGCTAGTCTGACAAGAAGCAGCGTAAGGGAGAAAGTGGACTCGACTCACAGCTCCAGATTATTGTCCCTTGTGGCAAAGAAGTCACCGTGGCAGGGGTTTGACAGAGCTGCTCGCATCACACCCACATTCAGGAAACAGAGATGGGAGAAGGAGCATTCAACTTACCTTCTCCTTCTGCAGTCTAGGGTCTCCCATCCAGGGAATGGTCCTGCTTGCTGTAAAGATGGGTCTCCTCACACGGACAATGTGATCAAGATTATTTCTGACAGGCATACTCAGGGGCCTGTCTTCCACCAAGCTGACAGACAATTAACACTAGCTATCACAGGCAATCAAGACTTAGTTGACCTTGGTGCTTTCTGGAACATGTTCTATGGACTTTGGTGTCCAGCATGGACTCCGGTGTTTGCCGCTAGTGACTTATGTTGGTCTATGGGTCTCAGTTTCCATCTTAATGTGGAAGAATCATACTCCTCCTGGGTCAGAATGCTGAGACACACAGTAAGGGTAGCCTGGGCTACATTGTGAAACCCTGTCTCAAAAGCCAGCAGCAAAACTAAAAGATTTTTTATTCTCCTCTGCTTCCTTTGTGCCATGATCACCCATGTGTCTTTATCCTTTCCAAAGAAACCCTACTTCCTCAAACTTCTCCCCCTCCCCTTTTCCTTCTCCTCCTCCCTTCCCTCTTCCTCGTCCTCTTCTTCTCTCCTTTCTTTCTGCTGTTTTGAGACAGGGTCTTAATCTAGGCCTTATAATTTATGATGTCGACTAAACCTGCCTGGAGATTGCAGTTCCTCCCGTTTCAGCTTCCTCAGTGATGGGATTATAGGAGAGTCACCTTCTGCCCCCCAGCCAAACCAATAATTCTCTAAAGCTACAGCAATGCCTGGGGTGATCTCAGAGCCTAGACCATGGAATCAACTGCCAACACTTAGCTTTGCTGACAAGGCAGCCAGACACCAATGCCCAGGTAGCTGTAGCCTGAGGGGTGGTGGGTGGGGGTCATCTCTATCGCAGGGCAGAGCAAGGAAGTGGCACCAGCACTTCTACATAATGCTGGGTCCTGAGCGAAAAGCCACCTTTCCAGATGGAAAGAAACCCAGCTATGTGCTCTGAGAGCCAAAGTTCCCATCCAGGGAGACACCTGAAATAAAAACCACACGACTGAGATTTGGAAAGACCTCCGGAGCTTCCACTTGTTCTTCAGCCAGCATCTCATCTCTCTCCCATAAAACACAGCCTTCTTTTAAAACAGCTCAAGCCACTGTGGGATTTCCCACCCCCATCCCTAACCTTCCTTCATCTCTCTGATTTCATTCCATGCACCATCTGTTTTTCTCTCTTCCTCACTCGCTTCTGGTGAGGAAATAAAAACAGTTGGCGTTTTGTTATCTAAAAGTGGTACGTGTGGTTCCTGAGCAACAGTCTTTCTGGCCAAGAACCGGGTTCCTTCCCCAGAGCATCAGACCCAGCGCTGAAGGCCTAGAAACACACTGCCTCTCCGTACCTGCAGGGGGATCCGACAAGGTGCACAATGTCTCTTTAGGCTGACAAGATGTGACTGTTTGAATAAGGATGGCCCCCACAGGCTTATAGATTTGAATACTTGGTCTTTAGGGAGTGGGACTACTTGATAGGGCTTAGGAGGCTTAGGAGGCGTGGCCTTGTTGGAGGAAGTGTGATGTGCTTTGGGATTTTTCAAACGCTCAAGCCAGACCCAGTGTCTCTCTCTTCCTGCTGCTTGCAGATCCAAATGTAGAACTCTCAGTTCCTCCAGCACCATATCTGCCTGCCTGCTGCCATGCTCCCTGCTATGATGATAATGCAGTAAGCCTCTGAAACTGTAAGCCAGCCCCAAATAAATGTTTTCCTTTATAAGAGTTGCCATGGTCACGGTGTCTCTTCACAGCGGTAGAACACGGACTAAGACAGAAGCCTTAAACAATTCATCTTGTTTAGTCTTCACAACCATCACACAGAGTGGGTATATCCTTCAGGCTGCACGTAAGGAGAAAATGAAGCTGAGAGCTGGACTAAATTGTTGAAGGCGAAACAACTGGGAACTAGTAAGCTAGTTGGTTTGTTTCTGAGGTGGGGTGTACCCTGCCTGTTCTGAAACTCTCTGTGTAGCCCACAGGGGCTGGAAACCCCTTGCCTGAGCCTTCTCAGTGCTACTGTGTCTGGCTATTGACAGTTTTGCTCACAAGAGCCTAATTATGAATTAAAGACCATTTTTTAAAAAAAAATGTGATATATATTTCTGCAGTGGACTGATATCCAGTGAAAGAGATACAAGCTGGAATTCTAAGTAGTGATAGGAAAATTCGAATGAATTCCTGCCTTCTGTTTTGTTTATGGTTTTTCTGAATGGACAAAGGGATTCCCTGTCGGGAGAAGCACAGCTTCCCATGGCAAAAGCAGACTTTTTGCGACTGTTGGGGTTGTGAAAGGAGGTGTGTTTTATAGAAAAAATGTAATTCTTTTATATAGAAAATGCAGAAGATAAAGTCTGGTACAGATAATAACAGAAACAAAGCCAAAAATATTGTGCTGAACCAAAACAAACAAACAAACAGATGAAAATGGCCAGACAAAATAAATAAAGCCATACTGATAATACTGTGCCATTGCCTCTTGGGAGATGTTGATACTGACAGAAAGAGAAGGCCACTTTCTAGGGCTGAAGAAACATTCTGCGTCTTGATACAGATGGTATTTTCTCATGTGTACATGGCTGAAATGGACACATTTAAGACTTCTGCCTTTTTCTGCACAAAATTTAAAAGGATTAAGTTTTGCTGTCAAGTGTGCCTCCTTTGTTTGTTTGCTTGAATAGTTGGTTGGTTTCTCAAGACAGGGTTTCTCTGCAGCCCTGGCAGTCCTGGAACTCACTCTGTAGACCAGACTGACCTCACACTGACAGGGAGCCACCTGCCTCTGTCTCCTGAGTTCTGGGATTAAAGGCGTGCGCCACCACTGCCTGATAGAAGTGTGTTTCCTTTCACAATCTCAACAGTTGCAAAGTCTGCTTTCACTTATAGGAAGCTGTGCTTCTCCTTATTGGAAATTCCTTTGTTCATTCAGAAAAAAAAAACTAACATAAATGGGAATGAAAGGCAGAAATTCATTTGAACTTCCCTATCATCTCTTAGAATTCCAAAAATGCCATGCACTTGGGGTCTGAGAGAGTGTCCTCTGTCTTGCCCTGCAGTTGTGTCTAGGGGTGGCTGGAACTAAGCTGAACTGTGTTCTCGAAACGGTTGAAACTGGGGGACGCCCTCATGTAAGGTGACAGCATTTCCAGAGTTAGACCGGAAAGAATCCTTGGACCTAGGAGAGAAATTTCTACGTCTAACTCCAGATTCTGCTCTAGCGTGCTAACTGGTACAGTTAACGTCTGTGGTCAACCTGACAGGAGCTGCAGCCAACAGCCAAGCCTCTGGGCATGTCTGTGAGGCGTTGTGTAGATTGGAAGCGAGAAACCTCTTAACTGTGGGCAGCACTGTTCATGGACCGGGGTCCTGGGCTGAATCAAAAGGAGAAAGCAGGTTGATTCCTCACTCCCCAAATCCCGGGGCGGGGGGAGTGCAAGGGGACCAGCTGCCTTGAGCTCCTGCTACCCTTACTCCCGCCATGGTGGAACGCTCTCTTCAACTCTGAGCCAAAATAAGACTGCTCTCCTTAGGTTGCTTTATTGGGGGTTTTGCACAGCAACAGGACATTTAATTTAAAGGCTTGGTCCCAGCCTGTGGCACTGTTGGGGAGAGGCACAGCCTTTGAAAATGGGTCTATTGAGAGGTCTTCAGGAGAGTAGAACCCCTTTTAGCTATGATGTAATCAACTTTTCTCCACTCCCCCCAAAATGCACCACCCCCACAATAGAGCTCTAAGGCACGGATCCCCTCAACATGGACTGGAGGTCTTAAAGCTGTGAATCCGAAGAAGACTCTTTGTAACTGCATGAAACTGGGTGTTTGCCATAACAATGGAGGTTCCCACAGACTCCGTGACTCCACATCTGTGATGTTTCTTGCTAAAATCGACTGCAACCCTCAAGGGCCTAGGCACCTACAACCCAGCTTTAGCGCATACTTTAGTCATGAGTGCCCGGCCCCTTACTGGGCTGTAGTTTGATGAAAGCTCCAGTGGGAGGAGCCTGCCTCTAGCTGGATTCCCTTTGAAAAACTGTACTGGGGCATGGGTATGTGGAAAGGTATTGAGTTACTGATGGGCTCAATGAGGAACTGTATGACTGCAATTTATATAAGCACACACACACACACAGACCTTTGCACTATTGTGAATTATCAATATATTTTCTTTACTGAGAGCTTGTCAACTGAAGTTTTGTCATTACCCTTATTTTTTAAAAGTAAAAAATAAAAATGAAGCTTCCAGCAAAGAATGAATTTCTCTCACAGTAAGCAGAATGATTTTATAACTTTTTTTTCTAGTTTTGCTGTTTCTTTTCCCTGTTCTTACAGCCTGCTTTTGTGGTAACTGACTTATTCTACTGGTGCATTTCGATTCCTTGCCGATTCATTTTGGTGTGTCTATTACATATTTTTGTTCTGTAGATGCCCCGAAGCGTACAGAAAATACCTTCTGATTCTAACAAGCTCTCTTGAAAGGAAAGGAACATGATAGGATCCTAAAGAAAAACAAGAGCGGGAAGAACAGGAGGAAATACAGAATGAAATACCACAGTTGCATTCCACTCTGCCCCTCATTTTACATGGCTCTGCACGGCCCATGTCTAAGGCCAGCTTTGACTCCAATTCATGCCCTATCCTGAATGCTTGCTTGGCTTTTAAAAGCCTGGCCTTAGCACCTCACCTACATAGTTTATCTTTCTCTACAATTCCACATTTAATGATACTCTAACTACATGGTACTTTCACTACATGTGAAACAGCAGGTTCACACAAAAATAGCTGACCGTAGTCTGTGGGTAGTGAGATATTTCAGCCTGGAGACCTGGCATCTGGTCCCAGTACTGCCACTTTAGTGGTGTGTACTTGGAAAGCCACTGACCTCTCTTGGAAGTGCCAGACCTCGGTTTTGTATATTTCCTAAGAAATTGGTTTGGACAGGCGGTAGTGGTGCACATCCTTAATCCCAGCACTTGGGAGGCAGAGACAGGGGGATATCTGTGAGTATGAGGCCAGCTTGGTCTACAGAACGAGTTCCAGGACAGGCTCCAAAGCTACAGAGAAACCCTGTCTCAAAAAATAAAAATAAAGAAAGAAAGTTGTTTGACCAAATGATTTCCAAGTGGATCCTTTTAAATTGAAGATGTCAGATTTTTTGTTTGTTTGTTTGAAATAGGGTTTTCTCTGTGTAGCTCTGGCTATCCTGTAGATCACTCTGTAGATCAGGATGGCCTTGAACTCACAGAGAGCCACCTTTCTCGGCCTCTGAAATGATGGGATGGGCCATCACTGCACAGCAAGATGCCAGGTGCTTGAGCAAAGCCAAGCAGCTTGATTTATTGACCCTACTGTATGTTCTCAAACATAATGGCCTTAAATGTAGTTTTCCACAAAATAGGATGCCTTGTATCCATATTCCTGTAATCCATTAACTGCTGCAGAAAATGTTGGATACCTGAGATAATGAAAAATGTGAACATTCTGTGTTTTCATGGTATACTCACTCCTCAGTGACTCTTTATGTTTCCTTAAATTCTAGTCTGTTGTCTGTACAGCTACTGTGTACCAGGTAAGTGGGGGGACTAGCGGGACTACCCCGAGTCTGGCTGGGATGAGAGAATTTACTGGTCACTCTTGGTGGACACCTCCTGTCTCAGATGGTCCTGGTGTTGAACTGTAGCGGGGGACAAGCTAAGCATTGAGAGCAGCTGATGACGGTGTCAATCCTTCATTGTTTTGACCTTACACCTCTCCAAGTCCTGCTGGAAGACAGATGTGTTTTCCTCCATGTCATAAGTGAGAGAAAAAAACCCTCATGAACTATGAGTAAGTAGCACACGGTTCAGAGTCCATCTTAGAACCCAGGGCTTATCTGTTCACACATCCACCCTCACTCATTCACACTGTGAAGTGAGGGTTTGTTCCTGGGCTCCCCAGCCCATGACATTCATACTTCTGGGAGGACTTGAAAATATTTCAGATGCTGGATACTCACTTTCAATTTTAATAGCTTGCTGGTTTTGTTTTGTTTTTCATTTCGAAATGTGTTAGACAGCACATTGGGGCTGGAGAGGTGACGCTGTGGTTAAGAGCACATGCTACATACAGAGGACCTGAGCTTGGGTCCCAGCACCCATGTCAGACAGCCCACACCTTCTCCAATAAGGCCACATCTCTGCCAACAGAGCCACACCCCCTAATTCTTCCTAAACAGTTTAGAAACTGGGAAACAAATATTCAAATATATGAGCCTATGGGGGGGGCATTCTTATCCAAACCACCACAGGGTGTATGATGTCTAGTTTGCCTAGCCCTTTTCTTTCCTTTATAAGATCAAAATGATAACTACATTCATGCAAATTTGCAAACCCTGGCTTAAGGTCTTAACTCCCCCAAGGGCTCAGAGAGTTGGTTCTTCAGTTATAGAACTTGGTGGCATATTGCTCAGATTCCTAGGGAGCCAACCCCAGTGTCCAGCACACCTTTGAATCTCTAGTGTAAGTAGAATTTCTAAGCCAGCCCTGCAGGAGGACGCCAGGCAGGATGGCGCTCAGCCAGCAGATGGCGCTCGCATCACTCTGGAAAATCCTTTGCCAGCTCCGTGGCTGCTTGGCGGTTTTCAGGCTTGGAGTATAGTGACACCTGGTGTCTGGTGTCATTTTCCAAACCCATCAAATTGCTAAATTCTTCTCTAGCCCCAAGCCCACTTCCATCCACCCTTCCCTCTCACTCCTCTGTGTAGAAGCAGCTGCGAGGCAGGAAACCTCACACATACCATGACATTTGTCTCATGCCCAGTTCTACCAGTGTGATTGAGCTATTCTATCAGCTCGTTGCTTCTTGCTACTGCCTTTTGGGGGCTTGTAAGCTCATCTTTTATTGCACAATTTCTAAAGCATTGCTGTGGTTTAAATGTCCTCACCAAACTCGGGCTGAAATAGAATCCTCGCTGTGAGATCTTAAGACGTGCGGCACCTCCTAAAGGTTCTACAATCTCCCAAACCAGAGCTGCTGGCTGGGGACCAAATATTCAAACATGTGAGTTTATGGGGCACATTTCATACCTAAACCATAATACTTTCCTTGCACCTTTCAAGACATGATGATTGCACACATTCTATAATCCCCCTAAGAATGTAGCATCGCTTTTGGGTCACTATTTTCCCAGACAAAGACGTCTCTGATGCTTCTGATTAGTCTCTCCCACTATAATGACCCTTACTCCATAGGTTAGGAAACCAATGTGCAGATTCTACAGAGACTAGATGTCTGTTATAACCCAGCACTAACACCTAGAGAAACCCCCTCAGGTTTAATCTTCCACTACAAATTGTTCTTGGAGTATTGATGAAAGCCATAGATATGTTGTGGATCCTCTTGAAGTAGATGAGTGCCTACAGGTGTAAGTGATGAGTTTACGCTAGCTTTCCAGCCTCCCTGAGCCTCCTTTAAACCAAGATGGATAAATTATCTCTGGTTCACTCAGAGTCAATCAATCAAAGAAAGTAGGAGACATTTTTATCTCCCCAAAATATCATTTTATCACTTAGTTCTCTAATAAGATTTTTTAATGTTCGGGGTCCTTATTTTCTAAATGTTTGGAAGTCACTAAGTTTCTTGCATCTCTCGGTCTCTATGTCTCTCTCTGTTTCCCTCTCCATCTCTGTGTCTCTGTCTCTGTCTCTCTCTCTCATGTGTATGTGTGCGTGCAGACACATGAGTGCATGCTTGCACATAGTGGCCTGTGAAGCAGATGTCTGTCTCTTTCTGCCTCATTCCCTTGAGACAGGGTCTCTCACTGAACCTGGACCTAGGATAGTAGCCAGCAAACCGAGTGGTCCTCCTGTCTTTGTCCCTCACAGAGCTGGAGTTACAGGCGCATAGAGCTATTCCCAGTTTTTTACGTGGGTGTTGAGGGTTTGACCACAGGTTCCCATGCTTGTTCAGCAAACATTCTTAGCCACGGACCCTCAGAGTGACAGAATCTTACGACATAGCCTAGGCTGCTCTTAAGTTTTCTATCCTCCTGCCTCTGTTTCTCAAGCACTGGGACTACAGATATGTACCACCAAGCTTGACTTCCTTGCCTGTTACAAATGGTGGCTTAAAAATATCTGCTGTAGTTCTTATAATGTGTCTTCTAAAGTTTAGACATAGAAATTGAATCCCAAATACAACAATGTTAAGTAATGTGCCTTTTAAAAGGCAATAGATTCTTAGGGCTCTGCCCTCATGAGTGAATGAGCCCTGTTGTTTTGGGAGGGGATTCATTTGTTATAAAAGAACCCCTTCACTCCGCCATGTTATGACATAGCCAAAAGCCACTCACCAGATGTGGTTCCTTGACCTTGAACTTGCTAACTTCCAGAACCATCAGACAAATAAACTTCATTTGTACAAATTATTATTGTTGTTGCTATTGTTATTTGACACAGGGTCTTGTTAGGTAGCCCAGACTGGCTCTGAACTTGTAACCCTTCCTCAGTCTCCCAGTGCAGAGACTGCAGATATGGACCACCATCATCAACTTCTATTATCTCTAAATGATCCAATCTGTGACATTCTGTATAAGAATGAAAAATTAGCCAAGACAGTATTCTACACAGATATTTTGTGTTTTTCTTAAGCAACCCAGGCCATGGGGTGTCATCACATGGCTATACAACTGGGAATAGTGTCCTTAACATTTTAAAGTCAAGTAACATTAGAAAATTACTCCCAGAAACTACAAAACCAACTCAAGAAACGTATCCTAATAATTCTAGTCTCCAGAACTCTCTGGTACCAAATCTGTACTAGTTGGGATTCTCCTGAGAAACAGAATCAATAGGATGAGAGGGTTTATCAGGGAACAAACTCATGTTATGGAGGCTTGGCAGACACATCTACAATTTGAAAAACACATAAAGTCCATACCATGGCTCAGCCCAAGTTCAAAGTCTTGGGAGCCACTGGAGCCAACAATGACTTTCAGTCTGCAGTCAAAGGTCAGAGAGCCTGGGGTTCTGGTGTCCAGGGGAGGAAGAATGCGGATGTCCCAGCTCTAGAAGAGATGGGAATTTCTCCTTCTCTCTCTCTGTCCCTCTATCCAGGCAGAGGCTTGACGTTACTTCCTCGGTTTGTTGTTCCAAATGCCAGTGTCTTCTGGAAACGTCATCACAGAAAACCAAAAATAATGCTTTGTGCTCTTTATGGCTGTGAGGGGAATCCTCCTGACAATCAAACTATAAAAGCAATTTCAGACAAGCTGTTCAGTATGCAAGAAAGACACTGATGGACACCTGCCTGCAAGCCTAGCAGCCTGAGTCACCAGGGACCCACATGATAAAAGGAGAGTGCCAACTCATTCAAGTTGTCCTGTGACCTCCACATATGTGCGCTCACACACACACACACACACACACACACAAATGATTTTTTAAGAAGGTTCTCATACAGACCTGTCTTCATCTTAGCACAAGTTTGAGGACAAGAATGGCATGAGACACTGAGAAGAACATGGGCTAAGGTGAGACACTGAGACTGGTTAATCCTAATGTGTCAGAACAGATGTTAGCACTTAGAAATACTGGGCTAAAGATTTCCTCCCATTTCCTTCACTAAACATCACGAGGACTGGGAAGGCAGATTAGTAGTAGAGCGCTTCCTTGGGATATGCCAAGCCCTGGGTGCCTCCCTTATTAGCACTAAAATAGTACATAAATCTAGTGTTAATGTTTGTTATTTTACATATAAAATATTATAAATAATATATAACATAATATAATACATAATTTATAATATATGTTATTTTATATATAAAATTTTATAAATAATATATGATATGTTATTTTATGTTGTTAACATAAGATATATTTTAATAAAATATATAATATATAATAACAAAGCACTTCTTATTTTCATATGTTGGTATGAGTTGTTACTTTTAATTAATCCTTACAGCCCTGCTATAACCTCTCCAGATGTTATGAATAATCCTTGGTCCAGGGTATCCCATCTCAATCTATCAATCAAGGCTTTGTTTTCAGAGAGCATAAGCCAGGGATGAAGTACTTCTTTGGAGGTGAGTTTTGTACAGGGTGATAAGTATGGATTTATCTGCATTCTGTTACATGCAGACATCCAGTTTGCCCAGCACCATTTGTTGAAACTTTTTTCTTTTATCCAGCGTGTATTTTTAGCTTCTTTGTAAAAACTCAAATGTCAGGTGTACAAATTTATGCTTGAGTCTTCAGTTTGATTCCATTGATCAACATGCATGTTTTTATGGCAATACCATTACTGTTTCTATAACAATATCTCTGTAATATAACTTGAAATATGGATGGTGGTGCCTCCGGCAGTTCTTTGACTATTTAGGGTTTTGGTGTTTTAGTAATCCTGGGTTGTTTGTTTATTTGTTTGTTTGTGTGTGTTTCCATATGAAGTTGAAGTTTTTATTTTTCAGTTTCTGTGAGAATTGTGTTTGAATTTTGATGGAGATAACAGTGAACTGTATATTGCTTTTGGTAAGATGGCCATTTTTACAATATTAATCCTACTAATCCATGACCATGGGTGATCTTTCCATCTTCTGGTATCTTCAATTTCTTCCTTCAATGTATTAAGTCTTGTTATACATAGAAGTCTCCCTTGCTTGGTTAGAGCCATCCCAAATTTTGTTTGTTTGAGACTATTATTAAAGGTACTATTTCCTGATTTCTTTTCAGTATGTTTATAATTTGTATGTAGGAAGCTATTGATTTTTGTGTGTTAATTTTGAAATGGTCAGTGTCTGTCTGCATGCAGACCTGGGTGGAATCTGAAGATTAAGATAGGAAGGGAGCAGACACAGTATGAAGGCAGAGATGTCAAGCTTTTTATCCTGTTTGAGTCATTCATCCGATATCTTCATGCTGTCGTGAAGAGCCAGTGTTTTTAGCAAAGACACTGCTAAATATGTTTTTGCTAAATATTGTAGCAAGTGTTACAACCTCACATCAGAGGCGTTAACACCAGCAAGCTGGTGGGGAGTTGATAATGGACTGCTTGGCTGTGCAATCTCCAAAATTAGTGACTTATAAGAAAACTAAGAGCAAATCCAGCTGAGCATGGTGGCTCACACCTGCGATCCTAACACAGAGGCGGATTGACACTAGTTCCAGGCCAGCTAGGGCTATGTAATGAGACCTTGTCTCAAAGAAGCAAAACAAAACGTGAGCAGATGAAGGTTGTGGTTTTGTTCTGACAGATCATCTACCATCTAAGCTGATTTTGTGGGGCTTACAAAGACATTTTATGGGATGCTGTTTTTCCTTGGTAATGAGCCCCTTGTATAGCCATGGTGTCAGCAAGGTGTAAGAGGCATTCCTAGTGTGCAAACATTCTGGTCTTATGGTTTAATCTGTGTTTTAAGGCAACGCTGATGAAAGCATGCTTTTAAATGGGTAACTAGAATCATTTTGCAATCTTACCTTTCTGGTGGTCCCTAGTCATCTTACTTCTAGGTAGTTGATCACGTTGGCATGCTGAGGGGCACACACCTGGGTATGAAAGCATGGCACTCCACAGACCTTGCCCTGTGTGTTGCTCCCATAAGGCATTCCTTTATTCATGACATCAGCAAAGTATTCCTGTGAGTTTTGCAGGTCACTTTAGCAAGTCATAGACAGGAAGGCAGGTGGCTGCGGACCCTCAATTTGGTAGTGGAGTTAGAAATGCCTGATGATAAAGACAGGCACATAAAATGAATACAGTATTGTGGGACTAAAGGTCTTGAACTATAGAACCTGATGCAAATGCTGAGTCATTAGAGTTAAATTACAGGACACTGGTTGATGTCAGAATCAGTTGGTAGTGAGTGAGAAAAGAAATCCCACCAATATCACTAAGGGACGCTGTCTTAACATTCACCGTAAAAATTTAAATAAATAAGCGTCAAGAAGATAGAGCTGATGTACAAAAAACTTAGATACCCCTTAAAAGAAAAGTAAACTAGTTGACCATGCCTTTAATATCAGCACTTGGGAGGCAGAGTCAGACAGATTTCTGTAAGTTTGAGGCCAGCCTGGTCTACATAGTGAGTTTCAGACTAGCCAGGGTTACCTAGCAAGACCCTGTCTCTAAAACAAAATGGAGTTAAGACTATTGCTAAGGGAAGCTATTGGTGTACTCTCACAGTGTAGTATCCTGAATGTCCAGCACCTAGCAAAAATAGTCCTAAACACACACACACACACACACACACACACACACACCTAGGAAAACATAGCTCATCATCAAAAGGAACATCAGTCTGTTATGGTGGTCACATCTCTAACCCCAGTACTTGAAAAGTAGAAGTAGAAAGATCATGAGTTTAAGGCTATCCTGAGCTACAGAATAAGTCCTTGTCTCCAAAGCAAGCAAACAAAACAAAATAAAACACACCCAGCCAATACAAATAGACCCAAGCAATTGAAGAAGAGTAGCTAGTGTAACACTCAATAAAGGAAACCTTAAGAATTTTAATGTAGGAGCTGAGATGTACCTGAAACAGCACAGCCCTTGCCTGTTGAACTCAAGGCTCTAGGTTCAATGCCCCAGTACTGAGGCGGGGAGAGGGGCTGTTGCATCAGAAAGGTCATTGCTTTGGTCTAAGCTTCTATATGTGGCTCCCACAGATGAGGGCAAACATGAACATGGAATAGCTCACCTCATGCTGAGCTGTGTATCTGACCAGCCCAAGGAGTCAGGGGTAGAGCGATAACAACTCCATTTCCCAAACAGGGCAGCTGTAGTTGGGATGATAAGGAAGTGTTTCTGACATAACCCTGTCCAAACCAGGAAGTTATTTTTAAGTTCTTGCCACCACCCACTGTGTGTGTGTGTTTTCAATCTTTCTCTCTGTCTCTCCCTCTCTCTGTTTCCATTAATGTACTTATTCTGTTTTAGGGAACGAAAGCTACCTGACTCCAGAGTAAAGTAAAATAAATAAAACTATATATATATATA
>LOEQ01000139.1:281107-301288 GCA_001685075.1 Bramus lutescens | reverse complement strand
TTTTTTAAACATGGGCGTTGGAGATCCAGATTCAGGTCCTCAGTGCAAGCACTTTACTGACTGAGCCTTCTTCCCAACCCCCTTTCTCGTAGCTTTACTGAGATATGTTTTATGCACCATATGATCCACCAGTTAAAATGCATAATTCAGTGATGTTTGTATATTCCCAAACATGTCTATTCCCACAGTCCTTTGAGAACATTTCCATCATCTTGAAGGGACCCCTGTGCTCCAGTCCTAAGTGGTCACTATTCCATGTTCTGGTTCTAGGTTTTCCTCTTCTGGACATTCCATGATTTTAAACATATAACACCTCTGATCTTTTGGTTCTGCCCTTGTCTTTGTTTCTTTTACTGTCGCTGTGGTAAAATACCTTGACAAGAGCAACTTCAGGGAGCAGGGGCCTGTTCTGGCTCATGGCTCAGGTGACAGCCCATCACGGTGGGGAAAACACAGTGGCAGGGACTTGAGGGGGACTGGTCACCCTGCACCCAGAAACAGAGAACAGAGAGCAATGAGTCTGTGCTGTCCACTCACTTTGTAAGTTCAGGACTCCTGCCTGGGATGAGGGCTGCTTGTCCTGGCCCGATGCTAGTCCTGTGTCCTCCACAGGGGTAAATGCGGTGCCTTGCGTATATGTAACGTGAATGAGTGAATAAATGTGATTTCTTAGCTGTTGCCTGTGACGACTGTCAGGGCCCTCCCTGGCCACCCCTCAGTGGGAGCTGCTGTTTGGTGCTACACTCTCCTTCTGCCTGCTTCCCTTGCTTTAGTCCTGCAGTTCTTGGTTCCTAGTAACCTGAGCTACTCTTCTGCCAAGGTGTCTTTCTAATTATTCCTCTCACCTCCAGTTTACATTGCGCTGCTTCCCAGGAAGGTCTTTCCCTGACTGAAAGGAAACCCCAATGAGGGATGGACAAAGGAGTTGGAATTTGAATTAGAACATATGTTTAATTTCAGGAATAGGTAATTATCATTTACTAATTGTCTTTTACGTATGTTTTTGTTAATGACTAGATACCCCCCACACCCACAATTCTCTGTTTATTTTCTTTACTTTGTTATTTTATGTCATATAAATTTGGTTGTCAAGAACTCCTAGCTTAGATTCAGGAGCCCATGCTGTGTTTGGCTTCAAACCCTAACTCTGCCCCTTACTGGCTGTATGACCGCGTATGAATTCCTTCACGTCTCTCGCCTGGAAGAGAGGTTCAGTGCATCATATGCCCCAGANAGCATAGTACTTGGCACAGAGTGGCTTGCTGTTTTCATTAAATTCAATTCTACAACTTGCAGTTTGTTTAGTTTGTTTGGTCCGCACATGGTTTAATCCACAGAATAGCTTTTCGTCTTTTCTAATGGTTGTCTTTTTTTTAACTCAGGTTTAGTAACGCATTAACTTCATTATACATGCCTGCTTAAAAAATTTTTTCTAGCTGCAGAATTACTCTGATTCCTCAAGTTGCAAATCAGACAGCGAGACTGCTGTGTGGGCTTAAAATAGCTGTTGGCTTTCTTGGAAGGGGGTGGGGAAGGGTTAACTAGGTTCTGGTGTAAGCCCCAATCACATTTGTTCCAGCTTTTTAATCCCTGTTATGATTAAAAATCTCAGCATCTTAAGTATGGCATGTTGTCTGTCTTCACTTGTCTTTGAGTTTCTTGGGTAAATATTTCTTTAAGCAGAGCTAATCTAAGCAGAAGGAATCTTGCAGCATGGGATTAATTAATACCTTGCGATGCTTATATTTCCCTTTTCAGTTTTTATGCTCAGCACCATGTTTACTTTTAAACATCAGAGCAGCTGGCTTTAAAGATGTTTAAAAAGGCGCTTCTAGCAAGTTCTGTGCCCACAGAAAGCTGAATCCTCGTATACCCCGGCATGTAACCCTGCAGCTGGTTTCTTATGGTAGGATTTGAGCGTTCTTTGAGAACTGAGGGCAGTGCCTATGCCCCTCTTAATCTTACTTTTAAAATTAATTTTGTGTGTCTTCTTGTGTTGGAGTACGTGTATGCATATGTTATATTGGTGCATCAGATAACAACTCTTGGGAGTTGGTTTTTGCCTTCTACCCTGTTACGGCAAGGTTGGTCTTGTCTCTGCCACTTGATAGCATCCTGGTTAGCTGGACCATGAACCTGAAGCTGATTCCCACCCCTTTGTAGGAGTGCTTGGATCATAGATGTGTGCCACCATGTATGGCTTTGTTGTTGTTGTGGTTGTTGTCACTACTGGGAATCAAATTCATATCTGCAGACTTGTGTTGCAATTGCTCTTACTTGCTAAGCCATCTTCCTGGCCCTATTCTGACTTATTCCTGAAGCCACACCTCTTGGGGTGGCAGTTTAATTGTATGCCTCAAGAGTCTCTACTCCCAGGGTCTGTTGGGTGTAAGGAAATGGCCAAGAAGAGGGCACCTCCCACAGTGCACCCTGAATTGAGAACATACTGACTTCTGTTAGCCTGTGTGTGTGTGTGGGGTGTGTGTGTGTGTGTGTGTGTGTTTGGGGAAGGAAAGGAGTCAGAGGATGAACATACTGCAGAGACAGTGTTCATGCTGAAATACTTCTGGGACACAGGGACACAGTGCCTTGTGGGTACTTGTGTGCCTGGGCAGCACAGTAGAGCTGACCCTGTTGATGGGGTGCGGGTGAACTGACCCAAGAATGTGAGAATGGAAGATCTGGTCCCAACCCTCTTCTGCCATATAGTGATGTGGGCAGGAGAGAGATGCCTTCACCCTCTGCCCCTTGCTGCCTGTAGCAGGTGGGAGACCTGTCCCTGTCCCTCACCAGCTACAACACTTGGGAGTGTGGCCCCTACACTTCACCTGGGCAACACATTAGAGTTGGCTCTGAAGGTGTAGGTGAGAGAGAGCCAACTCTGAGGGTGTGAAAGCAGGAGAACTGGCCCCACCTCTTGCTCATGGATGAAAGAGATGAACTAGCCAGGACGATGCTGAAGAGCTCACCCTGGTGATGAAGACGAGAAAACAGGCAGGCTGACCAACCCTGCAACTACCCAGGCCCAGAACCAGGGTTATGAGTTGACCGACCCCCAACATCCACCCCATCTGTGATTTGCTGGAGCACACGAAGGGGCCTGACCCACAGACCTAAAGCTGTAGGATCTCCATGACACACTAAGAGGAGTTCCAGTGAGTGTAGAAGAAACCAGAGGCCTCAAACCAGACCAAAGACTCTTTGCAATCAACATTGGCACATAAAGCTCTATGGATACAAGGATTTGCTGCATGCCTCGCTATGTCAAACTACAGCTTCCGTGATGAGATTTTTTTTACCCTTTTTTTTCTCTTAAATTTTATTTTATTTTATTTTGGGGGTGCGGTTGCAAAGGCAGTGGGTGGATATGAAGAGATGGGAAATGAATGGGATCGAGATGCATGATATAAAAGACACAAAGAATAAATGAAAAGAAAGTTTAAAAATAAAGATATGTGCCACCACTCCCAGCTGAGTTACTGTTCTTGACCACTGAGCATCTCTACAGCCACCCTACATGGCTCTTTTGCAGTGTACTAATTCCGTCTCCCGTGCCCAGCCCAGCTGTCCTCGAAGATGGATTGGTTTTGGTTTACAAAAATGGTTTCTGGGGAGAGCGTGCTGTTTGACCCCCACTCCCAGGCTCTCCCTTGGCAGGGCTATGGAGTTTTCTGATGTGGCTCTTACTTTTCTCCTAAAGGTGAGCAAGTTTGTGAACTATTATTGGAGGCCTAAGATGATGAGTAGCCCAACCCCATGCTGGTGAGGCTTAGCCCATCAAATACTGGTTTCTCCCTTCCCTCCATCTATACGTGTGTCCCTCCTTGAATTGCTATTATAGCATTTGGCTTATAGTCTTAGATTTCCTTGTGTACTTGAGTAGCATAGCTCCATAGACATGGTTCTACTTTTATGTTTTCTTTAGCACTGGCCTGCAGCGGCTGCAAAGGCACGTAGAGGTGGCTGAGGTTCAGTGAGGCTCCTGCTTTTTTAGAGCGGAGCCAATATCCTTAAAGTTCTAGTGGTACCAGGCATCTTGTGACCGTGATGCTTCTTACTGATTCTTTATTTCCCTTCTCCAGCAGTAGCTGGAAATGGCTTTTCATTAAAAATATGCCTGAAGCACACACTTGAGGCTACTGACTCACCTCTTCTAAGGGAGGAACCTTGGTGTCTTGGATATGTCAGCTGGGAGGGCTGTGGTGTTCCCAAGTCCCCATTGCAGCCTACATTTTCCGTCCTTGATAAGAACTCTTAGCAGGAAACTGGGCCTGAGGTCTAGCGTGGAGGCAGGGAAGCCTTCTGAACAGCTGCAGAGCTGACCCCAGCCCTTGCTGTATTGGCAGCCTTGAATAAGTCCCTTCCACCTCTTTGTACCCCAGTCCCCTCCCCTGTAAGTCATGGAGTTGAGTCAGCACCTGACTTTTAGAATGAGGCTCTGAGGTCCCCCCAGCCCCACATCTCTGGGGCTCTCTGATTCTTCCTTTGCTCTGTACAGACCATGTGCCCTGGCCCTGGAGGTGACATCTCCATAATTTCAAGCCCACTTATGGGTTGACAGATCAATTAGTGCAAACAGCCGAAGCCCAGCAAGACTGCACAGTGCTGCACAGGTTCCTGGGTTGTGTGCTGTGCCCTCGGTGATCAAGATATAGAGGAGGGGATGTGTGGTATTCCTTCCTCCAGCTCTCTTGCTCAACGTGAGGCTCAAACAGAAGTCCATGCAGGCAGAATGGGTTCGCTACATATCTTAATTCTCAAATATTTATACCTTTTATATATCTTAATTTACATGTCTGAATTCTCAAATATTTATACCTTTTATATATCTTAATTTACATATCTGAATTCTCAAATATTTATACCACTTACTGTTGCGCTAGAGGGCATGTATGTCTTAGTCTTCAGTTTTGGCTCATTTAGAGCCAAAAGGGGAATTTTGAAAGCAGCAGAATGCCATAGGGTCAAATTCCACAGAAAGGAAAAGTGAAATAAAAAAAGAAAGAAAGAAAGAAAGAAGAAAAAAGAAAGAAAAGTTGGAGATAGGATCTTGAATTCTGACAAGTTCAAGTGAAAGGAGATCTATGTGTACTTTCCACCCCCAGGGGCTGCCCCAGGGTCAAGATCTTGGCCTTAAATGGTGGCATTTGTAGCCCATAGTTCAAAAGTCTTGCCTGTTAACCTTGTTGCCCCAGAAGTGGAATTTTGTATAACAGTGTTTGCAATCTAGCTGAACCCTGTAATCATCTAGGGAACTTATAAAATAATATGTTCCCTTGTACCTATGGCTTCTTATTTCTTGCTTAACTTGGAGATGCCACCTGCATTATGAATTTTAAAAACTCCCAAGGTGATTACAGGATGTGTCCAGATAGCCGCCGGTGAGCATTGCACACAGTATGGGGACATTCAAGGACAGGCCTGGGTTATCCAGGCTGTCAAACCTGATTAATTAGTCCAGAGTGCTCTTTTTATGGATTTACAATGGGATACATAATTGAAGGGGATACTGGATAAACTCAGTAGATATGAAACCAGCCCTTATCTCCCTTCAGGTATGGTGTGATGGTTAGGAGAGGATGGGATTTTGGGGAATGTTTAATGGCAGCAGGCCAGGGAGGCTTGATGTCTACACTGTACAGATACTTTCCTAGTTGGAATTAGAGTCTTCAAGTTTCCAGGCCAAAGCTCACTTCAGCAATCTTGATTAGATATTGCCAACATGGCCTTTTACAAACATATGATTGGTTGATTGATAGAGGAATGGATGGATGGATGGATGGCCTAGAATTTGTGCTAGCCTCAGGAGTGACACACCTCCCTGGTCTGAGTCTTGTACATGTTGTGTTCAGGGCTGAGTGATGCTCCCCTCCTCTTGGGTAAGGCTTGATTTACTTTTTTTTTTTTTTTATTACTTGAGATTCAGTCTAGGCCCTTTCTCATGTCTTTGCTTGCGTTTGTAAATATGTAGTCTAGGAACTTATTTGTCTTCTGGTCCGGGGCTTCCTCCTCGCTCTTCTCTCACTTGTTTTCTAATTGCTCTCCTTCCTTTCACTTCCCCTTAGACTTTGTGTGTGCTTTTGCTTCAAACCTGGAACCACCCATTTCTCTAGGAAGACCTGGTATCTTAGGCAGCAGTGGTGCAGAAGCACCATCTTGGGCATCACAAACGCTCGCTTTTACTGGATGGCCATTGTTTGGTGGAGCCACTTCTCAGAGGCAGAGGTGGGAAATAAAAGAAGGGTAGAAATGCATGCACTAAGTAGGGCAGGAATGGATGGACACTTATGTTTCCAGATAGAATTTGAGTCTAAAAGTTTGATATTTTTCCATACTTTACTGGTTCCTTTTGCCACACCAATATTTCTAGGCTTTGCACACATAAGAATTAACAATTGAATATCCCATAATTACTCATTTGTTTTAGTCTGTCACACATAATTAACACTCTCAGATGAATGATACTAATATCAGTAACAGTTATGATTACTGAAAACAGTTTGAACACTTTTTTTTGCATGTGCCATCTATATTCTACCATTTAAAAAGTGATTAGGTGCAGAGCCTCATGGTGCAGGCCTGCAATGACCAGCAAATCTGAAGACTGAAGTAGGAGGCTTGCAAGTTCAAGGCCAGCCTGGGCAATTTAATGAGAGTCACTTTCAAAAAGAAAAGAAGGAGAAGAAAAGAAAGGACCTGGCACACTGGCGTTTAGTTCAGTAGGCGAGCCCTAGGTTCAATCTCAAGAAGTATTAAAAAAGAAGGAACAATTGTTGAGATCGAGAGATGGCTCAATGGTTAAGACTGGATGCTGTTCTTGTAGAGGACCTGAGTTTAGTCCCAAGAACCCACCTTGGGCAGTTCACACGTGTCTATAGCTCAAGCTCTGGAGGATCTGATACTCTTATCTTGATTCTATGGATACACACATATGTGTATCCCCCCCATATACACATTATTAAAATGTAACAGAGCAAATACTTAAAAAGATTATTGGGGGGGTCTGATATAGTTTAGATAAGGAATGTCCCCTAAGACCCTCTGTTCAAATAGTCAGGCTGGGGAGATGGCCCAGTTGGTACAGCATTTGCCCTATGACCATGAAGACCTGAGTTTGATCCATGTAAAAGCCCGATGCTGGGGAGGCAGAGAATCCTTGGAGCTTGATGGCTGGTGATCTGACTGAAACAGTGAGCTCCAGATTTAGAGAAAGCCTGTTTCGAAAAACAAAGTGGCCCTCTGGTCGCCACATGCAGAGTGGCATTGTGGGAGGTTGTAAAACCTTAAAGAAATGGGACCTTCCTTGGAGTGGTGTTCCACAACTAATTCTAACCCTTGGGAAGTGAAGGCAGGAGGACCAAAAGTTCAAGGTCATCTTAGATTACATAATGTGTGTCAAGCCATCTTGGGCTACTTGACAGTTAAGAGATGTTTTGAAGATTAAGAGCACACTGTTCTTGCAGAGAACCCAGAGTTCAGTTCCCATCACCTAAGCTGGGTAACTCCAGCTTCAGAGATCTAGCATCCTCTTCTGGCCTCTGAGGGTACTACACACATGTGGCACACATTCACACAGACACATACACACAGATAAACATAATAAATCTAAAAATCAGTCAATTGGACAAACAAATAAATAGATGGGCCAAGTGGAAGGTGTTTAGTCATTGGAGAAGTGCCCTTGGAGGGGCCTGTGGGATTCCAAGTTCTTCGGTCTTGTTTTCATATCCTGAAGGCGAGATGAACACTCAGCTTTTCTCTTTTGGCTTTTGCTGTGATATTCATCTTTGTTCTGGGTCCCCATAGCCGCAAGGCCAAATTACCGTGAAGGAAACATCACAGACTGAGCTGGATACTGTTCATAAAGAGTAAAGGTTAGTCTGAGGCATGTGTTACAGTAATAGGATGTTAACAAGTTCTACCATCACGAAGGGCTAGAGAGAGGCCCTTTAAACATCCCTCCAATCTTTAACCCCTGGAACCCATCCGTGACTGTCACTGTCCACAGCAGGCTTTGCATCCATGATTGTGTTGAGGAGCTTGAGACAAGGAGACTGCCCTCGATTATCTGGGTGGGCTGTAAATAAATCCTACTTGTCCTCACAAGGAAGGCAGAGGGGGAGTATACACAGAAGGAAGATGTGTAACCATGGAGACCGAGGTGGGGTGACTCAGTTACAAGTCAAGCTGCAGGAAGAGAAGCAGGAGGAGACCCTGCCCAGAACATCTTCAGATAGTGCAGCCTGTTGACACCTTGTGACCAGTCAGGTAAAATTGGTTTTGGAATGGAGAAGGAATACATTTTTAATGCTTTAAGCCACTGACTTTGTGATCAATTGTGATGGTACATCACTTGCCCAGCATTCCCCAGGTCACATTAGAAAAAAAAATCTCCTTTTTAACCTTCGTTTAATTCTTCAATAACCACATACTTAACACTACTAAAACTTGGATCCATGCATAGTCATTTTGGTCATGTAAAGTTCTTTCTCTGATATCTATAAGAAGGGCTCATGGGGACAATAATCTTTTGATTTTTCTGCATATTATTAAGCTTTTGTCTGTGAAAGGTCAAAACGACTAGATATAAAATCTTTAGTTTACATTTTCTTTAATGTTTCTCTCTCTCCTGGTGTTAAAGCTTGTTGTAAGCTGACCTAATTTTTCCTAATAATTCTTGTGCTTTGAAAAAAATGAGGTGCCTATAAAACAGTTTTGTATAGCCCAGGCTGGCCTCAGCTGGCTATGTAACCAAGGTTGGCCTTGTGCGCCTGATCTTCTCAAGTGCTGGAATTGCAGGTATGTGCCCTCACACTCGGTACTAGGGAGTACCTTGTTCTAGGTGGTACCCCGGGGTACAGTGTGCTTCCCTTTCCCGTGCTGGAGGTCAGATTCAGGCCCTGGCACAGGTTAGGTAAGGTGGTACCTGCTCAGCTACATATCCACCACCGTCCGCTCTTTTCAATATGAAATTTCCAATCATCTTATTTTATTTTCTTCTTTGGAAAAGCTTTCTCAAATCACTGTGGGATTCTGCCATTTGCTTCAGTTTGTTCTTTAGGGGCTTCCTTGTCCGGATGTTGGTTCTCTGCTTAGCCTCAACATTTACCATTTTAAACCCTCCTCTGCTCCTTCTTTATTTCTCGGTAACAATTTCCCCCTAAGTTTCAGATGTTTGCTATGTCTGATTTTTCTTTCATTTCTCTCATGTTAATCTTGATCTCTCTGCCCCTGACCCTCCTTCCCCCCTGCTGGGAATCAAACCCAGGGGTTCATACCTTAGGCCTTAGATTTTATTTCTGAGCTAACTTTTTCAACTTCTATTTATTTTTTGAAATCTGTCATTTCACTTATGAATTTTCCTGATTCTAATTTATGTTTTTTCTTTCAAGCTTTGCATAGTTTAAAATATTTATAGGCTATTTTGAAAAGTTATACTTCATGTGTCTTTTTTTTTAAATGTCTTCTTGGCATGCGTTCATTGCCACATACTGCTAGAGATGTAATTTTGTCCCTTAGCCCCGCTTTTCCTTATAGAAATGATTATAGATTTATTGCTTCTCTGTTAACATTTATGTAACTAGTTTTCATGAAGTTTAAGTGCAAGAGAAGTGGCTCAGTGGTTAAGTTGTTGCTTCTGCAGAGGACCCAGGCTTGGTTCCCAGTACTCACACCTGCCGTTTCACATCCACCTTTAACTCCAGATCCATGGTTTCTGATGCCCTCTTCTGGCCTTCATGGACACTGCCTGCTCATGGTGTATGGGCACACATGCAGGCAAACTAGTCATATACATTGAAAGGGGTCTCAGTTTGGTGATTTTTCTAATTTGACAAAGCTCCTCTATTTTCATGCGGACTAAAAATCTGGTGGGCAGGGGCTATAGCTCAGTTGCCTGGCATGCATGTATGCGGCCCTAGGCTCAATGCCTAGAGCTTGGGAAACAAAACAAAATAGTGACCCTGCTTCTACGTCCACAGTTCATCTCCCAGTGTTGTGTATCTGCTCACTCCTTTATCACCGTCGCCTGCTTCGCTCAGTTCTGATTCTGTTCCCCACCATCCTGTTCCCCTGCCATTCTGTTCCCAGTACTGTCCTGTCCTAGGGAATTGGTTCTGAGGCCCCAGGGGCGGGCACTGAGGCTCCAGGGGGCGGGCACTCCAGCCCTTCAGGCCACACTGTGGCTCCGTTGCAGTTCTGTGTGAGGCTATAGTGCTCCAGTTTCCTCCGTTGGTTCTTTTGGAGTTCCCTTCATCCAAGTCTACCTGGACCTCATGTCTTTACTTCTTTATCCTAGCTTTCCTAGTGCTGGGAATGGGCCCAGAGTCACAGTAGGCAAGTGTCCTCCCTCTGTGCTGCACGCCAGGCACCCTTGTCTCTGTGTCATCACACACAGACATCAGGATCACACTGGCTTCTGGTGATTTGCTTGTAATTTGGAGCTTGTGGTAACACCTTGTCACAAAATTTTGTTGAATGTTGTCTGAGTTTTTAGTTTTGCTTAGTTGCTCTGTTAACACCATTGTAGGAATGCAGAAGACCCCCAAAAGCACACTGGCATATCATTTTTTAACAATTTCACCATACCGTGGCAAATCATTGTTCGAGATTTAAAGCCCCCCCCCTTGGAAGCAGGAAATGATGTAAATGTTTACATAGGACAGTCTATAAATCTATTTTACCTGCATGTAGTTCCATTTTCTGTTTGATCCATGTATTGATGAAGATCCTGGAAGGAAGGTCTCGGGTATCCCCTTCCATGACTCCTAAGGGCACTTTACACAGTCAGGAACCCATGGAGGTCAGCAGTCCGGCTGAGCTCTGGCTGTTTGCTCTGACTGATCCAGTGTGTGGGCCAGATGATGGAGGTTGACTTCACTGGGGCAAAGGAACGTGGTTTACTGAGAACATGAGAAGAATAAGAGCCCCAGAGAGGTAGAATAGAATTGGCAGTGTGTGGGGAGGAATGGCAGAGCCTTATGCTAAGATTCAGGTTCTGAGTCAACTCCATTATTGATAGATGAGGGGACTTGGGTAGAGAGAGGTGAAAGGGTCTTGTTCAGGGCTGCTGATGCGCTGGGTGGTGGTGGCGCACACCTTTAATCCCAGCACTCAGGAGGCAAAGGCAGGTGGATCTCTATGGGTTCGAGGCTACCCTGGTCTACAAGAGCTAGTTCCAGGATAGGTTCCAAAACTACAGAGAAATGCTGTCTTGAAAGAAAAACAAAACAAAAACAACACAAAGCAAGGCCACTGATGAACCAGGTAGTGGGATAGGTTCTTCAGCCAGTCTAGGTTCCTTCACCCATGCCAGACTCTCAAGAGTAAATTGGAGGGTATTTACTCTTTTGTTTTAAGAAGTTCAGTGTTTCAAGTAGTGAGTTTACTTAAAATAGAGGCCCACGTAGTTTGGTGTGGAGTAATTATGGAGTAGGATGGTGGATTTCTGAAGCAGTCTCACAGCTTGTTCATGGGAGAAGCAAGGGCAGACCTGAAAGGCCTGGCTGAGGGAGTCCCAGAGAACTTCTCACTGCACCAGGTGGCAAACATGGGATTGGTGACATTTCCAAGAAAAGGATTCGTATTGATTAATGATTCTTGACAATTGACTTAATGAGTTGACCTTATGACTGTCAGCACCCATTCTATCCCAGTGGTTTTGTTTCCCTTGATAAAGAGAATAGTAAAGAAAGATGACCAAGAATATAATAATTCATATTTGTGTTTCAATGCCTACTACCTGCTTTACATTTGGTGTATGTGTACTGAGTGAATTTGTTTGGAAGAAAAGATGAATGAAGTCACTGACCATGCGTGCATAATTGAGTATTAAATTACCTGACATTAAAGAAAGGGGGGCTTTCTACATAACGTGGTAAGGAGGATCTGAGTATTAATCCCTCTTCTATGCTCTCCAGTGCACCCTTTGTTCAGGTTCCTTGACATAGTGGAGTTGTCGAGGAACGATGATAAGAGAAATGTATTTGCCTTCAGAGGAAATGGCCCCACCAAGGGGTGTATGTGTTCTGTTCCTTTTTTCCCCCTTTTGTTTCCCTCCCACTCAATTAGTATCTTTACTTTCGCAAGTTTTCAGACACTTGGACTGTGTTTGATCTCCAGTTCCTGTGGTGGTTTTGAAGAAGAATGGCCCCATAGGCTTCTATGCTTGAATACTTGTTCCCCACTTGGTAGAAGTGTTTTGGGAGGATTAGGAGGTGTGATCTTGTTGGAGGATGTGTGTCATTAGGGGCAGGCTTTGAGGTTTCAAAAGATTTGCAGCTTTCTCAGTGTCTCTCTTTCTCTGCCCCCGCCACTTGTGGATCAAGATGTGAGTTCTCCACTGTTCCTGCTGCCATACCTTTGTTCTACCATCATAGACTCTAACCCTCTGAAACCATTAGTCCAAATTAAACATTTTCTTTTATAAGCTGCCTTGGTCATGGTGTTTTATTTCAGCAATAGAAAAGTATCTAAGACAGTTCCTTTATTTGAAACAATGGTCATTTTTAATCTGTGGCTAGAACTAACTTTTAACTGCTAAATATTATAGCATCCCTTAGCTAATGAAACCTGGGCTCCAGAGCTTCTGGTAGAGTACATGATGCTGTGCAGAGATGGCTTTAGTAAAACTAACCCTCATCTCCGGGCAGAGAATAAGTGGGTGTGCATTAAATTGGAAGAGAAGTTCATTCATGCAATCAGTGGTTTCTGAGTACTGTGGCAAACCAGGTTCCATGCTGGGCGCTATGATATAATCTTGAAGGACCATGGGATGCAGATATGGAGTCCGGCAGCATTGGGATGTCTTGTGGACCTTTCTGGCTTCTCCATGTAGTAGGTGAGAAAAGAATGTGTGTATTCAGCCTTTGGGCTCTATGCAGAGTAGTAAAGGAGAGACCATAGACATTCTTGAAAAATTAGGAAGCATTACAATGGAATTAATAAGCCAGCATCAACAGAGATCACAGTATAGTTTTCTGTCATTTAAGATGTGTGTTTCTGATTATGGTGACCAATGAGTAGATTCTGAGATTCCTTCAGGAAGCCCCGTTACTCTGTGACTTGTTAAGAACCTAGGATGGGGAAAGTGCTCACCTGTAACCTTCCTTGATTCCCTTGCAGCCTGTTATATCAGAGTTCATATCATGTGCAAGACTCCACTGATGGCAGATAATCAATTGAACTCTGAGCTGATGGGAGAGATTGAGAGAGGGAGACTTTATATAATCTTGACTCATCCTGGAAGTCACCATGGCTATCTGATGGAGTGGTCTTCATGGCACCATAAATGGCTTGGTTCTCTGATCCTTCTGCCCCATGCTCTCAAGTCCACCTACTCTCTAGTCTTCTGCAAAGACAACAGATAGATTGGTAAAGAGCATGACGTTCTTGTTCTACAGATTCGGGTCCCATTTAAATGTTGATGGCATATGCCTAGTCAGACTTGGCAAACTCTCGCTTGATTTATTCTTCCCCTGCAGCCCACAAAACCCATAAAATGGAATTAAAGAGCCACCCTCTAATTTTGCTTGATAAGGCTAACCATAAATATAGTCTCACTAATGGATGGAGGATTTAGTACACTTCTCTTGAGTATCTGAGCTGGGTCTACAGGCACCCGGCCTTGATCTGACCAGAAGGTGAACACGTGGTAGATTCTTGGACATTTCAGGGCCATTTCCTTTCTTTTGCTTTGCACTATTTGAAGCTGGAGGTAATTTATCCAAGATCACACAGTTTCCTGAGGGTTGAGCAAAGAAGATGCGCACTTGTCTCTTGTCTTGTTGATGGTCCCTTCCAAACTTAGGTTCAGGCGTCAAAAGCATGGGCCAACTATTTCATCCATTCTAGCTCTAAATCTAGTACCAGATAGCTACATGACACTCTTACACCCTGTAGGCATGTCTTCTGGCTGCTGCAGCAGCTTACACAAGTCCATTCCATTCATGTTCCCCATGGAATTTCTACAGGTTGTCTTGTGTTGTGAATGTGGGTGTAATATAACCTTCTGTTTTCCATAGTCCAGTGCAAGCACTTGCTAATAACCCCAGAGTTGGGGCGTGCAACTTCTTCAAGCAGAGGCTTGATTACTGACAAATGCAAGGTGCTATGGGCTGAATGTTGTGTACCACAAATTCCATGTATTGAAGCATCGATCTCTAGTTCGATGGCTTGGCATTAAGGTAGGACTTTTGACAGGTAATCAGGTCCAACGAGTGGAGCTGTAAGGATACAGCGAGTAGGTGTGTGTCTACAGGTAGGAAGAGCCTGCAGTCTACCTGCTAGAGACTGAGTCTGCTGGCACCTTTGTCTCGGACTTTCTGACCTTCCAAACTTTGGGGAACAAATGTCTGTCAGAACACAAAGTCCATAGTTAGAACATCTGAGGCTAAGATGTGTGTGGGGTGTGCAGAAACTATCTGGCGTTGGAAGAGAAAGTTGGGAGATGTGGCAAGAATGTAATAATGGATGGTTAATTCAGACCATTGATTTCTCTTTCGTTCTATGCTTCTCAAATTGTATGGGGACCATTTTAGATTGCTAAGACATCTGTAAGTGGGAATTCTTTTATACTGTACATGGAGTAACTTTGGAAGATGGAGGATTTTGGTACCTGGAGACCTGTGTTCAGAATCCAGGCAAGTCACCTTTTCACTTTAGCTTCTCATCCTTCCTTCCTTTCATTTATTTTGAAGCACAGGGAATTGAACCCAGTAACTCATGCATGGTAGGCACATACTCTATTACTGAGCCTCAGTTTCTGCTTCTTTATTGACAGAACAGAGTAATAAGATGTGCCTCACAAGATTTTTATGAGGGTTAAATAATATGTTAACTAAAACACTGGCTCCTCTTCCCCTTCTTACTCCCTCCTCTTTTCAAAGGAAAGCAGGTCGTGCCTGCTGACCTCAAACTTGTTGTATAGCTAAGAACAAACTTGGACGCCTGATTCTTCTGCCCCCATCTTCCCAGTGCTGGGACTGCCACACCTAGTTTAAAAAGCACTCTTAATGGCTAATCGTCTTATGGGGTTTATTGGAATAGTATTGGAGTCCCGTGTGGATGGTTTCTCTTCATTGTGGCTGTGTTGCTTTCTTACTTTCTAATTCCTGTGTCTTCCTTTTCATCCTCTTTAAACTTGGTTGGTGAATGTCAATTGCTATTTTTAATTGTTAGTAAGTTTTAGGGTTTTCCTTCACTCATCATTTCATTCATTTCTGTTTCTTTTGCTGGCATTTAAAGAGACAATTAGTGACTGAAATTTTTCATTAGTACAGCAGTGTTAATCAAGGGCTTCTAAGAGGAGACAACATATTAGAGATGTAATTTAGTTTTTGCAGAGAGCTGATTTTTTTGAAACAAAGTCTTGTTTTGTAGCCTAAGGTGGCCTCAAGCTCGTGACCTTTTGGCTTTGCTCTCTGGATGGTAGGGCTTCAGGTGTACACCACCGTGCCTAGTAAGAAGATGTAATTGTCAATGGAGACGTTAATGGGCCTTCCCTCTTCAGCATCTTGCTTCTACCTATGTCACTCTAAGGATGGCAGAATCCTCATTTTCCAGGTATTTTATGTAGAGATGGCTTTCTCTGTTTGATGGTTTCTCCCTTAGTGTGAACTCGTGTCTTCTGTAGAACGTGGTCAGTTAGGAACAGTCAGGACTCTCAGCATGAGCTTCACTTTTTCATATTAGGGAGTATTTTTAGGCATATATTATAGATAAAACTGCACACATGTGGGTATGACGATGCCCACCTTTACTCTCAGCACGCAGGAGGCTGAGGCAAGGTTGAGGCCAGCCTGGTCTAAATAGTGAATGACAGGCTAGGCAGGGAGGGCTGCATAGTAGACCCTGTCTCAAATAAAACCAAACAAACAAAGAAGAAATTACACACCCAGAAAAGAGCACACATAATTTAAGCTCCTGTATACTCCATTTGTTTTCACTCCTTATGTTTTCCCTTGGAAGTAACCACTGTCTTCAAGTCATTGTTTTATTCTTCTCTTATATTTGTCATTTTGAAAATGTGAATTTGGTGTGATAACATGTTCCTTTAATCCCAGCACTTCGAGACAGGAAGGTGTGTGAATCTGAGGCCAGCCTATGCTATGTGGTGAGACTCTCACTCGAGAAGTTTGTTTGCCTTCTTTAATTATTTAATACCATACTGTCTCTTTCACATTTTCTTTTCTTACTGTGTTTATTGGTACTTGTGTGGTGTTTGTGCATGTTTGTGTGTGGGTGTGTGAACATGTGTGCACAGGTGTGTGTGTGTGTGTGTGTGTGTGTGTGTAGGCTGTCTTCCTTTATTGTGTGCTTTTCTCTATTTCAGGGTCTCTTACCCAACCTGGACCTTCATGATTCTCCTAGTCTGGCTGGCTGTGAGCTCTGGGCTCTGTCTGTCTCTACCCTAACCCCAGAAATGGGGTTAGAGATACATAACACCACACCTTGTTTTTGTGTGAGTGCTGGGATCAGAACTCAGGTCCTTCTGCTTGTACAGCAAGTGCTGTGCCGACTATCCCCAGTCCCCAGTGTGTTTTTGAAGTTTAGCTTTGTATCTTAAACTCATTTATTTTTACCGCTACATAGTATTCTGCTGTATGGGCATAATACATAATACATAATAATTTATGCATTTTCCTATGACAGGTTTAGGCTATTTTCAGTTTTTCCTTGCATAGAACGCCACAGTCAACATTCTTATTGAAATCTCCACATCTTCTTGAGCATCATTATAAGTTGTTCGGCATAGCATTGGGGTGGAACGGGCACATCTTCCATGTCCTCCCTTTGTGTGATTTTTGTGAATACAAGCCGATTGAGTATATATCTCTGCTGCTTTGTGCTGGACCCATGTCATCACTTGGTTCTGTTATTCCTAACATTTATTTATTTATTTATTTATTTGGTCAATATGCTTGATGTGAAATACCTAAAAACAATTTCCTGATTGTCAGTTACTGGAAGCCTTTGTTCTTATGTTTATTGGTCATTAGTTTTATTTCTCTTTTAACATAAATTGTTCTCCCTTTCTGTCTCTCAATTGAGTCTTCTGTCTTTCCTTCACATGTACCATTTCTTAATTGCATTTTTAAAGGCAGGGTCTCAGTATGTAGTTCTGACTGGCCTGGATTTTGCTGTAGAGATCAGGCTGTTCTCAAACTCATGGGGATCCACCTGCCTCTTCCTTTTGAATGCTGGGCATTAGAGGTTGGTGCCACCAGGTTTCTAGATTGTATTTTTTATATGCTTTTAGTTGGATTGATCTTTAGGTGCCTTACAGTTTTGGTGGCTACAATCTTTGAAGAATCTAGATTTTTTTTTCCTTACTGTTGGGGCCACTCTTCTTTGCTGGCATTTTGTGACTTCACCTGAAACCTCCTGAAATGCTTCTCATTTTTCATGTTCCACATGCATGTTTTTGTTCCCTTTGCTTAGTCTGTTGAGCTACAGACCTTTGAAGGGAAAATGAGAAACATTAGGACCTGTGGGTAAAGGCCCTTGCTTCCAAGGCTGACTACCATCTCTAGGCTCCACATGGAAGTAGAGAACGGCTCCCACAAGTTGTCCTCTGATCTCTACAGGTGTGCCTTGGCATGGTGTGTACAGTTACACACATATACACACACACTAATGATATAAAATCCTTGACACATGGATTATTGTTATCATGAATGGATCATAGCCTAATGAAAAGATGCTCAACTTGATTCAGATCAGACAAAGATGGCATTTCTCAGAAACAGTGGTGGTCGGGAGGACGACAAGCATGCCTTAAGGCCTTGAGTTCAATCCCCAGCACTGTGTGTGTGTGTGTGTGTATGTGTGTGTGTGTGTTGGGAGAGGGAGAGGGAGCCACTCTATCTGTAATGGAGTAATCTTTAGGATATGTTAGATGAAAGCACAAGATACTATTTATCTTAGAAAGAAAGAGACTATAAGGCTTTGCTTACTTCTTGTCGATTTGTTTTTGAAAACGGCAGAGTGAGTCACATAATATAATCAGAATAACAGTGAAAGGCTGCCCTTAGGAGCAAAGAAGTAACAGCCTGGAGGGGATGGGATGATGCTGTCTTCCCTTCATATACCTCGCTTTGCTTTTTTAGTCTTGGAAAATTATAAAATTATCCATAATTGTACAATAAAAAGCGAGCGCTGAGAAAGCCAAATAAATGTCCCTGTTTTGAGGTGTTTGGCATGACCTCCTGGAGCAGAACTCAGTTGCCTGGCTTCATGACACCCATCGCAATCGTCTGCATCCCTAAGAAGCATGTCAGGCTGCTTCTGATACGTTTTAGACCGTTCTCCAGTTCATTGCTGGTGGCAGTGTTGAGGGGGTTATTCCTAGATTCCTACATGTGTTGTGGGGTAAACAGCTAATTATATTGGCAGGAGGAAGGAAGTGCTGCTATAAGAACAGTGAGGTGACGGAAATCCTGCGGCCCTGAGCTTGATGACTTGTGGTAGGAACTCATGAAGCATTTTATTATTTTTTTTTAAATACTTGAGTTCTGACTATGGGCAAGGCTCCAAATGGCTGACCCAGTGGCAGGAAGCCTTCCTTTGTGATTGACAAGGATCATTTCCCAAGAAAAGCAGCCAGGGGCTCTTTGGAGAAGTGGTCACTTTCCGGTCAGAGGCAAGCAGTAGGATGTGCCTGGAGCTCCTTGTCACACTAGCAAGCAGGGAATCCATCAAGGATTTCTAAGGTCATGTTGAAGAAGGCTTTAAAATCAACTGGAAATGTTCTATTGGCCAAATGGGGACAGTTTGGACATCATTAAAAATTAACATGGCGATGAATTAAATGATACCCAGAAAAACTCTGTGTTTTGTTAGATGCTTGGATATTAGCTCATTACTATGAGTACTGGCAAATAAAGGGAAAGGAAGAACTTCCCCAGATGTCCTGGGAGGGGAGTGCAGCTAGGAGAAGGGGAAGCAACAGGATCACCATGGTTCGCTAATATCTCATAAATCCATCGATCTAGGAAATGATTCTAGGCCACTGACAACTCAGAGGGGAGCCAGCCAGGCTTTGTATATCTCTGGATTTAAAAAAACAATTATTGATTTATTTGTGTGTGTGCACATGTGTGTATGTATGTGTGTATGTGTATGTATGTGTGCATGTGTGTATGTGTGTATGTGTGTGTGTGTGTGTGTGTGTGTGTGATGTGTGTGTATGCAGATGTCAGTAAACAGTTTGCAGAAGTTTATTTTCTCCTTCCATTAAATGACTGCCTGGAATCAAACTCAGGTCTCAGGTCATCAGGCTTGGCAGCTAGTACCTCTACACACTGAGTCATTTTCCCCAATTCTATGTCTCTGGATTTATCTTGGCCCCAAAATGCCAAACCTCCCAACTTAAGACTTAAAATTATTTTTAATTGTTTATTTTGTGACAGTCTTATTACCCCAGGCTCTCCTTGTAATTGCTATGTAGCCACGGCCGCTTAGACTCCTGACACGTCTACTTGTAGTCCGTGTGCTGGGATTGCAGGTGCGTGCCACCACACTGGTTAAAAGATCTACAAGGAATAGAGGACCTGCTCAATACTACCAAGGGAATGCAGTTAGCAAAACTCAGCTTATAGAAAACCCACATGAAAATGATCTGGGTTTTCTAATAATTGCCTAAAGTAAACTATGGAGAAGAAAAATTCGAGATGAACCTGAGAATTAAAAATAGATGAATTAATCAGTTGTAATTTGGACTTCATTTGAATGTTAATTATTTAATATATAACAATGTTTTGTGGTGGTAAGGGGAGCCTTGGGCTCTGATTGATGGTAAAAATCAAGGACAGTGATAGTGAGACTATTCTATGTATTTATTTATTTGGTTTTGTGAGACAGGGTTTCTCTGTGTGTAGACCTGACTGTCCTGGAACTCACTCTGTAGACCAGGTTGACCTTGAACTCACAGAGATCCACCTGACTGCCTCCTGAGTGCTGAGATTAAAGGTGTGTACTACCACCACCCAGCTGGTAATGAGACTGACTGTTAAGGAAAGATTGTGGACTGGGAGATAGCCTGGTTGGTAAAGCATTTACTACATAAGCATGAGAACTTGAATTTGATCCCAAAAATCCACATTAAAAAGCTGGGTGCGGTGGCTCAGACATGTAATCTGAGCCTTGGGGAGGTGGGAACACGCGGATCCCTCGGGCTTGCTG
>LOEQ01000139.1:253504-270297 GCA_001685075.1 Bramus lutescens | reverse complement strand
GACACATTCCAAAAAGGGCTTTACTGTCTGGGTTTACAGACACAAGCCAACGTGAAACCTGATTAACCGGGAATGGTTTACAAGAGGCAACTATGCCAGTGTGGAGCCCGGGTGCCAGTGTTTCCCTGAGGACTGGCGTGTCTCTGCTCCCAGCTTCTGTTTAAAAGTGAAATCTCTTCTGGGTCCTCTACATCCCACAAAAGCCCCAAACAGAACAACAAATGGCAATAAAACAACAAAAACAACAAATGGCAAAATGTGAGCAGAGAACTGGTGTTGTCGCTGCTCTTTTTGTTGTTGTTGTTGTTGTTTGTTTTTAAATTTCATTGAAAACTCGCTCACACAAGGAGGGCTCAGTCCAAAGGAAGTAGTAGAGGCCTGCTTGCATGGCATTTTTCTCTATGAAAAGAGTTGTGATTGTCCCCCAATTTCCTGTGCAGCTCCAGCTTTCTCCTGAATCCCAGAGCACTTGGCTTCCAGGCCTGGGACCTCAGTCTTGTTTCTTAAGGTACCAAAGGACAAGAACAGGGATTCTTAATGAATAAGGAGACTTCCAGGGACAATTGTCCTCTGGGGACTGGAAGTGCGAGGCATATCAGGGATCATTGGCTCAGCGTGACGGAAACGGATGGTGAGGAGGAGGCGGCATGGGTGCTCACAGTCTGCACGCAGCCCAAGGGAAACACTGTGATCTGATGTGAGCAGTGGGATGTCTTCATGCTGCTGGGGGCAGGGCGACTTCCTCTAACCTCTTAAGAAAGCTGTCGGGTTTTACTTAGCTGCATACGCATATGTGTGGGCCGTGAGTGTTGGTGCACGCATACAGGTATGTGAATCGAGGTGCTGCCTCCTGTCATCCTTTCTTATTTTCATCAGATCATGCTGTCATAACTTGATGAACCGACCCTAAAGGAAGCCTGATATGACCAACTGCTTTGTGCATGTACATTTGCATCCCTATGGTTTTAGCAATGTGGAAGTGGAAAGCAGAAATACTGCTTGGATGTCCACAACTGAGGAATTTTTCTGCAAGTCTTTTGACCGATGGAAATCTGTGCAGTTGTTTAGTTGATTGGCAGTTAGGAACCATGGACAGAACTGGCAATCTGGTCCAGGAACTAGGCAGAGGATTGTTCTAGATTTTCTCTTTCATTTTAAAAGAATATGCACTATGTACCATTTCCCCGATGTTGTCTCCGAATCTTCCCCTCTCCTGACTGCATTCCCCAGCAGTCTGCTGCAACCCAGGGTGTGGATGCCTCCCCTCCTCCAGTGGAGTTTGTTTCTCATGGATATGGATACTGTGCTGGCTAGTGTTGTGTCATCTTGACACCGGCTAGATAGAGTCCTTTTAGAAGAGGGAACCTCAACCGAGAAAATGCTCCCCCCAGGTTAGTCTGTGGGCAAGCCGGTTGGGTATTTTCTTGATAGATGATTGATGTGAGGGGGGCCCAGCTTACTGTGGACAGTGCCACCTCTGGGCTGGTGGTACTGGGTGCTATTCTTATAGCAGGTTGAGCAAGCCATGGGGAACAGGCCAGTAAGTAGCACCCCTCCATGGCCTCTGTATCAGCTCCTGCCTCCAGGTCCCTGCCCTGACTGCTCTCAGTGATGGACTGTGACCTGGAAGGGCAGGATGAAACCAGCTTTCCTCGCCAGGTGCTTCGGCCATGGTGCTTCTTCACAGCCACAGAAACCCTAACTAAGACAGATTCTGAAAGAGACCCATGCCAGGCTGAAGACATGGCTTAGTTGGTAAAGACATGGCTTGCTGTACCGGCATGTGGGTCTGAGTTTCATAGCAAGAGTGTGTGGAAGAAAGCTAGGCATGGTGGTGCACGCTTGAAATCCCAACCTTGAGAGCAGAACACAAGTGGATCCCTGAGGCTCGACTGTCCAGCCAGCTCAGCAAATGAGAGACCTTGCCTAAAAACAAGGTGGGGTATGTTCTGAGGATGACACAGAGGCTGATTTCTAGCTTGCTTGCACACACACACACACACACACACACACACACGAGACCTACACTGGGTTCCCCTTTCACTCCATCGCTGCAGGAGCAGGGTTCCCCATGCTGTGCAGGCCTGAGTATCAGGTTTGCTACTGAAAGCTCAGCACCTTCCACCTCTTTTCATTTGGAACACTCCCTTTGTGGGCAATGGATCCATTCATGGAACTGAATCTTTGCTGATGAAGAAATGGAAGCCATGTGACTTGCCCCAAATCTCGCAGCTGGTGGTGACAGGGACAGTACCCCTACTTTCAGAGGGGTGTGGTGCTCTTAGTTAGCTCTGTAGCTGCCCAGGGTCTTAGTAGGTGCATTTGTAGAGTGAAGTCAACCAACAGGGCCCTCAGCACTGTGTCCCTTCATCATCAGAAGAACCAACAATGATGGTGGAAATGAGCGAGAATTCACTCTTCCCTTTCCTACCCCAGAGGAAGAACTCTGTTGTCATTGTCTGGACAGGGTCAGGATTTAGCACCTCACCTCCCTGCAGGTGTGGGATCAGTGCTTAGCTAATATGTCCACCTAGGGGGCATGAAGCCATAATTGAAAGTTTGCAGCCAGAGCAGACTAACTCGTTTATGAGAAGCTAAGGAGATTGGAAGCAAGATTGTTGTAACACAGGTTAACAACCTCGTATTTAAAAGCTGGAATTTATGGGCACATAAATTTTGGTGGGTACCATAGTTTAAAATGGCCCCTCACTTTATTAAACAATTGATTTCAGGATGTTTTTTAAATAGAAAGCTCCAGTTACTATTATTTACAGGATTATTTACTGAATTCCCCCCTACATAATAGCAAAATAGCAATAGTATGAAACAGGATGTGTGTGTGTGTGTGTGTGTGTGTGTGTATGTGTGTGAGTGTGAGCCTGAGTGTGTGTATGTGTACTGCATGTGTATGGTGCCTGTGGAGGTTAGGAGAGGACATGAGATCCTTTGCATCTGGAGTTACAGGTAGTTGTGAGCCCACTGTTGCAGGTCCTGGAAACTGGACTCTGGTTTGCTGGAAGAGCAGCAGATATTAACTTCTGAGCCATCTCCCGAGCCCCTTCCTGAATCATTTGAAAGTGACTTGCTTGCATGAATTTCTTTATCTGTCCGTACTTCTGTACAGATCCTCACATGCAGCACCACTGTCAAGTGAGGAAATGAACAGAAATGCAATACCTATTAGTTAGGTTTCTGATTGCTTTAACAAGGGCTGGCGAGATGGCTTGTAGGTAAGGGTGCTTGCTGCTAAGCCCGAGGCCCAGAGTTTGATCCCAGGACCCATATGCTCCCGGTTGTAGGGTTCAGTCCATCAGGTGGCTGTGGGCCGTCTAATGTAGGGCTCTGCGGTACCTGCTCTTAGCCGTTGGCCGTCTCTCCAGACCACACCCCCGTCTAAATTATATTTCTCTAAATTGCAATTCAGTTTTCCCAATAGTATTTGCTACATTAATTTTTCCTATTTAGAAAATACTGACTTTATTATACGCCACGTTTCCATATGAACCTTGGGTTTTTATACTATTACGTTGCATTGTCCTTGGGGACACACTCATTCAATTGAATTGGAAATGCTCTCTCTAGTCTGCCATTGTTTAACTCTGATCACAGACTCTTATTCCTTATACACATTTACAAAAATGTCATCATACCACAATGAAATATTTAATGTTATATTAAATATTGATAATTTTCTTCATTGCTCAGCAGCTCTCAATGAGAACTCCTCACACAAATGTCTGTTCTAGCCCTGTTTCTCTGATCTTTCTTTGTTATGAGCCAGCTTTCCTTCCTTTTCACTACTGTTGGTGTCCCTCCTCTCTCGTCCTGCGAGTGCAGATGTTTATATGTCTGCCACTTTTGCAAGGTAATTTGTCAGCAAGTGACAGCACATGGATTGTATAAGCAGGGGAAGATTCAGCTCCATGGTTGACCCCTGTCTCCTCTCGTTGCTTGAAGAAATGCTCTGAACCTCCAGGGATCTGCTGCAAGCCAGACACAGCCTGGGACTTCTCCATGGCTGGTCAGTTCTGTGGCTATTGAGTCAGTCCACGGTGGGTCTGATGAATCCTTTGGTTCTTTCTCTCAGTCTCTGGGGAGTCTCATTTTCTTTTGATAACCCCTGGCTTGATTCCCCCTTTTTCTCTGTGCACAGAGACTTATGAGAACTTAAATGAGTTATATTTTTGTAAGCTGAATTTACCATTTTTTTGTGAAATTTAAAATTAAATCTTAGATATATTTCTTTTATGTGTATGAGTGTTTTGTCTGCACGTCTGTATGTATACCTTGTGTGCCTGGTGCCTGCAGAGGTCAGAAAAGGACATTGGATTCCCTGCGACTGGAGTTACAGGAGGTTGTTAGCTGCTTTGTGGGCACTAGGAAGCACACTCCAGTTCTTTGTTAGAAAAAGTGCTCTTAACCACTGAGCCACCTCTCCAGCTCCTTTATTCATTTTCATTGATTTGTTTATTTAGACAGGATCTTAGAATATGCCAGGCTAGCCTTAAATTTACTGTGTAGCTAAGGATGACCTTGAATTCTTGATCCTTGTCCACACTCTCAAGTGTTAGATTTACAGGGGTGTGTCACTATGGTCAGTTGTATGCGGTGCTGGGGTTCTCATCCGGGTTTCTTCCATGCTTGGCAAGCACTCTACCAACTAAGCTATATCCGCAGCCATCTGAGTGCTTTCTGAGACAGTGTTTTACTCCAAGCTATCCTGGAGCAGACTGTGCTGCCCAGCCACTGGGAACATCCTCATGCCAAGTGCTTTGAACCCCCAGCTAAGCTTTCTCTCCTGTGTTATCTTCACTTTTTGTGTTCACGCCTCCTCCCTAATGGCCTCATCTGACAATTCTATCCCTCTGTATCTGCCCTCCATGGATTTATCTGTCTACAAGTTTGCCCTATGGTCGCACGTACCTTATGTCATGGCATTGCTGCTCCCTCTGTCTTCAGTAAGTAAAGCTAGACTCTACACCATCCAACTTGGCCTTTTAGCGGCCCTTCCCCCATCATAGCCCTTTACCCCACAGTTTAAACTTCATATGCTGCTCCGGCCAGTCTCGTCACCTCTAAGAGCTCAGAGCATCCTTTCCTACATTTATGCCTATTATGTTTTCCCAGCTCAGGTATCTTCTGATTGCCTCAGATCAAATGCTGCATCTCTGCCCTTGTTTCTGACCTCAGCCTCCTTACAAAGTTATGCCATCCCTTCTGAGTCCTCAGTACACCAATGCCAGTGTTTGAGCTCCTTGGGGTTGGACATTATCTTTTATTAAGCTTCTCTCCCTCTTGGTAAGTATGCTGTTGATTCCATGTGTGCTGAAAAATGAACGAATCCACATTTTTTCTTGGGTACAAGTTCTTCCCTTTGAAAACACAGGCAATGTTTGGAGAGCTAGTGACTCTGCAGAACACAGATCCTGTGTGGATAGTGTCTGTGATTTGATTTATCGTATTAATTCTATCTAAATTGTATGTCACTTAAGGCCAGGACCTTTCTAACTTCTACAGTAATGAATGTGATTAATAAATTGCTTGAGACTCACATGTACTTGTTGGCCTAGCTGTAGAGTATATGGCTTTCTGTAGAGAACTGCTACGCTTGACTTGGAATTCTGGTTTCTCCCACCTCAGACACCTGCACCACCAAGTCTCTCTCTTAGTGTCAAATATATTGCTTTATAGCAACAGCAATGGCTTCCATCCATTGAGCTCCTGTTCTAACAGTGACTCTAAGCAGGCCTATGGCTTCTATCCATTGAGCTCCTGTTCTAACAGTGGCTCTAGTAAAATCAGGCCTGTAGGGGAGGGGGCATTTTCTCCATTGCACAGATGAGGAAACAAAGGAAGGAAGAGGTTAAGAAACTGGACCAAAGTCTCAAGGCTCATAATCGGCAGCAGTGTAATTTGCATACATCCTAGGGACTGCGGTCCTCACTGGCAAGTGTAGGAGTGCGTGGTTTGCCTCCAGTGTTCTGCATCTGGCAGTCTTGCAGCATCTCCACCTTGGGACCACAGGTATTGAGTCTTCAGCTCCCACTTCCCAAAAACACGAAGGGCAGATAAGGACATTAGAATGTCTCTGCTGTGGTTTTCAGTAGGGCAAGTCATTGGCCAAGGCGGGGGATTGTCTTTCTAGAAACTTCCTTTATGTTTTGCAGAATGAGAACCCTGAGAGGCTACCATGCCTGGCACCTTCACACCTGACTGTGTGGTCAGCCTCCCTAGGCAGGTCCTGCACTGGTTACATTAGAGCAAATCTTGAGCAGTGTGTGCTATGGCAGTTAGTGAGTGAACGGACTGCTAATCTCAGAGTCCCCTGAGGGCTGAACAAAAATGAGACCAATCCCTAGACTTCTCTGTAGACCTAACAGATTAAGAGTTTCTAATTTAGGACAAATAGGTCAGAATTTTGGTTACCCTCTATCATTTTGTAAATGGGAAAAAATTAAGATTAAGGGGTGCTGATAAAAACTTATGAGAAGCAAAAATGCTTTCCTATTTTCTTACTATTTTTACAACTGGAGGGGTTTCCTCTTCAGACTTCCAAGGTGGAGGTCAATGAATACCATAGGACATGTGAGCATTCAGGAATTGTATATATTTTATATTTGGTTGAACATTTGAGTGGCAGCTTGTGTTCTGTCCCTGTTGTCAGATATGGGGACTCACGGAATCTTCTCAGTCTTGGGGCCTCACAGTGCAATTAGAAGTATATATATAAGCACATAATCCCCTTTAGATGGTAGCTGATTGTGCAGTAGCTGACAGGGCCCAATAAGGCACGAAGTGGGCTCAGTAGGGAGAGCAGGGTCTTCGTCATGTTAGCTTCAGAGGTAGGTGGTAGTTAGAACTCTGACTTCCCACCAATAGCTATGTTTGGTTATGCTTGTAAACAGCCCAATCTAAGCGGAGTGTCCTCGCAGGGAAATTTCCCTGTGCCATTAGAAAGTATTCAGAGATGATTCAATTCATCTACTGTCCAAGCTCTGCAGCATGTTGTGTGATGAAACTTTTCCTGGGGAGATGCAACACGTACATTTGCTTACCCCAGACAGGGAGCCCATGACAGACTGACATAGGAATACCACCGAAGTTCAGTTTGGTGAACCAATGAGTTTTATTGGGGTTATATACAGGAATGGGGGGAGAGGTTGCTTATAGGAGCAGAAATGACTCCAAGACAGCTGCATCATCAAGGCCCACCCCAGCATGGTGACGAATCACAAAGTTGGGAACCTGGAGCACAGTGCACAGGCTGCAGCCAGCTCACCAGGTTGGAGAGTGTCCTCTCCAGGTGCCTCAGTTGATTTAAACGTCTTCCAGGCAGCTGGTCTGGCCTCAGAGTCTAATTTATATACACAACAAGCAACAGCCCCCTTTATGGGCATCTTGGGTCATTCTGTGGGCTCTAGTGTGTTTGGTGGCATCTTTGGGATGTGACGAAGATAAACAGAAGAGGAAATCTACTTTTCTCCTTTGTGCATCCTTGGGCACTTTGGGGGAAGTGCCTGCGTTCCTCCGCTCCTTAAGCTGCTAGCGTGTGAACTAGAAGCAGCGGCGTTGCTTGGGTGGAATGACAGCGAGAATATGGAAATCCTTTGAAAGTGGAAACTGCGTAACAAATCTAGTCTAGTAGTGATGGCACATATGTGTATTCTGGACATGTGGCCCTCAGCCCTGCATAGGAAGGTGGGCTGAAACACTTGGCTGTCATGAAGGGTTATAGGAAGGTTTCAAATGTGGTTGTTGGAAGGTGAAAGTCATGGGACACTAGACTTTGTTAAATACTGTCAGATATATTACTCCTTCTACCCGAAAGAGATGGCATCTTGGACTTTGGGGGAAGGAGAAAGTGCATGTCAGTTATACCTCCTTGGACAAGGGACACTCATGAGGGCAGAGGTACTTCTGGGGAGGATAGGGTAGATGGATGCAGAGGGAGTTAGGGTTTAGTCATTTCCTATCTACATTGATCACAACTTAGGTAAAATCACCTTATGTCTTAGTTAGGGTTTCTACTGCTATGAAGAGACACCACTACAACACAGCAACTCTTATAAAGGAAAACATTTAATTGGGACTGGCTTATAGTTTCAGAGGTCTAGTGCATTACCATCATGGTGGGAAATGGAGACATACAGGCAGACACAGTGCTGGAGAAGGAGCAGCTGAGAGTTCTACATCTTGATCTGCAGGGAAGAGAAGCAGCTGTGTCCCACACTGAGCATAGCTTGAGTATAGGAGACCTCAAAACCCACCCTCCACAGTGATACACTTCCTCCTCGCCACCCACCAAAGCCACACTTCCTAATAGTGCCATTCCGTATGGGAGCCATTTTCTTCCAAACCACCACACCTTGATAGAGAAATAGTCAAGATAATTCAGAGTCCTCCCTGAGTGGCGGGTGTGTGTAATGGAATTAGGAGACTTGCCTTTAATTATGCAGTGAGATGAGCTCATGGGAATGCGACAATTATTATTCAATAAAATAACTTCATAATTATTCAACTGAGTTTCAGCTCACTAAAGTAACGTGTAAAGTGATGGTAACCTTATTTTGAAGCTGTTACTGAGATAAAAGGTTTTTTGATGTCGTAGCAGAAATCTAGAACAGAACTTCCCAAGTCACGTCTATATTGAGTCCTGAAGCCCTGTGACACAGGGGTGGCCTCTGAACTCCTTCAGTATAGCTTGGCTGCTAGGGCTCTGGGGGCTATTATGGTCTAAGATTCATTCCAGACCCGATGCTCCATTCTTGTTGGGACTCCCTACCTTTCTTGACTCCTCAGTTCCTTGTTTGCTCTGGCCATTCTCTTTGAACTATATGGTTTTTGTCTTTTCTTTGTGATGGATTCTGATTGTCCTTGAAACTTTTGTGCCAGTGAGGTTCAGTGTGATAGTAATTGATGTAATATAGTGTTACCCGTTGGCTTAGATGCCTGGTCCATGACTTAAGGTCCTTTTGACTTCGGTCTGTAGCAGCCATGGACCTACATTTCTTTCTAGGTGTTTTATTATCTTATCTATTCTTGGCCAGAACCAAGACTGATAGATTTCATGTCCTTTTCCGGTTACTATTGTGACTGAATCCAGAGGTCATTTATAGTTTTCTCTTGAAGTATATAAATAAGATCATACTATAACACTGTTTTATTGTTCTAAACCAGTGGTTCTCAACCTTTCTAATGCTGCCAACCTTTAATACCTCCAAACTCTAAAATTACTTTTATTGCTACTTCATAACTATAATTTTGCTATGGTTAGGAATTGTAATATAAATATTTGGGGGGATAGAGGTTTTCCAAAGGGGTTGAGAACTGCTGTTCTAAAATATGGTTTAAATTTTTACTACATTGCTTTACACACACACACACACACACACGCCTGCCTGCCTGCCATGGTATACATGCGGCAATCAGAGAACAGCCTACAGGAGTTCAGTTCTGTCCTCCTACCATGTAGGCTGTGGAGATGAAACTCAGGCCACTGGGCTTTATGGCAGGTACCTTAACCCACTGAGGCATCCTGCTGGCCTAAAGTATGATATATCAATGAGACTTTAGGGGAGGAAACATCTATCTTCTCTGGCATTAGTAAAACTTGTTGGTGCTTATTATTCTATCTTTTACATGATGGGTTAATCTGTTCAATTTTATCTTATGGGTGACTCATACATTGCAAGCATTCTGCTGTGACATTGGGCAGTCCTTAGTATTTTATGGACTGTTTTATAGAATGCTANACACACACACACGCCTGCCTGCCTGCCATGGTATACATGCGGCAATCAGAGAACAGCCTACAGGAGTTCAGTTCTGTCCTCCTACCATGTAGGCTGTGGAGATGAAACTCAGGCCACTGGGCTTTATGGCAGGTACCTTAACCCACTGAGGCATCCTGCTGGCCTAAAGTATGATATATCAATGAGACTTTAGGGGAGGAAACATCTATCTTCTCTGGCATTAGTAAAACTTGTTGGTGCTTATTATTCTATCTTTTACATGATGGGTTAATCTGTTCAATTTTATCTTATGGGTGACTCATACATTGCAAGCATTCTGCTGTGACATTGGGCAGTCCTTAGTATTTTATGGACTGTTTTATAGAATGCTACCAAAGAAATATATTGGAGCTGGTATTTATTGCCTTAATCTTGTTGTCTACATCGGGAAGTTGCTAACTAAATGTTTTCTACAGCTTTTCCTTAATTGCAGTTTGGTTAATTCCTCTCAACTGCAGGAACCAAGGTATTTGTAGATTATTATTTTTGTGGCTGGTAGAAGTAATCAGCGTTCCCTGGGTGCCAAGAACATGCTTGGCCTGAAGGGGAACATAGAATCAGATCAGTTCTTGCCCTGTGAACTTGATGTGATTTGGGCTAAGTGGGGAAGGACGAGGGAGAGGATACATTTTCATAAAACCATTTTTATTTTCTAACAAGGAAAGACGATGAACTTCAGTTCAAAAGGACACAGGAATTCAACTACAGAGTGTTAAAATCAGGTGGCATAGCCATCCAGCCAGCCTTTTTGGTAAATGACACAGATCTGAGGTGTGAGTGACAACAAAGCCAGGCATGGCCCATAACTTATCCCAAAGCAAAACTGTAGAGGCCTAAGTGGGGGAGGAGGAGAGAGTTGAGGAAACAGTGAGTGTGCCTTTGCTGTAAGAAGAAAAAACCCTGGAATGGTGGGTTCTTCTCCCTATCTCATGGCTACATCGTTGGACTTTCTGACTTCCTGGACCTCCCCTCATCCTTTCCTGATTCTCTTGTGCTGGTTTAGATCCTCCTTGTCTCTCACTGTGTCACTCTCATTTTGCACCCTCTCTGATCCATCACCCATGTAGCCTCCAGATACAGCCGAGCCAAGTATATTCTAGCTCGGGGCTGGAGAGATGGCTCAGTGGGTAAAGGCAACTTGACAACCTGAGTTGGATTGCTAAGACCCAACTCCCACCAAGTTTATTGCACAAAACCCTAAATGGTTGTCCATGATTTCAGTAAGGTTATGAAACCCTCCTGCCTTGCTCTGTCCACCTGTTCTGCATCATTTTACTGGTGGGTCAAAGGCTGGTAGCATCCCAAACACATCAGTGAATCATGCTGGCCTAGCTTTTGTTTCTGTGTGTGCTATGCACCTGCTTAGAATTGGGCTCCTTCCTTTGTTTCTACCCAATAGCCACTACTCATCCTTCAAGTTCAAAAACCATCTCTGCGATACTTTTGACCAGTGCCCAAGTGAATCAGGTGCTTGTCCATCTGAACTTGTGCTGGACTTTGTCGATATCTCCTCATCATATCTGTGACCCTACCATGATGTCACTGTTGAATCTCTTCTCGGTCTTTTGTGTACTATTAGGACTTAAAAGACTAGTGTCTTTTTTTCTCTGCTTTGTGGCAATCATTGCTGGCTCCAAGAAGGACTGGGTCATGTCAAGCTGCCAGATCCTCAAGGACACAGTGTATTGAGAATCTGCAAAGATTTTCAACTTCAGTGTATGGCAAGGATAAAAGATCAGCTCTTGGAATCACGAGAGGATGTATTTATCTCTCATTCTGGAAGATTTCCAGTACTGGAGGACAGGAACAGTTGGTACAAATGTCCTGGATTTGTAGATGTCATCTTGATATGGGGACACCTGCTCTGGTACAAAACTGGCATTTTCTTTGGACCTTGAGAAGCAGAAGCCTTCATGTCTCCTAAGGGTACAGCAGAATCTGTGCAGGGAGATGGTTTACTTTGTAGTGCAATTACTGTGGCCATCTGGGGCTCTAGCTCAGAGCATGAGGATGTCTTGGGCACTTCTGACTTTTGGAGACTCAGTGACAGTATCTGGATTCAAGACCAGTGGCAAATGGGCAGACCTACTTTTGAGAAGACTGCAGGTGTCATAGTAAATGAACTTAGTGGACCACATGTTCTCTGATCTGTTTGAATTTCCTACATCTGTGTAGGAAAGGATATGTTATAAATAGACCCCCTCTTTTGGAGACAGGGTTTTCCTCTGTCGTTCTGGCTTGCCTCAATCTCAAGATCATGAACCAACATGCCCAACCAAATACTGCATTATCTGAACCTGGGCTCCCGATCTTCCCAGCCCCTTACTCATGCTTAATTGCCCTTTGTAGAGTCACTATACCTGGGTAGAAAGGAAATTCAAGACACCACCCTTTCCTCATAGAGCTTAAACCTCATTTATTGCTACATTGTGTAGAAAAGCAGAGAACCAGCTACAGGCCTTAGAAATTAGAATGTAAAGTTAGAATTTGAGATTCTGTTCAGTGGACTTGTTTGCTCATTTTCCCACTGTTTTCTAGGTGTGTGTGTGTGTGTGTGTGTGTGTTATATGTATATGTTTTAATTGTAGAAGTGTATACATTTCTTCTCTATGCCTTTATTATATCTGGTTATTGAGAAAGTCCCTTTTAGCCCTTCTGGGATGAAGACTGCCCTTCCAGCCATGCCCTGCTATGCTGAGAGACGTGGATTGTCAGGCCAACCTGAGTAGGTCTGGAGTGCAGCAGCTCCCGGCCCGCTGAGGGGTGAGTGACTAGTGAAAGCCCCAGGGCTTGCTTCTGGACTCTCTGAGATTCTGCTCAACCTGGTACTTGACCTTGAACCTCCATGCTAGCAGGCTCTTGCCCTCTCAGAGTTTAGGTTTAGTAATGAAGGTGAGAGTTGAAATTTGGAGTCTGTCTACTTTTGTGATTGGTACATGCCCCTAACAGAGAAATGTAGAAAGCAAAGCATGATTCAGTTTCCCACCACCTTCTGAAGGAACCAAGGCCAGTTCCCTACATTTTCCATCCATCCATCTCCTCATGGTCAGTGGCATCCTTCTAGATACACTGATTTCTGCATTTGAATTTTGGACCACTCTTGCCACGCCCAGAGCTGTTTCTCTGTCCTCTGTACTTCTCTAACATTATTGATTTGCCATTCTCTTGCAGCTTATTGGGTTGGCCTGTGCCTCTGGAAGCCCTCCTATCGGCTGGTCTGAGTTAACACCTATCACCATGGTTTCTAGGAGTGCTGTGTAGGATCAGCACAATGTGTTTTGCTACTGTGTTCTTTGCTTTAAAGCTGAGGTGGTCTGGGAACTCCAAGACCCCTAGAAGTAAGTCACGGAGCTGTTTTCACCCACTAGTCCTCTGTTTTTATCCCACCCATTTTAAAGCCCATGTTCTCCAGTATCCCTTTGATTGCTCTGCATCCTGCTGTCCAGCTAATGAAAAGCTTCTGCCTCCTTCTGCTGTGTTACTTAGGTCTCACTTTAAGTCTGTACGTGTGTACAGCTGCAATGTAGTTGGGTGTGGCTGTCTTATATATGTAGAATGCTATAGATGCTTACATATGTCTCTATCTTGCATATTAATTTGGGAATCTACAGACAGAACACCCTCCTTAACTGAAAGCAAGAAGCAACAGTTCTGCTTGGCTTGGAGTGTGCATGTAAGCCCATGTTGATCTGTGAGAGAGACTAAGTATGTAAGAGGGATGTCAGAATGGTCTTTGAAGTCACTATCTATCCCTTATAGTTCAGGATAAGAGCACACCCAGGGAGCAGACTACATTACGCGGCTCCTTTGTTTTCCTCTTAACTATGCAATATGTTGATTTGATAAATAAGGAGGTGGTGGCACATACCTTTGATCCCAGCAGAGGCAGAGGCAGGCAGATCTTTGTGAGTTCAAGGCCAGCCTGGACTACAAGAGCTAGTTCCAGGACAGGCTCCAAAGCTACAAAGAAACCCTGTCTCGAATAATAATAATAATAATAATAATAATAATAATAAAAAATAACAACAACAATAATAATAACTGTAGTTTATAACAAGTGTATACTCTGTGTTAATAGCCAATTGCCTCAAAACTCATCAGTTGAGAGCCAACAAGATGGCTTAACAGGTAAAGTGTCTGCCTCCAGTCCTGATGATCTGAGTCTGATTTCTGGGACCCACATTATGAAAAGCGAGACTCTGACTTCTATCAGTTGTCCTCTGACCCCTCTATACTTGTATTGTGACTGTGTGCCCCTCACTATAACTAACTAACTAAATAACTAACTAAATAAATAAATATAATAGAGATAATAAAATCTTATCAACTGAAAGTTATTTTAATCCATTTATTCTCGTAGTTTTTATGGGTTGGGTTTACAGGAAGAAAGTGACTGTGTGGTTCTTGCTCAAGGTCTTGGAAGATTATATTTAGTCTGTCCCCCTATTGTGCCATGGGGCTGCATGGTGATGGGATATGTGGTTTTCCTTTGGTTTTGTAAATGTGGGTGCAGTGACCCAAGAGGATAAGGTTTTGTAGAGATGGGGTGGGTAAAGTTCCTGGAATTTGTATAAAAATATAAGCACTGATATTAATAATTATGGTGATAGATTCTTTATTTTGTTCATTTGCTCTCCATACCAGGTCCAACCTTGACAGGGGGTGGAGAAGCTGGTGTGACTGAATGCCAGTTTTCAGAGGGTAGCCCTGTAGTCCTGACCGGCCAGGCCAGGAGGTCAGTCAATGTAGTCCATTGTCTGATGTTATAAGAAAACATCCAAGGCTGGATAATTAATAAAGGAAGGTAGTTTATTTAGTTCTGTGTTCTGAATGCTGAGAAGTCCAAGGGCACCCTGTGAGGGTTTTCCTGAAAGGTTACAGCATTATGGTAGTGGGCATCCCATGATGAGCAAGTAAATCAAAAGAGTTTTAAAAACAAAGCCATTTGCACAATAACCCACTCATTAATCCATGAATAGGTAAATCCATTCTCCCCATCCCATTACTTCCCAGAAGCCCTACCTTCAACTACCACCAACACGGAACTTTGAAGATTAGGTTTCTGACACATAAATCCTGGGCACAAACTTTCAAAGTACAGCTACTTCAGTTCACCCTAAAGGGCTGTTCTTTTTCTCCTAGAATCTCCCTTTTATTCCCATTTCTGTGTGGAGCACAAGGAAGGTGTGTGCTTAGCTCATATGGCTGTTAGCAGCACCTATGATACCTCTGGCACCTAACCAGGGGTGTTTCACTTCTTGCAATTGGAAGCTCTTATGGTGGGGAGGAGAGGGCACCTTATTCCACTGTTATCTAGGACTGGGGATTCCTGGCATGTGGGCTTTCAACGCTAAAACCAGGATATGGCCTGGAAAACTGGACAGCTTCTTCTATCTAATTGTGCCTAATGTTGCTTCCTGTTTCAGCCCTGTGCCTAACCGTCCTTGCCCCTGCTTCTTCCCCCCAGGAACTTCCCAGCTCCGGAGAGGCAAGCATGTAACTGAGGCATCCTGTGGCCCAGGGTCCTGCTTGGATATGTTGCAGCATTTCCTCTGACCCAAGAGTTGCTTGTGCCTGTCCTGAGTTCTGGCCTCATCTCTTCCTTGTTTGTGTTGTTCTGTGAACCTTCCATAACTCCAGGGACTAGGAGGTTGAACACCACAGGTTCTAACCACCAAGGGACTGTATTTTTGTTTGGTACTGGGCCAGAAGCCAACCTAAGCTTTATGGCTTGCTTCCTGTTTGTCTGTGAGGGCAAGCTTTTCTCTATTCTTTTCACCTATTCCAGGGACAAGCCTTGTCTGTGTGATTGACAGGTGTTCTATGACTGGAAGTGACTTCATGGCAGCTAGCTGTCTGGTATGTGTAAGGACGGGTAGATGCTCAGGTGTACTCCCTTCTAAGGTTTTGCTTGTATGGGGTGTGCAGGGTAACTGTTGCGACCTCTCGTGGAGAGGAAAAGATGGATTGTGACTTCTGGTGGGGGAGATGAACAAGGATGTCTAATGGAGATGGCGTGTGGTTCTGCTATAAGTAACATGAATCTTCTGCTCCTCCCCATAAAATATTCTTGTTAAAATATCAGTGTCTCTATAAAACTGCCCTTTCCTTTTCAAACCTGTAATGCAAGTGTGGACCTTTGCTGTTGGTTCTTGGTGTCTTGGAGTGTGAGGTAGGCAGTGTGCATTGAGAGCATCTTTAAGCTAGGCCTGATACCTTAGGTTTCCAACAATATTCCTCTATGTCCCAAAGAAGACTCTTGCCTGGAACCTCTTCTGTCTGGGATGGCGTCCTCCTTAGCTCAGTTCTTTCTGACTCATGCAAGGTCCTCCCGTCATTTCTAAGCCACCACCAACTCTCTCTCTCTTTGAGTGTATGTGTGTGTGTGTGTGTGTGTGTGTGTGTGCATATTTGTGTTTTCTTCAACAAATATATAGTGCTCTGCGACTTCATCATAAAGAAGTAGAGTTCCATGTGGCACCGCATGCTTTTCCAGCATGTTGTTTAATTCCTGTGTTAGTTTTCTTTTGCTCCTAGAAATAACTGAGAAAGATAGAGGAGGAAAGATATAGTTCTGGCTCACAGTCTCTGTTCATAGTCACTTGGGTCTATTGTTTGCTTCTGGGCCTGTAGTGTCAGTGTGCCATGATGGCAGGGTATGGCCCAGGATGGCTGGTCACTTCCTGGCAGCCAGGAAGCAGAGAGGGACAGGGGACAAGAGACACCCTCCAAAGGCATGCCCCCAGTGACCTATTTCTTCCATCTTGGCAGGACCTCCTAAGTCTCTGTCACTTCCCAATCATTCCATCAAATTAATTCATTAATGAAGCCAGACCCTTCATGGTCCAGTGACTTCCCAAAAGTCTATAGTTTGCCAACTGAACCTCCAACAGTGCAGGCTTCAGGTGACATTTTAGATGTAAACACTGCCATGGTGCAGGAGAATTGTCTGTATTCTGTCAATCATGTTTTAAATAAACACTGATTGGCCAGGCAGGAAGT
>LOEQ01000139.1:226468-240061 GCA_001685075.1 Bramus lutescens | reverse complement strand
CAGGATTCTGGGAGAAAGAAATCAGAGTCAGGTAGATGCCATGACTCTCCTCTCGGAGGCAGATGCATAAAGCTCTGGCCCAAGATGGACGCAGGTTAGAATCTTCCTGGTAAGCCACCACCTGGTGGTGCTACACATATTAATAGAGATGGGTTAATCAAGATGTGAGTAAGCCAAGAAGAGACTAGATATAATGGGCCAGGCAGTGTTTAAATGAGTACAATTTGTGTGTTGTTATTTTGGGGTATAAGCTAGCTGTGCGGGAGCTGGACTGGACGAAAAACAGGCCCTCTCCCCTCTCCACTACACTTGAAAACTTGAAAACTTAGACTTTGGTTGACTAGAATGTTGGTTCTTCTCAAAGCTAAATATCTTGATTCTTACTTGCAGAAGAATAAGTTGATTTTAGTGCTGTCCTGGAGTCTCCTCATTGCTTACCTCCTTTGGTTCTGTGTTCATCTGTAATAGTGGGATTCTCTCTCTCCTTTCCTTTAGTGACATGACTCCATATTCGTTGCTGAGTATCTTCATTCCACCCCTAAGGTGTTTGGATATAGGAGTTTTTCACTGGCTTTGACCTCACTAGTATGTGAATGTCTGTGCACACATGTCCTTATCAAGCTTAATTTACATCTAATGCAGCGAATCAGGCCTTAGTGGGGCGCTGGGCCATGTTCTTCCTGATTGCTTTTATTTCCTGTTGGAGTATGGGGTAGAGGAAGGGACCCACACTGTTTTCTGATTCTGCCACTCAAAAGCTATGGTTCTATTCTTTCTCTAAGTCACAATTTTCCCCCCGTATGAAAATGAAGGGTTGGATCAAATGCTGTTTCAGGCTGCTATTTAAGCTGTGCTATTGACCTGGCTTCCTGTCACTTTCAAGTGTTCCTGGTTCATGTCTGCATTCCCAATTGACTGGTTGTTTCACAGGGAATTTGACTTTTGGGCAGCTTGTGTCAGTGTTGCTCTTCCCCATGCTCTGAACGTTCTCTTCTTCCCTGCTGACCGAGTGGAAATCCTCGGTGGGCAGGCAGCTCTTGGGGCAGGTGGAGAGTGCTGCCTGGCCAGGATGCTGCCCTGGCCTTTGCCCCATACCTGCATCTCTGACGAGATCCAGGGATGTTAATTGCAGCACTGAGGCTTCCATCCAGTAGCTGAAAAGCCAGAGCAGTTTCTGTCTTACAGCTTTTACCTGTCAAGTCCTCATAAAGAATAACCAGGCCAGCATTCCTAAGCTTTTATTAATGGTGACTAAGAGACAGTCCCTTGATAGCTCTGTCCTGCCTCTGTCCCTTTTAGAGACTTGCATAGCATTAGCCTAAAGACAGGTCACCACAGTTAATTTACACCCAGCCTCCAAATGTTGAGGAATAAGAAGGACTCTATGGTGATCTCTGACATACTCATTTGTCCCACTGTTTTGCTGTGATCAATAGTGACAGTCACATCAGACCGGTTTCACATAATATTTGCTTTTTTGAGTGACTAAAGGAGGGATGAAGAAAGATAACTGTTATGACTAGAAATAAATAAAGGTGTGCTGTACAGCTGCATCTGAAGCTTTTCCGGGGTGTGTATGTGCAAGTGTGTGTGTGTGTACATGTACGCACCTTTGAGCAGAGAGAGTTGGGCAGGATTGGGTATTGAGGCTTGGTCCTGACTGTAGCCAAAAGGACTGTGGTGTATGTCTTATCGCTCCCGAGGTCCCTGGCACCTCAGCACCCAGGGACCAACGCTGCAGGCCTCAGAAGTGGGAGTGGGGTCCTAAGTGCACCATCTTTTCTCTTCCCTCTCCTCCCCCAGAGCAGTTACTAGAAGGTCATTCTCTGAGTGTGCTCTGGAATCTGGGCTGCTCCGGCCACTGTGGTTAATGCTGCTTTGTTCCATGCTAAATGAGGCGAGAACTGTGGCCCAGGTCACATTGGCAGTCTAGCTCAGCAGGACACTCAGCTGCACACAGAGCAGATCTGAAGCTAGGAAGGGCTTTCCCTTTGGAGCAGAGCCACGGGCCTGCATGAGTGTGTCCTTGGGCTGAGTGTTTGACTCCTGTGGGCTCCCCTTCTCCTGCACTGGTTCAGTGGAGTTTTTCTTATTGTTATTGCATTTTATTTTCATTTATTTTTATTTATTTATTGACTGTGGAACAGGGGTCAGAGCAAGAGTCTCACTGTAGCTTAGGCTGGCTTAGTTCACTATATACCAAAGTCTGAACTTGAAGTCACAATAATACTCCTGTCTCCATCTCAAGTGTATATGTCACCATGCCCAGCCCAGGGGATAGTTGAGCTTTCTTTTCTAGACCTTGTTCTAAGAACTGGAGTAGTGAATATAAGTGAGGTCCTGATAGGGTCTCACACTGTACTGGGGAAGATAGGAACCATGCAAAGCAGATACAAATCCCCTTGCAGACCGTGTGGGGAAAGACGTGAACAGGGTAACAAGAAGAGAGGTTTCAGCTGGGGTCACAGTAGTGAGTGTTCATTCGCTCCAGCGGGATGACCCTACTGAGCTAAACACTTGTGAGTTCTCAGCGCTTTTCTTTGTTAAGAACCTTGGTGTGACTCCTACAAACTCCCCGAGACTCTGGTCATCTGTAGGATGTCAGGACACAGGATAAATCCTGAAACTCAGACATGGGTTCATTCCAGCTGATGAGTTCTAGCCACATACAGGCTGTCACATGACTTTATGCTTGTGAGGGGGGTTAGAGAGAGGACAGCATGTGGCTAGGAGACCACAGGGATGAGAGGAGATAGGCGGCGGTGCACAGGACAGAAAGCAGACCTGGTTTGGAGTTCTCAGAGAAAGGTTCATGAAGAATATGGTGGGGCCTGTCCTGCATTAGAAGCTGGAGGCTGGGGAGAGATCTGGTACCTTCTGTCTACTGTCACTGGCTGGCTCTGTTAGAGCTGGCTCTCTGTAAAGGGAGGAGGCTATTATGGCAGCTCATGGCAGAGACTGGTTTGAGACTCTAGAACGTTTCAGAGAGAAGAGAACTGGGAATACAGCAGCACCAGGAACCTTTCTTTATGTTTGGCTCATTGGTGGAGCTGTGTCCTTCTGTTGGGTGGCCCTGCTTCTGCTGAGGGTTTTTTGTTGTTGTTGTTGTTGTTTTTAACAGATCCATGCTGGAAGATTCTACTGTCTTTCTGAATGTTTTCTTGTCCCTCAAGAGTTGAGTTGGTTACTCTTTAATTCTAACTTTTTCCAGCCAAATCACCATCATTTTGTGATGGTGATGTCAGACTAGAACCCAGCACACTTCCTGTCCAGAGTTGGAGACCTGCCAGTCTCAGCTTGGTTTTGGCTTATCCAGAACAATCAAATTATTACTGTTCTAATGAATAGTTATTTTTAAAAGTTCGTTTTAGGTTCACACACCAGAAAATTCATGGGCTGAAGCAGAGTTCCCATACACCCTTTTGTTAACCACCTCATTAACACACTTGACCACTATATAGACCTCCTATAGACCAGTGTCTATAGGAGGCTTGGTCTGGTTCGATCTTACCAGAAGTAGAATCATACACAGCATTCATCTTTATGCTCTGCACTTTCTATCTCGTCCCTGGAGACATCTGACGTGAGCTCTGTCAACAGAGAGATCCCCAGGGGAGGATGGCAGACATCACAGGGATCTGTGGGTGGTGAGCATTACACTGGTATGACAAGTTGTTCTTTCTTTTTGCTGTTTGCATTATCAGTCACATGCTGGGAGACAAGGCAGTTCAGTTCATCGCCGCCATCTACAGGACTTAATCTCTGGGAAATAAGGTGGAAGCAGGACCATGGAAGTACTTCACAAGGCACTTGTGTGGTACCCAGGCTGAAGTTATCCAGAAATTTGCAGAAAAGCATTTGAAGCTCTCTGTTAATCTTCTATGAAGTTAATTCCTGCTTACGTGAAACCTGAAGCCACAAATAAAAGACCTGTCTCAACCTGATTATCATGATTACCTATCCAGTTTGAATTGCCCTTAAATTATTCCCTTTTCTTTTTCAATGTCTTTGAGATAAAATCTCATTCTGTAGACTAGGCTGGCCTCACACTCATGGTCATCCTCCTGCCTCAGCTTACTGAGTGCTTAGTTTACAACTATGAGTTACCACACCTGATTTTTTTCTTTTGGAGTTTATGGGCTTTTTCTTTCATTTTAGATAATAATGAAAACACTGTAAGCTGTGGTATTTCTAAACTCTTTTACTTGAGTCCTCCCTTTGCTCTGGGGTAGCTGCTCTGAATAGAGTTCCCATGTCATGTTTCACAGCAGGGATTCCTGGAAGGAGGAGGACACAGGGATGCTGTAGATGTATAGAAGGCCAGGTGATTAGAAATTCACCAGCAGCAGGGTTTAATATACCACTGTCCTTTAGTAAGCCGGGGATCACGTGTGGTGCTCAGGAGTACCTGGCTTCGATCCACGCCAAGCATCTAGATGACAGTCCGGTATATTATGAAGCTGCAATAGAACAGAAGGGGGTGGCTGATACTGAGACTCAGAGCAGTGATGTCAGTGTTGGAATTCCAGGCAGAAGCCAGCGCTTAGGCCTTTCCCTTCATCTCTCCCTCAAGCAGAGATTCTCTCATGAGCATCCGGGGCAAGTAAACATCCGTTCTTGTGAGAGGACCGTCAATCAGATGAGTTTTGAACATCTTCTTTGTGCCTCAACCAGTGGTACAAGTCATGGGCATGTTCAGCCTATGAATACATGTATGCAGTCCCGTGTGGATGCCTCAAAAGAGAGTTGTAAGGGGTTATAGAGTCTTCAAGGTAAGAGTTCAGCTTCCTTAGAAGTCAGGGATGGAGAGTGGGGATCCAGTTGAATTAGGCAAAGACAGGAGTGTTTTGTGTGCAGGGAGGAGCATGTGAGGAGGAAGTAAGGTATATGTGAGTATGGAATAATTGGAAAGTCAACTGGTGTAAGATGAAGCTGGGCCACATGGACCATAAGGCCACACTGAGACAGCTATTTATCATCTTCAGAGCAGGTGCAAGTGATCATGGAAGGTTCTTAGAGATTTTTTTAAATTAATTTTATGTGTATGAGTATCTTGCCTGTATGCTAATGTCCCACGTGCATGCTTATTGCCCACAGAAGCCATAAGAGGGCATCAGATCCTCTGGAACTAGAGTTATGGATGGTTATGAGCCATCACATGGGTGGTGGAAATCAAGCCTGGGTCCCCTGAAAAAGCAGCCATTGCTCTTAACTGCTGAGCCATCTCTCCATCCCCAAAGGGACAGGAATGAGCAAGTCTCAGTTACTCATGAACTGTAACAATCGGGGAGAAGTCCTTCAAGGATGAAGCCTGAGTTCCAGCCTTGTCTGACTGGGGCTCATACCAGAGTGAGGAGGGCGAGGGTGATGATGGGAGGGATGTGATGTGGGGAGCTGAAGGGAAGACAACAAGCTGCCGTTTTGGAAATGATTTTAATTTCTAGGTATTGAACAAGCCTTTTTCATTAAATGCTGGTAAAGGGAAGGAGATTACTGGTTGATAACCCTCCCCCAACCATCAGAGAAAGGGAGCTGGCCTTGCCTGATCCCAGTAGCAAGGGAGAGCAGCAGTTTGTTGACTCAGCCTGGGAATCACCTTTCTGGTCTAGAATGGAGTGACCTGGGGCTCCTAGCCTAGCTCAGTTTCTTATAAAAATGAAGTGAACTTGACCACCAAAAATGAGCGATTAGCAGGATGAGCTGACCCTCAGGCAAGAGGGACGGGTGTAGACTGTCTCGTGACTTGCTCAGGATAAAAGCGTTAGCTGTGGGGGTGATGGTGGTTAGGTCAGGTACATTTACTTGGCTGCGGTAGAAAGGAAGGTGGTTGTGGTGCTCACACCCTCTGCTTTGGCCTGAGGTGCTGGCTTTCTGATCTCTCTGCTTCCCCGGCATCCTGGCTCTCATTTTTCTTTGCGAGGAAGGAGAGAGTGGGCGCGTGCTGTGACAGTGATGAGTTAGTGAGTGTGCAGTATGAGGGGGTGTGTGTTAGAGTTATGTCAGCACACACACACATGCTTACAGCAAGTGCGTGTGTAGGTGTGTGCTGCTTGGGTAGGGAGGGGCTGGTGTAGTGAGGCAGGCCCTTGGAGTGTGAAAATGGGTGTGAATAGGGGCACTCACATCTGAAAACTTCAGCAGACGCTGGGGAACTACTGCTCTCTACCTTGCATCTCCTTGTCCTGTGCTGTGTCCCCATATCTGGCCCCCTCCGTAACAGGAGGCTACGCTTTTGGTTCCCAGTTGTGCAGTCCCGAGTAATCACACAGAAACCTGTATTAATTATAAACCGTTTGACCTATTAGCTCGGGCTATTATTAACTAGCTCTTATAAATTAAATTAACCCATTTCTGTTCTATAGTTTGCCTTGAGGCTCTTGGCTTGTTACCTCACATCTTACTTCTCGCGTCTTCTTCCGAATCCCACTACTCTGCCTTCTTTCTCTCTCTATCTCTGCTTGGATTTCCCATCCGGCTATATCCTACTCTGCCATAGGCCAAAGCAGATTCTTTATTAACTAATGGTAATAAAACATAAACACATCATACAGAAGGGTATCCCACATTATCCCCCCCCCCATTTCCTCACTGCTCCAGTATTACCAGTGCAGCAGCACCCCTCCCTAGGAAGGACGTGGGCCGGGGTGCAGTAGCCAGGTGCTGTGGTTAGCAGCTTCCCTTCTGGGCTGGCAAGGATTCAAGGATATGTACCTCCCCTTCCCTCAGGCTCTGCTACAACGGCTCAGTCCTGAGGCTTTGGCCTTAACATGATTGTGGAGGAACTGAGCCTCAGAAGGTTTATGTCTCTGACTGCAATGGGTTCGGGGCAGAGCAGCATGGAACAGGCAGGAGATCGTGGACACTTCCCCTGGCCAGGAGGGCATTTGTAATTGGGCAATCATGAATGGTGTCATGCTATCTCTGGCTGCATAGGTCACTGACATATTGCTGACCTGGCAGCTCCACCAGAGCTCCCTGGGGAGAATTGTTAACTACAGAGAAGCCATGACTGCACATTCGATCTAGGGGCTTTGTTGCCTCAGCAAGGTGCAAGGTCCTTCACCAATAAGCCCGTGTACTTTGGTGGGCTCCCCCAGGGGCCAGACTGCGGCCAACTGAGCTGCTGCTGGGAACTTCATTCTTCAGTCTGTCAACAGAAGCTGTTGGTCAATACTAGGGGAAATCCGTTTGTTCCCAGTGTCATTTGTGAAACTCTCTTGACTGGAACCAGTCCTTAGCTCCAAGTTTTGGGAATAACTCTCCTGTCTTGAAACCACGGGAATTATCTTTTGAACGTGACGGTTCCTATTTTTATCAATGCAATATTTGCTTAGGTATAGAGCAAGTTATCCAAGGCTGACTCCTTAGCCAATTCTTGGATCTGTAGATGAGATGATTCAGGGAAGTGCTGCGATCTGGCATGGTAGATCTCTTGGGAAAAGAGGTGCTATGTTCCTTATGACCCACCTGTACGCATGGGCATACACAGATACCTAGGCTGTGTTGAAAGTCATGAATCATCCAACCTTTTTTTCTGTAGAACTAATAGTCTGAGTTTATGCCCATCAGCAAACAGAAAAAGGTACTAACCTGTTGAGAATGGGAACTTATTTTATTTTGCTTAATTTTGCATTATTTGATTAGTTTTTAGCAAGGAATTTCATGTTATACATTAACCTGAATGCAGTCTGGTTTGGTGGATAATTTTGAAGTATAATCAGGGGCAGGTGTGGGGTGCACATGTGTAATTCCATCTCAGGAGGCTGAGACAGGAGAACAGGCAATTTTGAGGTCAGCCTGAGTTAGATGATAGGTCTGTCTCCAAAACCAAAGATAAATAAAAAGTACAGCTGGTGGGGCATGGTGGCACATGCTTTTAATCCCAGCATTCAGGGAGGTAGACACAAGTGAATCTCTGTGAGTTCAAGGTCAGCCTGGTTTATAAAGTGAGTTCCAGGACAGCCAAGATCGCTACACAGAGAAACCCTGTTTTAGAAAAAAATTAATAAAAGTGCAATTAGATAAAAAATTTACATAAAGAATTTAGTAGTTTGTTCATTCTCTAGTCAGGAACTTAACAAAATGTCAGAGGTCTCCAATATGTCTAGGCATAACTCAGTAAAATTCTAATAATTAAAAAAACTAGCCAGATATAGGGCTCAGGCTGCAATCACAGTCCTTGGGAGGCTGAAGCAGGAGAGGTGCTGCGAGTTCAGTCTAGCCTGGGCTACATAATGAGCTCCAGGCCAGCCTGGGCTACATAATAAGCTCCAGTCTGGATTTAAGACTGAAGTCCTGTAAAAATACAAACAATAACAAAACAAAGCAAAAAAATACCCTTAATAGCAACAAACAACTCCAAAAAGTATTTATTTTTCTCTAAGTCCATTTATTTTTATTTTTGGCAAGCACTTTTATGTAAGAGGTGTGTGTGTGTGTGTGTGTGTGTGTGTTAATTTATTTGTTCTTACAGATGAAGAAATTGAAGGGAGATAAAGGAAAAAGCCACCTACCATGCCATGTAGACGTTGGCAAGAATCCCTATAAAGAGCCTTTCCTATTCAGATGCCTTCGTAGCCAACACAGGCCTTTCTACATTAGGAGCAAGATGAAAATGGAAGCAGTAATTTCTGGTTAACTTGCTTATTTATTAAAAACTAGGAACTATTTCAAAAGCAGATGATACCCCTTGGGCTTTTAATTTCCTTTTCTGTAAAATGGGGAGATAAAGCGTGTGGCCACAGAGTCTTTGAACTCCTGACGTTCTGTGGTTGGGGACATTGTCCTCCCCCCTCTCATTCTCTTTGCTTCTCCTCCACAGTACGTGGGAAGCCTGGATGTGCCGAGACCCAACAGCAGGGTGGAGATNGGCTGCCATGCGCAGAATCCGGGTGAGTGGCCCCTGGTGGGGCAGTGTGTGACTCTGGAGTCAACCTTTCTTGCTGCTTGCCCTTTCAGCCAGAGCTGAATGGATGGCTGCACCCTTCCAGGCCCCAGAGTCCATATTCTGACACCACTGGGAGACTATTGTGAATTGTGAAATAGGGGCCAAAGGTTGGAATGGGTGTGGTGTCTGAGTAGTGCCATCCTCCCTGTCTCGTGTCTTCTATCCGTGATGTGTGTGTGATGGTTAGCTAGGCAGTGAAGGAGAATGGTAAAGGGTTGAACAAACTTTAGTGAACTTCTAGTAATTGATCAGAACTTTTTAAAAGGTAATTGATTGTGGTACAGAAGAGAAGATTTGCTTGGAATTTTAAAGTTGGATATGAAATTTCAACAAACCTTATTTGGTCAGCTGCTTGAGGCTTCAGGATGTGTCAACTTTTTGGGGTATCGTGTTCACCCAACCCCCTGCCACACTTTCCTGTATCTCCTGGGAGAGTTTGCTACACATGGCAACCCACTGCTTTCTGACTCTGGTCCATGGGACCAGGAACACCAGAACAAGAGAACTGTGCAGTTTGGAGGTGGGCTTGGGATCGCTCGGGTGTATTGTGAGTGTGTTGTGGCAGGAGCTGGTGTTAGTTTTCCTTTGAACTGGTTCTTTACGCTGTCAACAGAAGCCTCAATATAATGACATCAGTGCTGGGGGAGTGTAAACATGCTTGTGATTGGCTTTCTGTGTGGCTCAATGATGCTCCCAGTCATTAGACCTTTTCTTCTTTACCAAGTTGAATTTATTGAACTGTTATTATGTACAACCGTGCTGTCTTCATGGATTTGGTAATTAGGAAACCTAAAGTACTTTGATGAGAGTAATATGATGAGACTGAATGGTCACAGCATCAGAGGATCATGTTATGAGAAGTCATGGGGGCCCAGAAATGGACATGTGGCTTGAATGTGTTCTGTCACTTACCACTTGGTCTTACGGAAAAGTTTTAAGTTTTACTCCCTCTTTGGCTGCAGGTCTGCGGCACAGAGCTTCAGGCCTCCTTACTTCCTCCTTTGCCCCCCTATATGGATAGAAGCCAAAGTCCTGAGTTGTGCTCGCTGCTGCTATGATCAAAAGATTGGGCCTGGAGCGGCCCGCACTCCGGGTGTCCACCGAAGTCCTCTTTTATTTATGCTTGACTGATGGGGAGGGAATGGCTGTTGCTGGTATTACCATCATTGTGAAAGCAGTAGCTCCCCCAATAATAACAGCTACTTCTGTGTTGGGTGAATTTTTAGATATTTTGATATTGAATATATTATTTATAGCTACTTCAGATGAGGTGAGAATGTTCTTAGTACATTTCGTGTATGAGGACATGGAACCTTGGCCAGGTTAAGTACTTCAGGTCAGGTTGCTGTTCACCGCAGCTTGGGTGTAGGTGGACTTTCTTTCCTGGCTGTCAGTGCCAAATAACCTACACGGAGACTTAATACTAATTATATATGCTCAGTCAATAGCTCAGGCTTGTTACTAGCTAACTCTTACAACTTAAGTTAACCCATTTGCTTGCTACTAGCTAACTCTTAGAACTTAAGTTAACCCATTTATATTAATCTACATTTTACCACTTGGCATTACCTTTCTTTCATCTTGTACATCCTTTTTCCTCTCTGTGCCTGGCTGGTGACTCCTCTTTCTCCACTCTTCTTCCCAGTGTCCTTAGTCTGGTTCTCCCGCCTAACCTTATCCTGTCCAGCTGTTGTCCAGTCAGCTTATTATTAAACCAATCACAGTGACATATATTCACACAGTATAAAGGAATATTCCACACTTAAGGGTTCATACTAAAGACTGTGCTGTGGCCCCTAGTTCCCTGCTGAGGGCTCTTTGGAATGCTGATTATGAATCTTGACCCTAGTTGGGTGGAACCAAATAACTGCAACAGAAAGGGAGCCCATGACAGAAGCACAACATAGGATGGGCAGAGGCGTAGGAAAACATTACCTGGAAGCAGGGGCAGGCCAGATGTGGCGTGGCGCTAGCTGGTCATGGCATCTGCAGGCATCTGGGACTGGAATGTGGCAGTTTTCTCTCATTACCTGCCAGCTTTGGCAGCTGCATGCCTCTTCCTACAGCCCCCCTGTGTGGGAGCTGTTTCCAGTGCTTAATGAGGAGCTCATTACATTAGAAGGAGAAATTAATTGGTCAGAAAGTTGTTTGGGCTGGCTGTCCAGTTGCTTGTGTGGACTGGCTGCCATTAGAAGTAAGAGCTGTGATTGTGTGTCTTCTGCCCCAAGCCCCACAATTCACTGCTAGGTCCAGGCTGCTTTTTTCTTCTTTCTCTTTGCCTTTCAAAGGCTGTTTGGGCTGTAATTACAGCTGTCAAGAACTAGGGCATGGGATTTCTGTATAAAGGACTAGCGGACACTGTCCTTTTATGTTGAGTAGTGCCTGGCTAATGCTGGGTTGGACATAGCAGGCTTTGGTTGCTGGGTACTCTGCTGGTCTGAGAAGCCCCAGGCCTCAGGGCTTGGCCAAAGAGCAGTAGGTAGTCCTCAGAGCAGCTATTGGTAAGAATCACAGAGCCTCACAGGTGAGATGCCTTGCCAAGGTCTTTATTTTATTTCGTCTCATATTTTTGAGATAGAATCTCACTATGTAGCTCAATCTGACCTTGAATTTAAGATCTCCTTGCCTGTCTCCCGAGTGCTTAGGTACAAGTGTGGGCACCATGCCTACCATTGCTAAACTCTGTAGATCTCATCTCCTGGTCCTCTCTGGAGAGCTGTGTTGTGAAGTGGCTATGAGACTCTTATGTTTCCCAAAGGATCCGTTCAGAGAGTGAATGGGTCTGTCTGATGGTGTCCCAAGTCCTCTTAGGAGCTGGGGTCTAGTAGGTAGATGCATTCGTGCTTAGCTCCAACCTCATGCCCCAGTGTGGACTCAGTCAAATACATGTAGATTTTGTCATTGACTGCCACATTCTTTTTCAATTTATGGTATCCATCATAGACATTTCCCCCCTTTTAATGTGCTTCTAAGAAATGGATGGTAAAAGTGCATAGCACTAAATTCTGCTCTTCAAAGGTTATTTTTCAAAGGTTCAATAGTTAATGTGGACAGTTCAGTAGTTAAATGTATTCTCACTGTTGCATCTAGGATCTCCAGTCTTTTTTTCCTTCTTGTGAAGCTGAGATGCTATAGCCATTAAATACAATCCTTTCTCTCCCTAGCCCTAGGTGGCCATCTTCCTACCTTTTGTTTCTGCAGTTTTGACTACTTTGAAGGTATCATGAGAAAGGAACCATGCAGTATTTGGCCCTTATGTTGGCATAATGTCTTTCTTCATGATCCATCCTTATGGTATAGGGTCAGGACTTCCTTCCGTTCCAAGGCCTCCTTGTATTTGTGTGGTTAGGCCACATTTTTCTCATGTGTTCATCTACTAATGGGAATTTGCTTCTCTCTCTTAGCTATTATGAAGAATATCATGTGTACATGGGTGTGCAAATACCTCTTTGAGAACCCACTTTGATTTTTTTAGTCTATATACTCAGAAAAGGGATTTTGGAATATGACAGATTAAATATTTGACCTGGCATCTCATTATGGTATCTAGGCTGGTGTAAGTGATCCTCTTGCCTTAGCTTTCTGAGTAGCTGGGCCCATAGGCTTGCCACTGTGTCTGGCAGTAGCTCTGTTCTTTGAGGAACTTCCACCATGCTTTTCATGATGGTTTCATTTGGCCTTCCCTCCTATGATGCACAGCAATATGTGTTCTGGACATTATTAGTGAAGGTAAAAGAGGCTAAGAAGGTGTGTGTCCAGCAGGAAGATCACACCCAGTTTGGGGGAGACAGGCAAGCCTTTGTGAGAGTGGACAGAGATGAGCCAGTGATAAGTGCTGCTGACAGATGGCTTCTGAGATGAGGCTGTCAGAGCTCTGAGAGGTCCGGTCCTGGAGGACGGGACCACATCCTGTCACAACTATCCTTTGAACTTCCAGTGTCTAACGTGATGTCCAACTCCCCTGTGTCCTTTGTTCTCAGATGTCAACACCAGACCTGGCCACCTCACTGTAGTCTCCTTGAGAAGGGTACTCCGTGTAGTCGAGAGAGCTCTCAACAAAGAGTAATAAGAGTTGGGCTGGAGTTTTCCCCTTGAGTTAATGTGTGACCTTGGCAAGGCCGCTGTCTGCTGTTAAGCTCCATTTCCTCATTCATAAAAGACAGCATGCAACTTCTCATCCTGTCTCTCTGGTGCTATTGTTGGATCTGGGATAGTGTGTGAAAAAAATGCTTTCTAAACCATAAAGGGCTATTTATATTCATGGCTATCATTTTGTAGACCTTTCCTCTGGGTTTCAGAGCATTTCATACATGCAGATAAATACCCTGAGGCTTTGAGCTGCCTCATCCAGCTGCTTTTAACAGCCAGCTTCTTTGGTGCTAGCGTTCCTTCCTTGGGGAAGCCATCTTGAGTGGCTCGTTCTATCCTCTCAGGCTCTTGCCACATACCTGGTCACTGGTAGCATAGGAATTACTGTACTCCTAGTGTCCGGCAGATGATCCTGGCCTCCCATTGGCCACTTTGACCAGGGGTTAGGTGCATCCTGGTCCATGCTGCAAATGGCTTCCAAAATGGTGCAATATGGAATCAATGTTTCCTACCTAATGTGCCTTGATTTTCTCTAGTGTGGCTGCATAGGTGGGATA
>LOEQ01000139.1:208924-226445 GCA_001685075.1 Bramus lutescens | reverse complement strand
CAGGAACTGTCCCTGTCCTCCTCCTCTTGCTGCAGCAGCCACTTTGGCTTTCCCAGAACTTTTCTCAAGGAAAACCAAAGGATGGAAAACCATAAAAGACCATGGGTGCTTTCTTTGGAAGGCTTGAGTTAGATGTATTCTTGGTAGCTCATGGGGGACTGGTAGCTTTGAGAAGGATTGTGACTGGATCTATGGGTCCTGTCTACATGTCCCTTTTCCCCATGGCAGTGGACTTCTAGTGTGACCTCTTTATCATCTTTCTCCCTGGTAGCTTCTTGCCTCAGTCAGCACTGGGCTCCTTTGTCACTAAGTGCTCTCATTTTTGTTACAAGTTCAGAGTCTAAGTACCACACTGTTGTGTTAGCTTGGCCCTGTCACTTCACAGGACCCAGTAACCAGTCATTCTATACACAATGGCTTAAAATAGCTCCAACTTCTCATCTTGTCATTTCGGGGGGTCAGAAGCCTGAAATGGGGAACTGCTAAGGCATTGGTGGGGTCACGTTCCTGCTGGAGGCCCTGGAGAGCATCCTGCTTCGTGTTGTTCCAGCAGCCTGGCAAGTGGTTCCAACTTGTGGCCTCTTGAGCACATTCAGCTGAAGATAGTGATGAAAGGGACCTAACATGCAGTTATAAACTTACAACATGGTGAGAGTTTTATCGTTGTTGTTCTAATTGCATGGTTTTCACATGTGACCTTTTCAGATGACAACATGGTGTCACATGTCAAAAGGTTGTTTTTAGCACGTACCTCCATTCTGTCTTCACAGCCAGCAGGTCCTGCCACTGTGACCTCTGCTTCCCATCAGTGCATCACCTCATATTCTGTAGCCTCGTTTCTGTTTTGCCCCAAGAATCCCAGCTTATTCCTCTGCCAGGTTCAGCTTCTCATCATACTTGCAAAGTCATTCTGTCTAGTAATGCAGCATCTTTGTAGGCCTGGGGGCGTTAGTCTGCCTGTCATAGGGAATTAGAGCATTGGGCTCTAGCCATTGGGAAGCTCCCACCCTCTTGTGGAAGTTTTCTAGTATGGAATGAGGCAGAATGAAATTCATATCTCATTTCTTCTGCTTGCGATCAGGGGACTTTGGACAGTCTCAACTCCTCTTTCTTAGTTTAATCATCAATAAAATTTATATGATGTCTTTTCAGTAGATAGATTTAACCAGATGTATGTGAATGCATACACAGTACAAAGAGATGTGCCTGACCTGTGGACTTGTGTGCCCTAAATGACAGTACTAGACGGAAGCTACACCTTAATCGTAGAAGGCTTGCCTGGTATGCACAAAGATGGGAGCCCTGCTCTGCAAAAACAAACCAACAACAGCAGAATGCCTTGCCATTTGCATGCCTGCAATTTCAGTGCTTAAAAGGCACAGGCAGGGGGATCGTTAAGTATGAGGCTGGCCTGGTGGAGAGATGGCTCAGAGGTTAGGAGCATTGACTACTCTTCCAAAGGTTCTAAGGCTTTTGTTGGTTTGGTTTGGTTTGGTTTGGTTTTTTTAAGATAGGGTTTCTTTGTAGCTTTGGAGTCTATCCTGGAACTAGCTCTTGTAGACCAGGCTGGCCTCGAACTCAGAGATCCTCCTGCCTCTGCCTACTGAGTGCTGGGATTAAAGGCGTGCGTGTGCCACCACAGCCTGGCTTCTTCCAAAGGTTCTGAGTTAAGTTCCCACCAACCACATGGTGGCTCACAACCGTCTGTAATGAGATCTGGTGCCCTCTTCTGGCCTGCAGGCATACTTGCAGGCAGAACACTGTATATACAATAATAAATAAGAAATCTTTTTTCAAAAAAGAGTTCTTCATCTGTATGTAATGAATTTTCATATGGTAAATAGATCTGTGGGTTCTTGGCACAGTAGGCGGTATGTAGGGCTGGCAGCAGACTACGCCTGGGCTTGCTAAGTGTTTGTTTTTGTTGCTTTTGCTACGTTTTTTGACTTGTTAGTACTTATGTGGTCCTGGTGGTGGACATTCTGAGTAACACTGCTGAGTCTGGAGTCTGCTTATTCTGGACTCCAGAGATCTCGGGTAAGGTAGCCACTGTGGATTCCTGTGGAGAGCAGTGATGTGATCTCAGTGCAAAGTTTTCTCTGACTTATTTGAATTTATTGGTTACATAATATAACTTGGGTTTAAATTATGATCTATGAATCTTTTAAGGCCTGTATGCATAAGTGGTTTATATCTAGACTGTGTTTTACATATTTAAATGATATTATAATTTGTCAATACTTTTTTGGGTGATGACTTTATTGAGATATATTTCATATGCTATTATAATTTATACATCACATACTATACAATTTTAGCAGTGGGATCCACTATATATTCATATGCAGTGTTGTACAACTGTTATTATAGAACTTATTTTCCCCCAAAGGAAACTCTGAACCGCTATTGAATTTTTAAAACTTTTGCAGCACTAGGGATTAAATTCAGGGCCTCCTCCATTCTAGACCAGTGCTCTACCACAGAACCATGTGCTTGTAGCAACTCTGCACCTCTAATATCTCATCTCCCAATATCCCCAAAACTCCCAGCCCCATGGATCTACCAATTCACTTCCTACCTGAATGGATTTGCCTAGTTTGGACAGTTACTACTGATGGTCTCAGAGAATATGTGGGCCTTCGTGTCTGGCTTCTTTCAGTGTTTGCAAAGTACCCCTGTGGGTTTTCATGATTCACCATTTTATTTCTCTTTATTACTGGCTTGTATTCCACATTATACTTTTGTAGTACTAGACACAAGTCTGTCAAACACTGGGTGTTTTTCTTTCCAGGTTTCTTTGAAAGGGGGCTTGGCTTTGTTTAAACTTAAGAAAACACCTCAGCAGCATGTTACAGCTGTCTTCCTTCCTACCAAAGGACATAAGTTGGCATCCCTAGGGATGCTGAGGCACGCATTTTCATCAACAGAAGCATTGATGCACAGATAGCCAACCTCGATTTTTTTCCCCCTTACTTGTTGGGAGGGAGATATTGACTTCCATTCTGAGCTTAACATTATTTTAGGCTCTGGAGTCTTAAAAACGGAAGTCCCTACCTGGACGAAGCTTACATTCCGATGGCTGAGAAAGAACAGGAGAGACTAGACAAACAGAGTCATATGGAAATTCTCTGCAGAATGAGACTAGGTAGTACCAGGAGGTAGACTGAGTGCCGTTTTTGTATAGCTGGCTGGGGAAGATCTCTTGGTTATGTGAGTAGGTAGAGAGGGAACGAGCCATCTGGTTCTCTGCAGGAAGAGCGTTTCACACAGAGGGAACAGTAAGTACAAAGCGCTGGAGCAGAGGATAGGCTTTCTAGGTTCAAGGAGCAGCCTGTGGGAAAGTATGAATGGTGGCGTAGAAACCTGAGCTGGAATGGGTGGTGGTTATTTGTAGGAATTTTCCCCACGAGTCACATCTCAAGAGAAGCTAATTCCCTAAAAGTCTACTGAGTACCTGGTTACTCATGAATAACACATTTATCTTTCCTTAAATTTGAACCAGAATGAAAAGTCACTTAATTCAGTTATGTTTCTAACATGAGGGATTCAGGAATTCTTATTTTCCATTTTTTTTGTTTTGTTTCATTGTTTTTGTGTTTTCAAGACAGGGTCTTACTATGTAGCTCTGGCCATCCTGGAACTCACTCTGTAGACCTGGCTGACCTTGTACTCACAGAGATTTGCCTGCCTCTGCCTCCTGAGTGCTGGGATTAAATGTGTGAGCCACTATACCAACGCAGGAATGATTTTTTTTTTAAATAATTAGGGCAGAGATGCTTTATTAGAGCCCAGAGTTGCCAAAACAAAACATGCAGTTGCTTTTAAATAAGGGGATGGCCCTATTAAAGCCTTGCATATGTGAGAGCAAGAGGGATATCTTTGAGTTTCCGCAGGAATGCCTAAATGCATCCAGCTCAGTCCGCTTTCTTAGATAAGCGGCTTCATTTGAAATAGGGAGGTTTTTCTTGATACAAGGTCTCACTTTGGTTCTGAACTTGTAGGCGCAAATGATCGATCCTCTTGCTTCAGCCTGCTGAGTAGTTAACACTATTGGTGAACACCACCAAACCTGGCATTTGGGTAGCCTTTTGGCAAAGTCTGTCAGCTGTAGAAAGAGGGAGTAAGTACCAAATGCCAGTTTGTGGCTGCTACAGTAAGCAGCCTTTGAGGGGCCCTTTGTTCAACTCTCTGGCTTTGGCAGCAGGTGACGTGGTACATGCTTACTTTGGTGACTTTTTTGGCCTTAAACACACATTCATGTATAAATGTATTTTTTGTTTTAAATATATGTAAGTATACAGATCAGTGGGTTTAAATACACCACAATACTCTGTGTCCTTTACCACTGTCAATATCCCAAGCCTTTCATTATCCTTGTTATAAACCGTACTCATTAATCAGTAACTCCATCCCCAGCCTGGAACTCTGTCCTGTGTCTTGTCTCTTCATTTATCTCTTCTAGGGACCTCATACAAGTGAAATCTTATGCCAGATTTGTCACCCGTTTCTGCTTATTTCACTGGATGAGATGTTTTCAGGGCTCATCTATGTCATAACATGCATTAGCAATTCACTCCTGTGTTTAGCCAGAAAGTGTTTTCTCTTGTGACTTCTCTGAGCCAGACTCTGAGAGCCCAGGCTGGTCTCTGGTGACCTTTTGTACTTAGCATATGACACTGGATTTGATAAATGGCCAGAGTGTTCCTGGGATCATTCACACCATAGGATAAAGATGCTGTGTCACCTAATGCGATAGCTTTGGTACCACAGTGAAGACTCAGCTTCTGAGAAGCACATTCTTTTGACCTGTGTGGAGAGGTCCCCATTTGTGGTTTCCTTCTTCTCCACAGTGGCTTAGGTGTTTTTTTTTTTTAAATCTACTGTGATTTTTATCTTAGCTTCCAATAACCCTATCAGGAGTGGGTATTACTGCTTTGGTTTTTTGTTTGTTTTTTAAAGAGAAGGGTCATAGGAGTGAAGTCCCTGCTCCGTGTTCCTGCCCTTGTGTAGTCTAAGCAGACATGAATCTAGATTTCACTGTGCCATGTTGCTATATATCTGACCCACAGGTAGAGAGTGCCAAAGTGTCTGCCAATCACCACCCCTCTATGTGGGTGTGAGTGTAACCATCACCCACTTTATAGATGAGTAAGCTGAGGCAGAGGACGGTTAAATAGCTTGCTCTAGCTCAGAGCTGGTAAGTTCACAGCAGAGGTTGAGCGTGGTGCTGCTGTGACTGGGAACCAAGACTGGAGTCTGGCTCAGGAATCCTACAAGAACAGGCTGACTCTCCTCATAGCACTAGATGTAAATAAGGCCATTTTATTTCATTTTTATAAACTTTTTTCAGAGCTTGAAATTCATATATTGTGTGGTACCACCACCCCACGTGGTGTTCCAAAGCCACCTTGAATTCAGTGTGAATTCAGATTTATTATTTCTGCAGCAGTTTCTCCTCTTTGAACTTTCTCCCTTGAATTTTTATATATGCCAGCTTATGCCAGTGCAAGTCATCTTGCCCACCCAGAATGTAAGATTCCAAGCTCAGGTTCAGAGTCATCTTCACCTCCTTTCTCTATCTCAAGTCTTCATTTGAGCCAACCATGCCAAACTGCTAAACAAATACGTCTCTAATATGTACATCTCTCTCCCCCTCTGCAAGAAAAGGGGAGCCCTGTCTATTTTTTTTTTTTGCACATATGACTGCAGCAGTTGGGGTGTGGGTAGCGGTCAAGTGTGTGCTTTGCAGAGGCCCTCTGTATCGGTGTGCCTCACCGCCAGGTTCTCTCTGACCCATCCTTTGCCTGCTGCCCAGCCTGTCCCTCTGAGGGTAGTCCTATTGGTATTGTTCTGTTTAACAGCTACTTGTGATGCTTCGCCATCTCCTGATTGGACTCTGAGCTCTGAGCAAGTAGCATTGACTTCTTCTAGTAGCTCAGGCCCCAAGAAAGGTGCGGAGGTCTTTATATTCTTGCTCCTGCCTCCTTTCTGCCTGGGTAGCTGAAGCCTGTCTTCTTAGGGCCCAGTTCAACTTCTGCCTTTCTCCATGAGCCCAGTTCTGGTGTCCTTTTTTTTTTTTTAATCTACAAGTTTCTCTTGACCCCTCAAAGTAGCTTTCCTATCTTTTATGTCAACACCCATTCTGTAAAGGCTTGTGACTTTGCCCAGCTGTTTCCGACGTTGAAATACTTTCTGAGAATGGTTCGGTGAGAAACCTCACAGAGGGGTTTGTGAATCATCGGGGTGTGTACTGCTAGGTGGTGGCTGGACCCAGAGTGCCATAGGAGTTGGCACCACAGGCCATTTGTTCAGGGCCCTGGCTAGGAGGACGCCCCCTGTCTGGTGGTGTTTCCCTGGCACGTCTCTGTTGCCCCATCGAGTCCAGACTGACAGCCTGCCGAGCAGAGACTGCTGACCCACCTGGTGTACCTTGTGCATACCCAGCCCCTTGGTATTGAATCAGTGTCAACAATACTGAGTAGCTGCTGTTCCCGCAGGCTCTCTGGGCTCCATGAGAGCTGCAGCCCTGGAGAGGCCTTTTAACCACTCGGTGGTTGGCGGTGGAATGACAAATGGCTTCTCCACATCCCTCTCAACCCCTTGTCTACAATGGCAGTTACATTGCTAATGTGATGTTGGAGCCCTGTTAGCAGTGTGCCCTGCCCCTCCTTGCCTGCTCACTCTCCTTTATTCTCCTTCATCTCATCTAAATAGGTGAGCTCTCACCTGCTTTTGGCCTCCTGAAAACAGTCATTGAGGGAGCTTGACCTTAGCTTTCCCCGCTTAGCTGCTTTGCTGAGCTCCAGGCCTGGATCACAGGGAGAGCTGGCAGGGGGCCAGGGAGTTAGTAGTTTGGATCTTGGATTACCAAGACACAAGTCCTGATAGGTTACTGCAGGGTGACTGTGGGCTGAGGAAGGGCTAGTGTGTTGCATTTTTGTTTTCTTTACAAAAACAAGCTGCCCCCCCAGGCCCCACCAGGCCACTGTCTGTCCCCACCTGCCTTCCATTTCACATATTCCCCCACTGCCTCAGCCTCTCCCAGAAAGGGGAATTAGATCAGACACAGACTGCTGGCATATATCTTTGTCAGTTGTCACCTTATCTTCTTTTGCCTTGTTCTATCACTTGTGGAGCCAAGTGGGTCTTTGTTTATTCTGGCCCAAGAGGAACTGGGAGGGAAGGAAGTTGACTAGTACTGGGTATATGTGAGTTGAATTTTAGAGATATGAGCCTGAAAGTCACTTCACAGAAAAGTCAGGAAACAATAGGAATGGGGGTAGATTTCTTTTAAACAAGTATCTATCTATCTATCTATCTATCTATCTATCTATCTATCTATCTATCTTTGTATCTGTCTGTCACCGTCTGTCTGCCTGCCTGCCTCTGTCACCATCTATCATCCTATGTATCTATATATGTCTATATGTATGAATATCTCTCCATCTATCATTCTATGTATGTATTTATTATGTATGTAAATATGTATGCATGCATCTATCATGTCTGTCTGTCTGTATATGTGTATCTCTCTCTATCTATCTATCTGAATCCAAAGCTCACTTTGTAGAGTAGGCTGGCTTAGCACTCTTGGCAACCTTCTTGTCTCATTCTCTCATGTAGTAAGTAGAATTACAGGCATGAACCATGAATGACTCCTGGCATGGCTTTCTTTCTTCCAGGTGACCTGCTGAGCCATATCAGCATCCAAGTATCTAGTTAAAAAGCATCAGTACCACACACATCTCTGACAGCAGGTGTTACAAGAGAGCTGCTGCTCTGTGTGTTTTCCCGCAGGAAATTCACCATACTTATGGAGTTGCTTTGGAAGAGAAGCAATCTGCCCAACATTGCTCTGTTGGTCACTGCCCAGATCTGGGATCTAGAACTTGGCTTCCTGACGCCTATACTGCCCCTCTAAGGCAGACAGAAATAGCTGCTGCATCGTCCCATTGGGAGCCTCTACTACTTGGACAGTGTGTGTTTCTTGCCAAGTGTGGCTGTGACCTCTCCCTAGGCCTGGCCCTGCATAGAATCAATACTGGTCCACATTCAGCCTATCCTGCTGAAACTAGTCCCACCCCTCCAAGCTTCTCAGGGCTGCTTGTTGAGCTGGCCTGCTCAGGTATGAACTTCCACAACAACCTGTTCCTCTTGGGCCACAGCCAAGCTTTGTGACATCAGCTTTGTGGAGACAGCTGAAAAACAGAGTCAGGTTAGAAATCCATGTGATGGACCTTTTGCTGGGGTTCAGGGACTGGTGGAGGCCTGGATCCTGAGCACACCCCTTTTCTACCCTCTCCCTTCTCTTTCCTTCCTCCATTGAAAAACCAAAAGGAGGGGTTGGGGATATGACTTCATGGGTAAAGACATTGCTGTGCAAGCTTGAGGGCCTGCGCTTGGATCTCTGGCTTCCATGTGGTTGACATGCATCTGTCACCCCAGTGCTGGGGAGGAGGTGGGGCAATGACAGGTGGATCTCTTGAGCTTTCTGGTCAGCCAGTCTATGAACAAGATTCTGATTTAGTGAAGAAACTCTGTCCCACAAATAGGGTGGGGGGCTAGGGTATAGTTCTCTTGGTAGAGTTCTTACATCTCAGGCATGAGGTACCAGGTTTGATTCCCAATACTGTATAAACTAGGCATTGTGTCGTATAGCTATAATCCTAGCACTTGGGAAGCCAAAGCAGGGAGGGTCAGCTGTGCAAAGATATCCTTGGCTACATAGTGAGTTCAAGGTCAGCTTGGGTTACAGGAGATCCTATCTGAAACAAAACATAGCAAAATAAAAAAAACACTAAACCAACACAAAACAGATAAAGTGGAAGATGTCAGAAGGTGACGACCACTTCCAGCCTATATGTATGTACACTGTGAGCATGGGCCCTCAAATGTACACACACGGACACATACTCATAAGTGTTCCTTCCTCAAAATAAAATGAGCTAGGCATAGCGGTTCATGCCTGCTATGTCAGCACTCAGGAGGTGGAGGCAGAATGGTCAGGAGTTTAAGACAAGCCTATGCTACACTTGAAAAGCCTGTCCCAACAAGAAAGACAAAAACTAAGACAAGGTCCCAGTGAAGATGATACACCGAGGAGCTGAATAGCCTTCAAAACTCCACTTCTTCTCTGTGGTGGACTAAGTTGTTATTCGCTTCCAAGTGGGAGGTTTTAGGGGCCGAGGCAGCAAAAGACTGAAGAGGCATCAGGCTTGGTTCAGGCCTTCTCTGGAATGGGTTAGCCTTGGCTATAGTGAGGATTATAACAAAGATTTCTCACCTGCTTGGGGAACTCGGCTGGGGCAGTATTCTCAGTGGACTTGGAGGTGAAAGTCAAAGATGAACCCTCCTGGCTGGGGTTTCTAAGAGTGCTGGGATTCTCGCTGCCTAGAGAAAAACCAGAGGTGGCTTCCCCACTCAGGTCCCCATGTCTGGGCTTTAGGACAGCATCAGCCTTCCCTTGCCAAGTGACCTTCCCTGGTCCGACTGCCCCCTTAGCACCTGCCCTGCTCAGCTGGATCCCAGCCTCCCTCAGTTTTCTCATTTACAGCAATCCTTTTTTTCAAACTTGATTAGATGTCTCTGTTGGCTCACACATCTGGTCTTCATTTAGCAGGGATGACACTTAATTTAAGTAAGAGTTTGGCTGCTTCTAAACTAAACAACCAAATCCTGCTGAGAGGCTGATGGGGACTCGGTAGCTGGATTGTTTGTTGAAAGAGTTTGTATTGATTTATGATTTTCACTTAAGAAATCTATCCCAGATTCTCTGCATTTAATTGAATGGCTGGGCACCTTGAGAGCTCCTTAGAGGGTCTACCTCCCATTTGCAGAGTGAGAGGACCCCTTCACATTGTATAAGACGGACCTCTGTGCCTGGGGCACACATCTACATGTACCCAAAGAGAGCAGTCATGCAGTGGAAAGCTGGGAGCTCATCTCACCCACAGAGGACACCACTTTGGGTCACCCACAAAAGCCTAAGGTCTGTCATGTCTCATCTCAAAATCCTTCAGGGGTTCCTCAGGGTTTTGCACTAAGGAGCTCATTGATTTGGTGCTACTGTGCCTGTCCAAGGTCGTTTTTCATTATGTTCACATGGGTACCCAGATCTCTGGCCAGAATGAATTTCCTACTAACCCTTCAGGGAGACCTGTTTGCTTTGACCTTTGTGGTTTTACTTTTCTCTGGAATTCTCTTTCTCTCTTTGTTCCTGCTGGTCTATTTTCTTCAAAGCCCATCTTAACACTAAAAACCTTCAGTCTCAAGTCTTTCAATTTCTCAGCTACAGTTACCTGGTAGATTGTTACTGTCTTAGGGTTTCTATTCCTGTGAAGACTCACCACGACCACGGCAACTCTTATAAAGGAAAACATTTTACTGGGCTGCCTTAAATTTTAGTCCATTACCATCATGGAGATGTGCAGGCAGATGTGGTACTGGAGAAGGAGCTAAGAGTGGAGAAGAAGCTACACCTTGATCTGGAGGCTATAGTAAATAAACTGTCTCACTGGGCGTGGCTTGAGCATACAATGAGACCTCAAAACCTGCTTCCAGACTTCCTACAAGACCACACCTACTCTAACAAGGCTACACCTCCTAATAGTGCCACTCCCTTTGGCACTATTTTTTCAAACCACCACAGCTACCCTCTCTGTACTGCAGATATTTCAATCTGCTTTGTATTATGGTTTTAACTTTTAAGATAGGGTCTTATTTTGCCTAGGCTGGCCCATGAACTTGCATCGTAGACCAGGATGAGCTTGAATTTCTGATTCTCTTGCTTAGATTGGTGGATTATAGGTATGTGTTTTGTTTGTATGGCATAAAGATTGAACCCATGACTTCAGGCATGCTAGACAAGCACACTGTCAACAGAGCTCCATTCCCAGCCCTGACTATTGTTTATTCTTACCGAGCTGTCTGACAGTGGTGATCCTGTGTTCATGTGTGTTCCTAACACAGGGCTCAGGAAGCAGTGATTAAGATTTCCCAAGTGTTCTGTTCTCAGGACTCCATGGGTGCTTACCTTGCTCATCTTTATAAAAGCTCCTATGGAAGGCGCTCTGCGCAGTGCTGTTTGACTGATAAGGTAGCGAGAACAGACTGAATAGCTTGCTGAAGGCCACAGTGTGTGTGTGTGTGTGTGTGTGTGTGTGTGTGTGTTAAAGTGGCAGAGCTGGGGGTTCCTCCAGAACCACATGGCCTTTGACTCCATTCTCTCAATCTCTGTGCTGTGTAATGTCCTCCATTGTAGGTACTTGCCCTGCACGTGCTCATAAAGAAAAGTTGTACTGATGATGGGATATGAAGAGGAGCAGGAATAGAAGCAAGAAAAGGGTAGAGGAGAAGGAAAAGGAGAGTGATCAGGTAGGAGCACCATGGGACGGAAGAGGCAGGCTGCTCCGAGGGTAGAACTAATTCTCCAGGGAAGGTGGGGATTTAACCAAGTCTTTGGAGTAAGGTGCAGTATGTCTGAGGTATTGAGATCATAAGCCCTCCTGGTGCTGGTGGGGACACAGGAATTGTGAGTTTCTGTACCTGGCTCTTGTCCCACTCAGTATGGTCACTCAAGATATTCTAAATGTGATGATTTTTATCAAAGGGGCTAGAGTGGGGAGATGCAGAACCCAAACCCGTCAAGTCTCTTTCTGTCATGGAGGAGGTTGAGGGATTGTGGCTTGCTGGGGACCCCGTGGAGGGCAGCCGGGCTGTTAGTAATCTTACAGCTCTGAGTAGCGCCTGTGTTTCATTTCTTCTGCCTCTACAGATTTCAGGACACTGGTCTGTTCAGTGTCACCATAGTGTTGTCTTTCCAGGATGTCATGTAATTGGAACCACAGAGGCTGTAGCTTTTTTAGAGCCGCTTCTTTTGTTTAGCAATATGTAGTTGAGGTTCATGTCTCTTTTGTGGTATGATAGCTCATTAGTTTGGTTAGCATATAATATTCCAGATGTACCACAGTTTATATAGTCACCCACTGAAAGGCCTTGTGGTTGCTTCTAGAATTTGATGGTTATGAACGCAGTTGATAAAGACACTCCTAGGCAGGTTTTTATGTAGATTCAAGTTTTCAAATCAATTAGATAAACACGTGTAAAGACTTTTCCACATTTAACATCTGTTTTCCCCTAATTCTATCAGGGCAATACCAGCACACTCTGAAAACTGACGATTTTGCTATTGACCTGCCTCTATACTGACCTATTGACCCAATTTTCTTTTCCAGCTGTAAGTGGCATGTGTCCTCATGTCCTCAGAGAACTTTAAACCATTATTTAAAAGTTAATTTATTTGTGTGTGGCTGTGTGTGGGCACGCATGTTCCACATAGCTCATGTGGAGATCAGAGAACAGCTTGTAGGAGATAATTCCTTGAGTCCACCATGTGGGTCCCTGGGGTTAAACTCGGGCTGTCAGTCATGGCCGTCAGCACCTTTACCATTCTGCTGGCCTAGAGAACGTTCTCTTTTAAATCCAGGAAGTGATGTGAACAAGAAGTGTAATTCTGGGTTTGGAGCTCAAGACCCATTCTGGTGTTGAGCAGTTCAGTCCGGCAAGCCATATTCCCTTTGCTTTGGTGTGGTTCAAAGGGCCAATAACCCTGGGGAGGCTGTGTCAAGAGTGACTCACCTTGTGTGACTCAGGAGAGGAACTGGCCCACACATGACCCTTTCAGGTCTCAGGGCAGGCTGTGATAGCAGGCCTTCCAGGTTGGAAGGGAGTCTGCCACTTGAGTGGTTGGCATCGGGCCCCGACAACGGGGCTGAGCCACTGCAGTTCATCCTCCGTTCTGCCTTTTCTCACATTTCCACTTCCCGGCAGGTCGCTGCCCTGTGGATCCAGATGCTGACCTCCAGAGTTTGCCTACTCTTTTGTTTATTTTGGCGTGCTCATGGGGCTTTTTATTTATACACATTTTAATTGCATAAAGATGGAAATTTTTCTGCTTGATGAAGATTAATAAACCAGTGTTTGAGAACAATTTTTGAAACACTGTATGGAAAGTACAGAGGAACCCCGTGTTCCACTCCCACACTGTGTCTCTGCGGCTGCTGCCATCACATATTCAAGGGACACAGTGTGACAATCAATGGCCCTACAGTGACACATTGTTATCACCCAAAGTCCATGTGTCATGTCAGGCTCATGCTTGCTGTCGTGCTTGCTTTGGACAAATAGACGGTGGCAAATGTTCAGGGTCGGAGGTCTGGGTAGAGGGCGTTCACTGCCCTGCAAACCCCCTGTGCTCTGCCTGCTTTCCTCCCCCCTCCCTGCCCCCTGGCAACTACTGATCTTTTCACTGCCTCCATAATCTTTGACATTTCCAGAAAGTCATGTCTCTGGAATCATACAGAATATACTCTTTCAGACTGGCTTCTTTCAGGAGGCGGCATGTTTAAGGTTCCTCCGTGTTTCTTCAAAGCATTCTAACTCACGCCTCTTGAGCTGTGATTACTACTTCATTGTTTGACACACCACAGTTTACTTATCCATTCACCGCCCGAAGCACATGTTGGCTGCTTCCAAGGTTTGGCAATTATGAGAAAAGCTACTGCAAACATCTGTATGTGGGTTATTGTGGAGGCAAACATTTTAATTTTGTTTGGATAAACAGTAAGGCTATGTATGGTCTTAGGGGAAGAATGTGCTTAGTTTCACACTGTTTGTATTTTAGAGGTGATGAAAGCATGGTACAAAGAAAGCGAGTAATTTGACCTGTGTCATGGTGTGTTAGCCTTTTTCAGCTGTTGTTGTTGTTGCCAGGAACATAGTCCTATACACCAAATAAATGATGAAGGAGGCTTTGGAGGTCAAAATTGGAGGGGCTGCATATGGCTCTCTGTGGCAGAGTCCTGAGGTAGTACAGGGCATCACATGGCAATAAATGGTCTCTGTGTGTGTGTGTGTGTGCGCGCGCACGTGTGTGCATGTGTGTGCGTGTGTGTGTGTGTGTGTGTGTGTAGATGCAGTTGCAGGGACTCCACCCTGATGACCTTATCCAATCCCAGTGACCTCCTAAGGGCCCCACCTTAGCTCCACCTCTCAATACCAGAGTCAGATGAAGTTTCATCTCTTACTTCTGCACATTGGGAATGAAGTTTCAACACATGAAGTGTTGAGTGAAACTCAAAAAACTCAAAATAAGCCATAGAACACGGCTATTGGGGATCAAGATGGTCTCCAAACACATTTCCCACAGTCTGTGTCTCACTCACTATGCTGCGCTGGAAACATGATAAATCCAGTAGTCATTGCTATGAAAAATACAGGAAGGAGAGCAGTTACTAGCTGTTTCCCTTCAGATGTTCCCAATCTGGTGAAAAGACCCTGGAAACCAGTCACTGTCATGTAGGGCAGAAGGAGCGAGGAGCTAATCTCACAGGGAGTGAGTGTGGGAGAATAATCACATAGAGCCTCCTGGGGAGATCAAGGCAGACTTCACAGAGGCTGTGGTCCTCCAGCTAAGGACAGGTCACGAAGAAGGCAGCACATCCTGGGCCTTCAGAATAGAGCACAGGGAGACTGGGCAAGGATGCACTTGGCACTTAACTTCTTAGATAATAAGGTCACAGAGGTATTGACGTGTGTGCTGAAAGTTGAGCTTATCCTGCTGATGGTAGGGGCTACTGAGATGTTTCTGTCAGAAACAACATGGTGAGAGCTGTAGGCTCTTGGACGCTGTTGAGGACAGAGGAGGAAAGAAAGACTGTCAAGGCCCAAATTAGAGCCCCAGAGTAGGATGGAGACGAGGTGAGAGGAGAGGACCAGGCTATGAAGGTTTCTGGGTTTGGATTTCTGAAGTCTCCTATGTTTTGGAAAGCAGGAGTGGCCCCAACAACAGCACAGTCAACTCCTAAGACAAGTCACTGTAGAAGTAGCCAGTGACCTTGTTGCAGACTGGAATTGCTAGTTGCTCCTGCAGGTAGTGTAGATGGTAATGAGTCTTTTTCTGTACCACCGGCCAGCTCCCAATGAATGACATGGAGTTTAGTGATATTTCATTTGTATTTTAATAAATAAAGTTTGCCTGATGTTCAGAGAGTAAAACAGATGCACTAATCAGCCTTACAAACAAGACAGTGGTGACAAACACCTTTAATCCCAGTAGCCACACTAGTTTGACATAGAAACTGGGTGGTAGTAGTGAACACCTTTAATCCCAGCCCCAGAGAGGACTATAAGATGGGAGGCGACAGCTCTCACTCACGCTCTCATTCTGAGATTCCTGGAGGCAGGATCGCCATTTTGGACTGAGGTAGAGATAAAAGCCAATGGCTGGCTGTTTTGCTTTTCTGACTTTTCTGTCTCTGGGTTTTTATTAATCATGCTACAATGGAGACTTTTTATTAATTATGAAAGTTTGGTTTATAGCTTAGACTTGTTCCTAACTAGCTCTGATAACTAAATTAACCCATTTATATTAATTTCCACCATATACGTGGCATTATCTCTCTTCCATCTTGTACCTCACTTCCTCTCCTTGTCTCCTGCTGTCTCCCATCCACCTAAATTCTCCTTGTTGTTTCTCTCCCTGGAAATCCTGCCTATACTTCCTGCCTAGCTATTGGCTGCTCTGCTCTTTATTACATCAATCATAGCAAATACATCTTCACACAGTGTAAAACTATCCCAGAACATAAGACCTCAGGAGCCATGTTGTGAGAGGAATGTGTGGGAGGAAATGCAGGAGTCTCTAGTTGCTGAGAGTGACCCCTGTGGTCCTTTGTGTGGCTGTGACAAAATGCCTGAATCAACTTATAGGGGGAAAGGTTTATTTTGATTGACAGTTGGGAGGTTCTAGGTCATTGTAGCATAGAAAGCATGGCAGAGCTTGTGGTGGTGGGAAGACACTGTGGCAGATTAGGAAGCAGAGAGCAGAAACTGAACCAAGGCCTGGGCTACAACCTTTAAAGGCTCTGTGCTGAGTTCCCGACTTCACTCAGTTAGGCCTATCTTCTTAACTCTCCATAGTCTCTCAAAATCGCCCCAGCCCTGGGGAACAAGTGTTGAAAATAGGAGCCAGTAGGGGCTTCAAACCACTGTGGTCTTGTAGCAGCAGGGGACTGAGTTCTGCCAACAGCCATGTCAGTTTAGAGGATGCCAGGCTCATCAGTGGATCCCAGCCTTGTGAACACTGCCATGGAAGCCTTGCAAGACCCTCAGTAAAGGACCCCAGAGAGACTGACAGGTAACAAATGTGCGTTGTTTGGTGGCCACTGGTTATTGATCAGTGGGAAACTAAAGGGGTCCCTATTCTGCAGTTCCTCCCCTCCCCAGGCACCAATACCTATTCCAGTGCGTTCTCTGTCAACTGCTTTCTTCCGTTAACCAAGCCTGAGCCTTTGAATCTGGCAATATAATGCAAAGTCCATCAAAATATATTTCAAAGTAAAATTGCAAGTCTTGTGGAAGGCTTAGGCTTATAGGTAGTCAATAAAAGGCTTTCTGGGCACTGCTCAAACCTGTTCACAGATAAAGGAGAAGTAGGCAGGGTGAGACCCAGACATAATTGGTGAGAAAAACATGTGGTGCACTGACAAGAAGCCAGCTTCAAAAGAGGAAGATTTGAATAGCTTTGAATCTTAAGACACACCTTTGAGAAAGCCAGAGCCCTTACATAATTTTTGTGAGGATTTGCCTCTGTGTAGGAGTGTTGTCATAGTCAGAGATGAAATAAAGGACATCATGTTATCATGTTATGTCAGAAAAATTACAATAAATCAATAGTTAATTAACTCAGTCCAGTCCACAAATTTAGGCAAAATTCAATATAATCTCTATGTCCCATGTTTTAAATAATGATTTCCATTTAAAATAACTTATTTGCATAATTCTCTCATTTGAAAAGATGAAGCCTCTCTGTCAGCTCTTTTAGTTTTTACAATATTTACTGTGAGGCAGCTCCTGTGTTGAGAGCATCTCTGGTGCCTGCTGCTTCTGGGCCACAGTTTCCAAGGCCCTCTGAATAGGTAAGCAGAGTGAACCTGAACCCCTTTGGGTGTGGATGATTCCTGACAGTCTGGAATCAGAGAATGGGCTTGAGCCGGGAGAGGCCAGAGTCCAGAGTGACTAGCTTATTTCATCTGTGGCTTCTATGAGGAACAATACCTCAGATAATGCACGAGCTCTATTAGCCGTGCCCCTTATACCAGGCGGGAAGGATGGTGGACTTCCCACAATGGGCTGAGATGAACCAACGGTGTGTAGCTGTGTAGCTTCTTTTCCGGTCTTGATCTGAGAAGGCTAGTTCTTCTGGAAGACTCTGGAAAGTTCATGTACCGAAATGAAAACCCTCCTGCTTTATGTCTGTGTTGGGCCTGTGTTGTTCATGGTGCTCCCACCGCCACTGCTGTTTTGATCCGCAGAGGAATGGAGCGGAGCGAGTTGGTTAGGGGACTGTCTGCTTTCTTTATCTACCAAAGGAGAAAGCGAGTCAAGGTCAACGTCACTCCTTACCCTGACTGGGAGGAGAGAGAGAGAGAGAGAGAGAGAGAGAGAGAGAGAGAGAGAGAGA
>LOEQ01000139.1:188428-201201 GCA_001685075.1 Bramus lutescens | reverse complement strand
TTGTTCTGTCATAACAGGAGTGCTAGATCCTCCATTGTACATTGCCTTATCAACAGGTAGCGGAGGCTGGCCTTGAAACTTTGATGCTCCTGCTTCCACTCCTAGCACTTTAGCTTAATTTTAACAACAGGTTGTCTGTTGTACATGGGCTTAAGATGGATTTGAGGACTCTTCCAGGCTGAGGAAGAGGCCAGCAGAAGTGATGGGAAATAAGATTCTGTGCCACGTTACACTGGTGCATGTGCCCTGGCTCTCATAGCAATTGGACATGGAGCTGTTGAAATGGCCCTAAAAGAGACCAAAGAGGAATGAGTGAAGGCTGGGAAGGAACTAGACAAGCAATCAAGTCGGAGTGGAGGGAGGAGAGAGTGTTGGAGAATCTATGCTTGTGGATAATATTAATTTGTTTCCTTTTTATCATTTCATAAATGTTTGTCTGTCTTGCTGACTAGCAGCCAAGACTGCAAATTCCCACAGCTCTCATCTCTATTTGTTTGGGTTGTCTGTTCCTTCCCTAGATAACTCCCCAAAGAATCTCACCTGCTTTTGGAAGGGAAACAGAGAAAAGGGTTGCATCTTAGAAATGATGCCCTTGTTCCACAGCCTGGGGTCATCCTTCCCTCACCCTCTGGTACCTGCTAGAAGCTCCTTTTATTGTTCTGTTCTCTGGGTCCAGACATCATTTCTCTCCCTCCCTCCCNCCCTCCCTCCCTCCCTCCTTCCTTCCTTCCTTCCTTCCTGATTAAGACATTGCTTTTCTGTCTGAGCTTTTGGCGAGTTTGCCTGGAGAGCCAAGGCAAAGCTGGCAGCTTACTGGAGTGTGACTTAGCTGCTAAGGCTGCCTGTCTCACAAGCTCTGCGGAGATCCAGGACTGACACTTCAGCAAGTGTCACATAACATGGTGCTTGCAGCCTTGAACCAGAATCCCAGACATATTGTTCTGTTTCCCTTCTCCCATCCGCATCATCCTTTCTTCCTTCGGTGTGTGTCTGTCATATGTGATATGTGTGTGCATGGAAGACATCCACTGTCCTGCTCTATCACTCTCTGCCCTAATCCCTTGCTCCTTGGAGACAGGCTGGCAGCCAGCAAGCATCAGTGCTCTTCCTGTCTCCATCCCATGGCACTTGGGTTACAGGCATGCACCTGCTGCCATGCCTGGCTACTTACATGGGTACTGGTAATTTGAACTTGGGTTCTCAGGTTTGTGCACCAAGCTCTCCTTTCTACTAAGCCATCTTCCCAGCATCCCCCTGTCATTTTCTCCCTTTGCCCCCACCACCCCAACAACTTATCATTCCATAGCCTACATTGGCATGCAACTCACTGTGTAGTTTATACTGGCCTTGAGCTTGCAGCCAGCCCCCTGCCCCAGCTTCCCAAGTTCTGGTTTTATACGTGTAATCCACCATGGCTCTGTTTTTCAAACAGAATCTTTCAGTTTCCCAATGACCACTTCCCTGGATCGTCTCCTACCTAGTCCAGACCTTTCTCATCTGATAAAATGAAGAACTCAGCCATTGCTGCTTTTCTGGGCTGGAGGGTCTGCTGTGTTGCCCAGGCAGGTCTGTGGTCTGTGGGTTTGCTCTGTCTGGCACGGGTTGTTGAGAACTTGGCTGGGCCTTGCCCTGGGTGGGCCCTTCTCCGCCTGAGGAGTCTTTCCCCTGTTGAAGGAACCTCAGTTTCTTCAGCGCCCTCTTTTGAGTCCTTTTCCAAAGAGTGCTGTGCTTTCTTCTTCCCTGCTGGTTTTGTGACTGCGGAAAAGTTTCCTTGCAACCTTTTGGAATTTGTGCTGTGTTCCACGGGGTGCTTAGGAATGAAAATGGTCCATTTTTTTTCTTAAATGATCTCACAGATCTTCAAAAGAATCACATAAAAAATGCTCCCGGGGCTTGGCCAGGTTGCCCATGTTCCCTTTACCTCTGGTCTGGGATTTGCGGGACTGAGATGGTGTCTTGCCAACAGCTCTTGGCTGTCCTTGAGGACAAGGATGGAAAGAGAAGAAGGGGAGGTGGGCGGGGGACTGGGATGCTTTGAGAAGGCAGAGCTGTGTTTTTATCCTTGAGGTATTTGAAACTGGGTTGGCATACTGTGTCCTGGAAAAAATAAAGAGCGTGTTTTCTGCAGCAAGAGTTGGCTGTTGACCATGTCTTGGAGCATTGCTTGGGTGCATGGTATCAGGCCGAGCCCATTGCTCTCAGCAGTCTGTTTGGGTTGGGATATCTGTGCTGCATGCAACTGGTAGAGGAAATGCCAGATACAATGTTGTTCACTGAGTTCAGAAGGCTGCCCCTGAGCTCAGAAGTTCTGTGATTTTTTGGGGGGCAGGTAAACATTACTGTTTCCTGTCTAGCACATTAGTATAGGATAATTAACCGAAGAGTCCTCTTTCAATTCACTGGGTTAATACCTAAGGTGTTTGGTATGGTGCCTGCTGGTTGCTGTGGTAGGTGGCTGTAAACCCAATACCAGGAAGTAGGAGATAGGAAGACCCCTGAAGTTTGCTGGCCAGGCAGTCTAGAACTAGAGAATGTCAAGTTTAATGAGAGACTCTCTCTTGAAAATAAAGTGGACAGCATTGAGGACAACATCGTCACACAGGTACCAGGATTATAGGCTTATATTAGCATGACCATGCCCGGTTCTATTTCCCTTCGTTTCCCTGACTGTGTGAGCGTGGTGCAGGGTTTACTCTCCCATGAGCCCCTTGTGCTTTTGCTCCTATCATCATCCTTCAACTACCAGGTGTTTCTCTCTCTCTCTCTCTCTCTCTCTCTCTCTCTCTCTGTGTGTGTGTGTGTATGGCAGTGATGGGGGATCAGGGGATATGATGGGGTTGAGGGGATATCTAATGACAGGCGAGGGTGCCAGCTCTCAAGGGTGACCTGACAGGAAATAGGCAGGAGATGCTACATGAACCTCCTGTGACCGTGTCAGCTGTAGAAGGTCAACTCTAGGAAAGATAAAAATGAAAAGATGGACACATGCAGTTCATATTCTATTATAAAATCAACATGTAAGTAATCACTAACTTTATAGACTAACAGCGGTTTGGGGGAACAGACTCCCTGTTCCTTAGAAGGTGGCAAGGAGACATTTATTGCATGAGCAAATCTAGGGTACAGTGTTGGGGGCCCCACCATGTCTTGACTTTTCTTTGCTGTACCTACCCCAGCTCCTTGTATAGGCAGTAACTTTTCATGTTCTGTGGTCAGAAAACTTTACAGAGTAGCTAGGATAGAGTTTCTGGGCTGCTCTTCTTTCTTCTCCTATTCCTTTTGAGGAAGAGCCTGAAAAGCTACTTGTATGTAGATATTTACTGACAAGTAAATAGAAATAAACGTTTGGGTGCAGAGTCCATGTGTTTAAGTAATAATTAACTGCCGGTGGCACTGCCTTGGGTATTTTTTATAAAGGTTCAAGAAACAGTCTTCCCTCAGGGAGAGTTTTTAGGCCAAGGCAAAGGCCATGTGCAGACAAACTTGAGCAATGATGTTTGGACCAAATTTGACGAAACAATGGGAAAACCTCCTGGTTTTGTGTAGCCACGTTTAATCTTGCCCTTTGATGTTTTCCTGTACAGTGGAAGGCATACATATAAGGTTGGGTGTCCTACCCAGTGAAGGGGTTGGAACTGAGGTTCTTGCCAGTGGCCACACAGGCCATGGTGGTTTCCTACTGTGGATTATCTCAATTGGGAATTTTCAGGTCTGAGTCTATGCAGTGAATAAGTGAATTGAGCCTGTGCTTGTCTAAGAAATAAGGTAAGGCCTAAGTGAAGCCCTTTTTGCTTGAAAGCCTGTGGAGGAAGAACCTGGACACGAATGAGCTGGGAGGCTCCTCAGGGCTCCTCTTATCCAGCTGTTTTAAGGCCCAGGAGAGGGAAAATGCTTGTTTTTGCTCACTCAGGATCAGGCCCATGTAGTCGGATTTTCTTTAGACTGCCAGCTCTCGAATAAAGACACAGAGACTTCTTACTAAGTATGAGAATTTGGCCTTAGCTTAGGCTTGTTCTCAGCTAGCACTTAAAACTTAATTTAGCCCATTTACATGAATCTACATTCTACCACATGACTTGTTACCTCTCCTCAGTATCATGTGTCTGACTTCTTCCACATTTCAAGCTGGTGAATCCTGGGTGCCTCAGATTCTTCCCAGGGTTCCTATCTCTGCCTGAAGTCCTGCGTATCCTCTCCTGATTAACAATTGGCTGTTTAGCTCTTTATTAATCCATTAAGAAGGTGCCTTAGGCAGATGAGGTAAAACAGACACATCTTCACACAGTGTGATCAAATCTGCTGCAACAGGCCTATAGGCTGGGTTGGCGAAATCCTGCCTAGAGTTCTCGTCCCACTACCAAGCTCTGTCACCAATGTCTAAGTGAGCAAGCAGAGACGTCTGGGCCTCTGGTGTGCCCCAGAGCCCAGGACTAAAGCACTTGCCTTCCTGGATCCTTCCCTGACCCAGCTGCACTTGCGAATCAGTGTCTGCAGGTTAGCTTGTGTTCCCAGGTGGCTACTCTTCCGGGCTGTGCCTGGAGACTTGTGCCTGCGTGGGCACCATGAAGAGGGACAGAGTCTCCACCAGGCTGCCCTTAGGGTTTCTCGGTTCTGCAGCTGCTACTGCAGTGTGGCTGGATTCTGCGCTCTACCTCCTCCAGGTTTGACCTAGCAGGCATTTTAAGAAGCTATGAGAGAAGGATGAGCCAAGGGTGTGGGAGAGAGTGATGCTCATATCTGGGCTTTGGGAGGGACCAGGGGAGCCAGGGTGAGAATGATATCTTAATCATACTATGAGCTGTCAAACCTATAATCTTTCCTGATACTTCTCTTTATTTTCCAGTCACCAGAGGTATCTGCATATGAATCAGAAGCTAGGTGCTAAGGCTTTAACTGTCTGCTCCTGGTGAAGCTTCCTTCAGTCTAACCTTTGTGATCCTGTCCTGGGCTAAAGGAGTGGGTATAGTAACTGACATCTAAGGAAGTTGATTCAGGCATTTCTAGGCAGCTTTTTAAGAAACTCAACCCAAAGTCAGCCCCTCAAGAGACATCTGCAAGCAGTGCAGGGTTCTGGATTATCCTTGCTGCCCTGACTTCTGAGATGATGGGTCCCAGGGGCCGAGGACACTTTATTTCTCCTTGTAGACATTGAGAATGCACATGCCAGACTGTATTTCCCCTATTCATCTTGGATTTATTTTTTCCAATGATTTACTTATTAACCTGGTACTTACTGAGTCCCTTCCCTATGTCACCCTTGTGCCCTAAGAGAGCTATGACAGACTTGGGTTACCCCTTGCCTGCCTTCTGAGCTCACATCGGACCTGCAGGACACTGTCTAGCCAGTTCCACTCTGTTTAGATGCAGCCTCTGAGGCCAGAAAGAAGATGTTGTCCCCAAAGAGGCCATGATTTGGGGCCGTGTTTTCTCAGCTGGCAAGTAAACAGTTGGAAGGCAGAATTAGCCTCATGCCCCGCAGAGAATAGCCACACAACTAATGACTCATCAATTAAATATGGCAGATATCCCTTACAGCATCATTTAGAGAAGTTTCTGGCTTCTTGCCTTGAGCACCTAAGACTTGGACATTTCCCCTAGTTCACCAATGGCAGTTTCAACTGTCATTTGACCATCAAAGTTCCTTCTGTTTCTAGAATTGTGTGGGTCTCAAAGCAGGAGACAGGGTGACTTTCCTCTTTCAACAGAAACCTGCAAAGCTATCACTAAAGAAAGGATGTGAGAAGGGTCAGTACCGATTGTAGACCGTGCTAGGCTGAGCTGCTCTGTACCAGCTATTGCCCACACTGCTTTAATTTGCTCTTTTAAACCTTTAGAAGACTCTGTAGATGGTGTCATACCCACTTTGCTGAGAATTAGCAGCAGATAATAGGCAGAGCTGGCTGAAGTTTCTGTCCTAGGTTTTCTACCCTGATTGGCAACCTAACAAGTGGACATTTCTACGTGGTTTCATAAAAATACCTAATTTTTGTTTTGTATTAATTAGATGCTTCCCTCCAGAAGCTGGAGATGCTTGGATGCAAAGAGCACTAGATGCTCTTCCAGAGGACCTAGGTTTGAATCCTAGCACCCACGTGATCTGATGTCCTCTTTGGTTCTCTCCAGGCACCAGGACACACATGGTACACAAAACAAACATGCAGACAAAACACTCATACATGTAAAGTAAAAACAAGCAGATCTTTAAAACCAGCTTTTCTTCAAATAATCAGAAGACCTAACTTTAGCTCATTTGAAAAAAAGAGCACTACTTACCTCAAATCCCAAGAGTCTATAATCACAATATTTGGGAAGCTGAGGCAGAGAATCAAACCCCAACAAAAAATTCAGGAATATACTGTCTTTATTAGCAGATGTAATGCTAGTTTAAGCATCCCATGTTGTTGGATAAAGGGACTCAAAAAATGTTGACAGATTTCAGCTCTTCCCTTACTGATGCAGAAAGAACCTTTTGGGTATGAAGTCTTCATATGGCCTTGTACAGGATAACTGTAGCCGAACTTGAGTCAGCAGGCAGTCTGAATCACGCAGTGTGAATCCATCAGAGGAAATGCTCATTCCTTTGCTTCTAATAGGTCTGCCTTCTTGACATGAACAAAGGTCTATGAGTTAAAGGAGGTGCAACACTGGACCTTCTAGTGCCCATTGGGCTATCCGTCTCATGCTTGTTTGTCTATCTGTCCACTCCTACAGCCATGAGGATGAACTGAAGCCCTGGACCAGGAGTTAGAGGTGTGGGTTCTAATCTAGGTCCCCACATTGTTCCATGCCTTAATTTCATTGACCAAAGAATAGAGAGGAACAGTTTTCTTCCTGGAGTATGTCCTCTAAAATATCCCTCCTCCCTTCCTTTCTCTCTACTTCCCTCCTCTCTCCCACCTTCCTTCCTTCCTATCTCCTTTCCTCCATCCCTCTCCTTACCTCCCTCCTGATATATGATTCCCCTTTGTATGCTGTGAATGCCACTGGTGAATAAAGAAACTGCCTTGGCCTGTTGATAGGGCAAAACTTAGGTAGGCAGGAAAACTAAACTGAATGCTGGGAGAAAGAAGGTGTAGTCAAAGAGAAGGCACAGAACCTCCACTGGAGACAGACACATCAAAGCTTTGCTGGTAGGCCATGACCTCGTGGTGATGCACAAACTAATGGAGATGGGTTAAATTAAGATGTAAGAAGCTCGAGCTAATGGACCAAGCAGTGTTTTAAATAATATAGTTTCTGTGTGATTATTTAAGGGCTGAGAACAAAAAGCAATCTTATTACAACACCCTCCCTCCTTCCCTTCCTTCATTCCTATCTTCTTTCTACCCTCCCTTCCCTTTTCCTTCCTCTAAGATATTCTCATGGTTTCTACACTGGCCTTGAACTTTCTGAGCAATCAGAGATGAAGATGATCTTGAATCACTGATCCTTCCCTTTCTAACCACCTAACTACTGGAATTACAAGTGTATGCCACCATGCCCAGAGAAGTGTCTTCTTTGAGCAGTTTTAAAAAGATGAGAAGACAGCATTATGACAAACAGCAGTAGAGAAAAAGAGTATCAGGACTGCCCAGGGCAGATCTTCATATGTGCAGTAGTGTGTATGTGTGTGTTGTTGTTGTTTAATTGACTCATTGACATTTCCCTCGAGTTGACTTTAGCTCTTGTCTTTGTGTGTGTTTTCTGAATATTTCCCCAGTATTTAAAAGGGCTGATGCCACTTAGGAGATCAAGTGACAAACAGCTATGTGTGTGACTTGAGTTTTTCCTTAAGTGTTGATCATCCAGCTTGTGGTACTTTGAATATAATTGGCCCTCATAAGCTCATAGGGAGTGGCACTATTAGGAGGTGTTGCCTTATTGGATGAGTGTGTCACTGTGGAGGCAGGCGTTGAGGCCTCATATATGCTCAAGCCACACCCAGTATCTCAGACCACTTCCTGTTGCCTGCTCAAGACATAGAACTCTCAGTTGCTTCTCCAGCACTATGTCTACTTGCACTCTGCCATGTCTCACCATGATGATAAAAGATTGAGCCTCTAAACTGTAAGCCACCCAGTTAAATGTTTTCCTTTACAGGAGTTGCTGTGGTCATGATGTCTCTTCACAGCCACAGAAACTCTAAGACACAGTTCTGTCTTGCTTCTGAAGGGAATTCTCCCACCTGCTCAATAGCGCTTAGGGTCTTTTTCTGTGGTCAAGAAGCACAAGATGAATTTTAGCAGCACTGAGAATCAGCATGGGGAGATAGCGAGACACAGGAAACACATTGCACACAGCCCAAGTGGGTGCACACCTGTGATGCCAGTGTTCAGAAGCTGAGGCAAAAAGATGGTGTATTTGAAGTTGGCCTGGGCTACCTGTGAGACCTGGTCTCAAAAGGCAAAAACAAAAGCATGCCACAAGAGCAGAGTTTTCTTTGTCCCCTTTGTTGCCACAAGTCCCTGAGCCTCAGTTAGATCCTTCTATGCTCCCTCCTTTCCTCCCTCATTCCCTATCCCTTTTTTAAAAAAAAAATTTCTTTAAAAAATTTAAATTGGGCTAGAGAGATTGCTCAGCAATTAAGAGCACTGGTTACTCTTTCAGAGGACCTGGGTTTGAGTCACAGCACCCACATCATGGACTGTAGCCATCTGTAATCTCCAGTTCCAGATGATCCAACACCCTCTCTGGTCTCCAGGAGCACCAAGTGTGCAAACAGTACACAGACATACATGCAGACAATGCACCCATACCAAAAAAAAAATCAAAAAAAAGCATTCTGAATTACATTTTATTTCTGGTGTGTGTATGTCTCTGTGTGTACCACCATGTATGTGCCACAACACTTGTGTGGAGGTCAGAGGACAACTCGTAGGAGTTGGTTCTCTCCTTCCACCACTATATGGATCTTCAGGATCAAACTCACGTCCTTGAGCTTGGCTCCTGTTTTTATTTATTTTTATTGAGACAGAGTCTCGTGTGGTTCAGCCTAGCCTCAGACTTGCTATGTAGCTAAGGTTGACCTTAAACTCCTGGTCCTGCTTCCAGCTCCCAAGTGGTAGGGTTATAGCTAGCTTAGACTTCTTCAGCTTCCTCTACAGGTTACCCAAGCACCCCTCCTAAATATCTAGCGCTGTTCCACCTCTGCAATGATCGCCCATTGCTCCTAGGGCTGCAGACTTCCTCCCACATCCTCAAAGGTCACACGAGAGTGACCTGGCCTGTTTTTCCCCTTCCTTCTCCACTCTTCTCTCTTGACACTATGAGTTCACCTGCCTCAGGCCTTCCTGTACATCGCCCACTTTTCCTTTGCTCTTGCAACCCTGAAGCTGTGGGTCATCCATTAGGTTTCTGTTTGCTGATGGTGTCTTCCACTTCTTCTCCGTGCATAGTCAGTCACTGATGAAGACACTTGGTGTTCTGTTGCTGATGTGGGCATGTGGCAACTGGCCTGGAACTCAGGTCCAACAACTGGCGGGTAGATGTCAGGATGGTGTAGCTGCTCTATGCGTGGTTCACAACAGGAGGTCAGATGGAGATGTTGGGGTACCATCCTTTGCTTTTCTGCCTTAGGCACAGTCTGTTAGAACCTCTTGCCCCACTGTATGTGAAGTCCTAGCCATTGGGTCTTTGCAGCTGCACTCATCTGTTTGAGTGGCTTTTGTGGGTGGGAGGAGTGGGTATGTCAAGCTCAGGCTTTCTGATTTCCTAGAAACCATTAGGAGCCAGAATCGCTGATTGGTGATGCTGCAATTATCTTCATACTGTGCAGGCACATGTGGCTATGAATGCGTGTATGAGACATGAATGGATCATGATTTGTTTGCGGGGGCGGGGGGGCAGTTGGGCTAAGAAAAAGCCACTCACATTTATCCCAGATTTTGTTGAATCAGATTNACCTAGAAACCAAACATTTGTTTTATTTGATCTTAAATCTTTTTGTGAGACAAGGTGAGACACTGTAGCCCAGGCTGCCCTAAAACTCACTGTGTAGCCTAGTTTGACTTTTCCTGCCTCGGCCCCCTGTGCTAGGCTCAGGAGCATATGCTGTCATTACCACACTCCCTTCAGCTAGAATCTAAATAACAGAAGACATTGGAACTGCCTTGTGAAGGGCTAAAAGTCACACTGCTAATAAACTGCCCCCCCTCCCGTGACAAAGCCTTGTAACAAATTAGGATATAAAAAGAAGATGATTGAGTCCCAGACAGGATGTTGGTTCCTGCTGGTTATGCATCCACAAGCTGAGCAAACATTTGTTGGTTACTGTTCATCAAGCATGCCTGAACCTCAATACACATCACCTCATTTTCCCAGGTGCTGCATGAATTTGTGCTCCATTTTAGGAGTGTTTAAGGATTAGCATTGGCTTGGTTATAGATGCTGTGTGTTTAGTTCATAAGAGTGGGGCTTGCTTGTGTCACTGCCTTGCAGGAAAGAGTATTGAAAGTGAGTGTGGCCCTCTTGGCAGTCACAATACCTCTAATCTGTTCATCAAGTGAATGGGGACTAGAGAATGCGAGGTTACATTATAGGGGTTCCTTCCTTCTAAGCTCCGCCCTTGTCCTGCTGCCCTCATCCCACCATTTGCATTTCTATGCAGAAGGATGTGAGGCTTTTCCAGGAAGCCTTCCACCTCATCCCTGTTGGATCTTTATTAAGGGGGGCAGAGAAGTATATGTTGACAGGTGACAGGCACAGAAATCAGCCTGTGAATTGTAGTGCTAGGCCAGCCCTGCTACAACTGCTAACACGTGTGTGAGCCGACTTGCAAAGTAGACCTTGCTCTGGGGGCTGGCTGGGGCCCTGCAGGTCTTTAAGGTTCTTTGCTGGTGTCAGGAGTAATAAAAGTTTTTATTTGGCTGTGTTGTATCTATCGGCAGAGTCGCTGCTCCTGTTCATACAGTGAAGACCCCTCTGGGAAGGACCTGGGAACCATCTGTTCCCACTTAGAAAGGCCAAGCAGGGCCAGAAAGCCTCCTAGAGAATGTTATACCATAAATGAGAAAATTGGACAGAACGGGGGGAAAGGAAAATGGTGTGTGTGTGTCAGAGAGTGGGAAAACAGGAGAGAGGGAAGGGAGGGGAGGAAGGAATAGAGAGAGACAGAAATACAGAGAGAGACACACACAGAGAGAAACACACATCCCAATAATTTGGCCCTTTGCTGGAATGGATAAAGAAATATTTAGTTCAGGGAACTTGAAGAGGAACATGGCCTAGGTATTTTTTAACCTGTTTCCATTAGGCAACCACTCAGCTACAGCCCAGGCCTCAATCTTCCATTAAAACCATCTGGGGGTGGAATCAGATGAGATGGGCACTGTTTCCTATTCTCCAGACTCCTTTTGTAGATTTGACTTCTGGAAGTCAGTTCAATTTGCAAGATGATGGGCTGACCCATCTCATTTAATTCAGGAGTTGGCAGGCTAACCCTATACACAAGATCTGTGCTCGCTTGTCGCGTTTATAAATTTTTATTTGCAACAAATCCACACCTGTTTGCGACTGATTTTTCACTAAAGGGTAGAGGCGAGTGGTTGTGATAGCTCAAGTCTGATCTCAACTTTGCTACCTGAGAAATTGGCTAAGCCTTGTTAGAATAGAAATAGGAGGAGGGGCAAGATGTATCACGATGATCTTTCTAGACATCCAAGTACAAATTGTTTGTTATCAGTAACAAATAAATAGGAAAGGAAACAGGGGTGAAAACTACACACAGGGGCCATGGCTGGTTCATATCACTACCAAGGCAAGGCCACTCTGGTCAGAAGATTGTGCTGTGTGTGTATGAGCAACGCACCTTGTCTGTTTGAGCCTCAATTCCTTCCTTTTTCCTTCCTTGCTTCCTTCCTTCTTTCCTTCCTTCCTCCTTCCTTCTTTTCTTTGCTCTTTCTTCTTTTTAATCCAATTTTTGTTGTTGTTGTTGATAATGATTGTAGGGTCTCTTTACATAGCCTCAGATGGCCTGGAACTCATTATGTAGACCAGACTGGCCTTGAACTCAGAGGTCCACCTGCCTCTGCTGTCTGAGTGCTGGGATTAAAGATGTGTGCCAACTCACCTGGCCACAAATTTTTTGTTAATTTAATTAGGTCTTTTTACATGGATATCAATAAATATATACTGAATAAAAAAATGAAACCTAACAGAAAAGGTAAACCTATCATCTGTTGGAACCAATTACTGATTTTCATATGCAAAGGAAAAAATTCTTAGAATAGTCATTGTGTTGGGAATACATCTGCTTTAATTTCCCCCAGTGCTATATACGAGTAAAATTTTAAGCGTGTTAATGTTTACTGAGTTAGTGCTGTTAGAGAGTATCATACATTCTTATTGGCGATCAGGGACTGATAAAGAAATGAAATGATTTATCCTATCTCATAACTAGAACAATAGGGCTGCCGTGAAGATGGAATAGATAGACTTCTTTGTAGTGGTATTTTGTTTGTGTTTTAACAAAGCCTGCCTGAAAATCAGAGTGCAGAGCTAAAGCCACTAGGACCAGGTGTGGTGGCTCATTGTAGGCGGAGACTGCTCATTCATTTCCTGGCCTCTCGGACCCAAATAATCACACAAAAACGATATTAATTATGGCACTCTTTGGCCAATTAGCTCAGGCTTCTTATTAAGTAACGTTTGCATCTTAAATTAACCCATATCTATTAATCTGTGCATTGCCACGAGGTGTAGCCTATCAGTAAGGTTCTGGCGTGTCCTCCTTCAGCAGCTACATGGCATCTTCTCAACTCTGCCTCCTCTCTCTCTCTCTCTCTCTCTCTCTCTCT
>LOEQ01000139.1:161659-188345 GCA_001685075.1 Bramus lutescens | reverse complement strand
CCAACCTGGCTTTACTCTGCTAAGCCATTGGCCCAAACAGCTTTATTCATCAACTAATAAAAGCAACACATATACAGAAGGACTTCCCACATCATCTCACACCTTTAATCCCTTTACTTGGGAGGTGGAGACAGGAAGGGATATGGCTGGGCAGAGAGAGGAACGTAAGGTGGGAGGAGACAAGCGCTCAGATGTAGTCTGAAAATTCAGTCTGAAGTGTGTGAAGCAGTCAGTCAGAGGACACAGTCTGAGGAGGAAGTCTGAGGACCAGATAGCCCCTTTGATCTGAGCATCAGTAGAGGTGAAAGGTCTCTGGTGGCTGGCTGCTCTGCTTCTCTGATCTTTCAGCTTTCACCCCCTAGTATCTGACTCTGGCTTTTTTATTAAGAACAATTAGAATTCCTGCTACACCTCCTCCTGTTATTCCTGATGTTTGCTGCTAGATATCCCAAACACTATTTATGGATTAGACTAAGAAGATTCAGAAAGGCAGATGAAAGAGATCAGACTGGCTAAAGACTGAATCAGTAAGAACAGCATGCTGCAAGATCACTGTTTCTTCCCCTTCTTATATATCAACCCTGAGAACCAAAGAAGGCAACATCTCAGAAATAACATAAATTATAGATTCAAGCTAAAACACTAAAGTATAACACAAAAAAGTGTTAGGTGCAGGATAGATGGTTCCGCAGTTAAGAGTGCTTGCTGCTCTTGCAGAGGACCCAGGTTCGCTTCCCAGCACCCATATATGGATTCACAACCACCTGTAGCTCCAGTTCTCGGGGATCCAATGACTTCCTGTACCAGGTACATACATGATACATGTACACAAACTCCGATGGGATCATACATGTACATATAAATTTAAAAAATCTTCTTTAAAAGATACTAATTTTATTTGTATTGTGTGTCTAAATGTATGTGTGTGCATGGTTGTGTGCACATGAGTGCCAGTGCCCTCAAAAGTCAGAGTGTGGTGTCCCTTGAGGCTGGACTTACAGGTTGTCATGAGTCATCTGATGTCAGTGCTGACAGCTGAATTCAGGTCCTCCGCAAGAGCAGGATGTGCTCTCAACCTCTGAGCCATCCCTCCAGCCCGGGCTGTGCTTAGTGGCTGCACCATCTCTTCAGGGTCAAGCCTCAGTTTCTTTAGCTGTAAGATGAAGTTAAGGCGGTGGGTCTTGCAGCACGATTGCTTGGATCTAGCGAGTTAGACCATCAGGGCCTCCTATAAATGGCAGGAGCACTGTATAAATAGAAGGAATTAGCCAGCGCCCATTTGTGCAGTTGCAGCTGCTGCCAATACATGCCTTATAAAACTACCCTATTATTTAGAGACTGAGAAATATTTGGATCGTGGTTATGTACTGCTTTGGGAAAAGAGTTGCCAGTGGGATTTTTATCACATAATTAGAGAGTGTGTTAAATGTGCGAATGAAAAGAAGCTGCATGCACTCCGCTGCCTGGCTTTAACATGGGCCAGGGTTTGGACTTTGTCCCTAAGGATGCCCCAGGATGCTATCCTTGCTCTGGTGTCTTTTGTTGTACAGCTTTTGGCCAACAGAAACCCTGGCAAGTTCTGGGTATTGTGTAGTACTAGTGTCAAGGCTTTTGAGATGCTTTTACACTGACTTACTAGATACATCTGCAGACAGCTGGGTTCTGGACAGATACATGTGTGGATGTACAGAAGAACGGAGCAGGGCACCTGGAACAGTAGGAGCTGGCAAGATCCCAAGTTCATCTGTTTAGGTTGGTTCTCTGTGACTGATTGATTGGTTCATTCATTCATTCATTCATTCATTCATTCATTCATTCATATTCTAGGTACTCTACAGTGTTGTGGTCAAGGACTGAGTGAGATACTATGGAGAAACTGTTACACAATACTTGGAATGGAATAAATGCTGAGTAAATGGTATTTTATGCTATTTCTTATTCATTGAGTTCCCCTCTTGTTTCAGGCATGGGGTTGGATGTGGGAGGAAACTGAATACTAATTCTAGACAACCTTGACTTCTGCCAGCCCCTGTGGTGTGGGAGGACCACACTGTTTCATGGATTCTCCTAGTAAGGTTAGGGATGTTGTGAATATCACGTAGCTCAGACTGTTCACGTCCCAGACTTCCTATTGAAGTGTTATCTCTATTCCAAGATCAAGCATGGACCCTTCCTCCTGACTGATGCTAGCTGTAAGTTGGCTGTAAATGGTCATGCATTTCTCAAATCCTAAAGTACAATTTAACTTTGGGTCATACTTCATCTTGTTTGGGGCAGGCAGCAGAGAGAGTGGGTTCCATATATCCCAGGCTGGCCTTGAACTCACTTATTATGTGCCCAAGGATGAGGATGATCTTGGACTTCTGATCTTCCCAGTCCCACTTCCTGAATGCTGGCATGCTGAGCAAACACTCTACTAACTGAGCCACATCCCCAGCCCAACATCTTGTATTTTCACCATGGTTTCCTGCAACCTTGAGAGAAGACCTGTTTATCTTTTATTCACACAGATGCACCCTGAATAGACACTGAAATGGATCAATTCTGATTCCGCTGAGCCATCATCCCTTCAACATTCTCTTTAGGCTTTCTCACCCTCTTTTCTACATTTTGGACCAAATAATTCTTTCATGTGAGAAACCATCTTGTAGGATGTTCAGTACCTGACACCTTCCCTCTGGTCTCCGACTGCTAGCAGCACCTTCTGTTGTGACTATCAGTAAATGTCTCCCAGTTTTGCCAGGTGTTCCCTGAAAGGGCACAATCATCCCTGGCTGAGCAGCATCAATTCACTGTGTTTTGGACCCTAAATGTCCTGCCTTCTCAGCTGCTATAAGCACGTGGGGGAGGATTTCCTCCTCAATATCTCTCAACCACAAAGTCAATGTCTAATGAATGTTTGATGGCAGAACATGCTCATCTTCCTTTCCTGGTTGAACTACCTTCACCTAAGGCTGGCAGACTGTTCGAAGCCATCCTTATTATGCATACTTAGCACATAGTTCCTTAGAACAGTGGGTCTCAACCCCTTTGCAGGTGAATGCCTCTTTCACAGGGGTCACACAACAGATACCCTGCAGATCAGATACTTACATTGTGATTTCTTAACAGTAGCAAAATTACAGTTGTGAAGTAGCAGCAAAATAATGTTATGGTTGGGGTTCACCACACCATGAGTAACTGTATTAAAGGGCCACAACATTAGGAAGGTTGAGAGCCTCTAACTCAGAATATCTTGGTTGTCATTTTGCTTTTCCTTATAGAATGAGTCCCTGACATTCAGAATGTCAGCACTGCAAAGAAATGAGTCAGTCCTGCAGCCCTTGTTCAGACTGCCTTTGAAAAGGAAGAGTATAGAAGCTAAGCTTCTGGGAAAGTCTGTGAGGACTTGGGCTAAGCCGATTTTTCTCTTTGAGACTGGATCTCACCCATGAAAGAAGAAGAATAAATGCAGTGGTCTCTGTGAAGTTCAGTGAATGGAAAATTCACTCTAATGACAATGTCTCTGATATTCCTAGAAGAAAACATTGATGGCAGAGTTGGACCAGGGTCCCCCTAACACCGTGAGGACCAGTATTTTGCTAGTCATCTTCTGTCCTAGATGAACTGTCATATAGCAAAGAGCCTAAGGTGCTTCTGTACCTGAGAGTAGAACCAGTTGAAAAGAATCCAGATTCTGGATAGATGTAAAGATAATTTTCAAGCCATCAGAATTGCTGGGGCACTTTTTATCACTGGGGATGCTGTAGTAACTGTTGGGTTACTTCCCATCACTTGGGATGCTGTAGTAACTGTTGGGGCACTTCCCGCCACTGGGAATGTAGTAACTGTAGTAACTGTTGAGGCTTCTCATCACTCATGATGCTATAGTAACTGCTGGGGTACTTCCCACCACTGGGAATGTAGTAACTGTAGTAACTGTTGAGGTACTTCTCATCACTCATGATGCTATAGTAACTGTTGGGGTACTTCCCACCACTGGGAATGTAGTAACTGTAGTAACTATTGAGGTACTTCTCATCACTCATGATGCTATAGTAACTGCTGGGGTACTTCCCATCACTTGGGATGCTGTAGTAACTGTTGGGGCACTTCCCATCACTGGGGATGCTACAGTAGAAGCTCATGTGAATGATGAGGCAATGAGAGTAGCTGATTTTAAACCCTTCCTGGCCCTTGAGATTTTTTAAATATTATATATTAATATATACATTTAGTCATATCTTAATTCTAGGGCGATGGAGGGATCTTCCTGCCCAGGAGATGAATCCTCTGTAGGGATAACTGTTAATGTTCAAGTTCTGAGGAAAGCAACCATGACTGTACGTATGGTGATCCTTGCTTTACTACTCCAGGGAAGTGCACCATTATGGAGTCTCAGACTTGTGGGTACTCTGCTTTACCTGTAGAGTGTCTTTTAAAAAGACTATTAGTGTGGGAGTAATCTGAAGTATGGGTGCTCAAGGGAACACTGAGTAAACTCTGGCCTGGTAGCTTCATTTGCACAGTGACTGCCCCCTTGTCAACCTCCAGCTCCATCTCATTCACTGTGAGCTGACCTGCCTCACTGAGTAGCATGCAAACTTGTTTTCCCTGCTATCTACTGTCTGTCTCCCTGTAGCTCTAAATCAGCTGTCATAGGAGGTGTCTGGGACCCGGAGTCAAAATTAATCTATTTTCTGTGAACATTCTTTCTTTTGGAGTCACGATTTTCTCAGCTCTGAGCCATAAGAGGCCAGCCCTTTCCTGTGCTGTCCTTGGTTTTCATGGACATATTTTTGTAGGACTCCATAGATTACCTGTTCCACTCTGTAATTGACTAGACATATTTTTGCTACTTGTAATTACTTCGAGGTAATCACCATCTGTCAGGCCACAGCAGTGGCTACTCAGGAGTGTTTTTCCTATGCACTCAGAACAATGCTTCCCTGAATGTGGCATAGGAGGTCAGTTTAATTCAAATCTAGGGAGAAGGTGACACGTCCAGATGGCTGTGTGACACTGTTATCTCCTCAATCTACCCACTTCCTTGATTTTATCTCCATTGTAGATGACCACTGTGGCACAGCAGCTGAACTGACTGTCACCAGCGCACTTAGCCAGGTCCCAACCTGTCATGATGCCAGTTTTCACTGCTGCCCTCAAACCTGGAAACTTTGAAAGAACTTTCTCAACTTTTCCATCGCCACTTCCTATTTCACTCCTATTGTGTCTTGCTGTTTCAATGCTTCGTCTCCACTACGCACATATTTTCATGTGGGAGTGTTGAATCCCTAGGCCTGTCTAGCCTTGGAAATGAGGGTGAGTGGCCTTGGAGGCTTGGAAGAGCTAGTGGCTACTTGGTTCTCTTGTCTTAGCTGGGGTTGTCATAGACCAGTGTCTTGAATAGTAAGTATTTATTTTCTCCTAGTTTGGGGAGGGTAGTAACGTCAAGGCATTGGGTAGGGTTGATACCTAATAAGAACGATCTCTTTGGGTTGCACATGGCTGCCTTCTTCCTATATCCTCATTGGGTCTTTCCCAGGCATATACACTTGGGGAGATGGGGGTGTGGGAGAGAGAGAGAGAAATCTCATCTTGTTCCTTAAAATGAAATAAAACCATATATTATGTGACAGGGAGGTATACAGGGCATGGCATGCGAGTAGCAGTCACAAGACAACTTTGTGCAGTGAGCTCTGTCCTTTCACTTTTATGTGAGTTCTTGTTATCAAACTCAGGTCATCAGGCTTATGTGGCAAGCACTTTACCCGTGGAGCCATCTTGCCAGCCTTCTTTTCCTTTTCTGATAAGGCTGAAACCTTGTTGGATTAAGACCTTCCCCACCTCATTTAATCATTGTCTCCTAAAATCCTATGATAACACTGAGGATGAATGCTTCAGTATACAGATTCGGGAATTTTTCATAGTGTAGTCCATTTAATTTGTTGTTTTGTTTTCACCTTCCAAAGCATCAGTCAACTTTCTGGGGCTTAAAACAAATACACTCAGTGAGGGTCTTCCTGTTAGTGTCCTGGTTCTCTTTTCCCCTGGCATTTTTCTATTTGGCGAGCTACTTTCCTTCCTCCCCATGTGATTCTATTGTCAGAAACAGCTGACTGTTTTGTGGTTTAAGAAAACCAATAAAGGTGTAGGTTTTCTACAAGTCCTGCCATTAAGGGGGCCAGCTAAACTAAGACTGTCCAGTCTTGAGTCATCCTTGACCCTGAGGAATGGTTTATGCTTTAAGTCAGTCCTTATAACCTCCCTCCTTTTAAAGATGATGTTTTTAAGAAACAAAAGCAAAGGCTCTAAATGATGAAATGGCTGGAAAGAGAATACTTAGCTCCTCACCTTGAGTTGGTGGTACAGCTGTGACCTTCTAGGGAAATTGTGGAAAGAGCTGATTTGCATGGATTGGCAACTCACTCCCTTCCTTGTGCTACCTTATGTTTGAAGGGACAGTGAGCGGTGAGTCAGCTCACCTGTTGGCCTTTACTTCAGCTTGCCACCGTGTTTGTATTAGTTTCATATCTTGCTGAAGTGATAGAATATGACCAAAGGAAGGGTTTGTTTGATTCTCAGTTCCCGGCTACCCAGCCCATGACGGTAGGGAAGTCACAGAGGCATGAACTTGAAGCAGCTGGCTCCTTGATGTCCCTGCTCAGAAGAGAGAAACGAGTGTTTGAATGCTCGAGCTTAGCTAGCTCTCTCAGTTCACAGACCCTGTCTAGAAAATGGTCCTTTCCTCCGTCGTGAATGTAATCAATGGAGTCTCCCACAGACATTCCCAGAGGTCCTTCTCCCAGCCAGGTCTCCATCATCATCAGCCGACACTGTCACTATTCCTAGTCACCATAAGCACTAGGGACTATATGACTGCTAGGTGTCTGATCAGGTCTCGTAAAGGTTTGTGCCTGTTACCCTGAGTGGGCAATTAATTTTGCTTTTAATTCGGGTGACAGTACATGGTTTGCCTCAGTCCTAGTCAGATGTGGTGGTGAGCAAAGACAACTTGCCCCACCTGCAAGAAACATATCCATTAAGACCCGCTCAGCAAGAGGAAAAACAAGCCTGGTGCTGGAAACGTAGCTAACTACTCAGTACTAGTGTGGTCATGGTTATTGGAGAAGAATCTACAACCGTTAATTTCCTAAACCAGCATAATCCCTAACAACAATTTATAAATATTTGTCTTTATACCCCAGATAGATGTAGCTTTCACCCCTCATCAAGGAAATTTCTTTTTACAACAGAGACCACTTCAGAAAGTCATAGCTATCGCTTCTCGGCCTTTTGGCTAAGATCAAGTGCAGAAAGTCATAGCTAATGAAAATGCGGAGTTGCAGAGCCAAATCCCAATGGATACATATATAAAACACTCCTGGACCTAAGGCTCAGGGGACACTGAGGAGGGTGTCAGAGGAAGATTGTAAGAGCCAGAGGAGCAGGGAGCATGCTGTGAGACTGTCTCTCCTAGGAATGTCAGTAGCTATACCTATAAAGTCTCACCAACATGACTGCCCAAATGTAAGCTGAGCCAGGTGACAGCAATGGGCATGCCAAAGTGGACTGGTAGTGCCCACAAGGCCTCATCCTTACACAAAGAGCTATAGTCAACTGAGGAAAGCTAGGAGCAGGAAAGGTGGTCTTCCCCAGGTAAAGGGCACCAATTGGCTTTCCAGTGCCAAATGGTCAGCCCTGAAAAACATGCTTACAAATAACATTAGACAGACTGAGCAGGTTACATTTAGGAATGTATTATGTATGTATGTATGTATGTATGTATGTATGTATGTATGTATGTATATTCATGCAATAACAATGAAAGCAGAGCCATGAATTTGAAAGAGATTGGTGGGAGTGTGTATGGTAGGGCTTAGAGGAAGGAAAGGAAAGGGAGAAATGTTGTAATTACATTATAATTCCCAAAATTAAAAAAAAAATAGCAAGGTGCTGAAGAGATGGCTCAGAGGTTAAGAGCACTGGCTGCTCTTCCAGAGGACTTGAGCTCAAGTCCCAGCAATCACATTGTGGCTCACAATCATCTATGATGAGATCTGGTGCCTTCTTCTGGCCTGCAGGCACACATGCAGGCAGAACACTGTACATGTAATAAAAAGTAGTAAGGAAAAAAAGGAAATATAGTTCACTTCTGTGCATCCATACGCTTCTTACCCACATCCTCATTGACATATAAAGATTGGGAATCTCTGAGCATCTGAGGTTTGGGGTATAGTCTGAGTCCCCCATCTTCCCCCGCCAACCTGGTAACAGATGTGCATTTGGCAGTGGTAGCGAAACAGAGGGCTACAAGGTGACACCAGATGGTAACTGTGAAAACTTGAATTTTTGTAAGGCAGAGCAGTTTAGGAGACCTAAGCATGGGTGGGGAATCTTGGAAAGGCGCAGTGGGGTTAGGGAGAGGATGGTTTATGATATGGCCATGAAGATTGTCCTGTCTTCTTTCTGCTCCTGCTCAGGCTGTGTTCTTCCACCCCGGCTCCTCCCTGGACTTTGAATGTTAACTAGTGAACACTTAATCATACGTACACACAGTGTACAGTTCATGGACCATAACAGTTCCTGGAAGTTTGGTGACTGTCCTTTGAAAGCTTGTTCATAGCTCCTTTGAGGTTAAGCCGCAAGCTACAGATACTTGCCCAGTTTAACTGTCGTTTCTGACTCTCCTGAGCACTATGGGGCAATGCAAGACATTTTGTCTAGGCAGAGTGGGTGGTTGGCATCTCTGGGCATCACAGCAGGGCTGGCTGCTTACCCCAGTTTCCAGGAATCCATATGCAGTTGGGGAGTCTGGGATAGCCTGAAACTCTGGCCTATTTCCTTAGAAAGGAAATGAACTTGTGATCGTGACCCCTTGATTAGTTCCGAATGTGTTTAAATAGTATTTAAGTAGATTGGCAACACTCATCCACAGCACCAGCCATAATAACCATCTTCATTTCCTGCGTAGATCCTTTCTTTCTCTAATAATTAGCTCCTTTGTTCTGCCCTTTTTGTTCCATGGTGGATGTACCGGGTGCTGCCCGCTTGTGGAATTTTTGCGTCATAGGAGTCTCCTGTTGACCCTGTGCAGGCATATTTGCTGACAAATTCCGCAGCTGGAGTTGCCATAAGCAGGAAGCGGAGACCTTCCACCTTCACCTGGATGGTGTGCTTTAGTGAACGAGGATGTGCCAGCCCCCAGTTGACATCTGGTTGTCCAGTCTGCCATCCTATCCAGAGAACTGGAGAGTTTTTAGGTTCTCCACCGGATGAATTATGAGCTTTCTTGACTTTGGTCAGGATGCCTGGAGTCAGTCCCAGCTTGGGCAGGTGCTTTGCCAACCTGCCTGGCATGCACCCATGCCAGCAGATTTTACTATTGACCCCTAGCTCTCCCTTGGAAATGCCAAGAGTGGATCTCTGGAGAAGGCACTGCCACTCCTGTCCTCAAAGGCTGCTTTTGTCCCGAGGAATGCCCGTCTCAGTGGAGCCTGATAAATAGCCAGCTCATTTCTCCTGGAAATTGAAATGAAAGACTCGCCTGCTAGAAGTAACTTTACTTGTCCTCTCTCATATTCTTCATTAAAGCCTATTTAATGAATATTTATTTAAGACCATAGATCTAGTGCTGTGCCAGGCGCTATAATGGGAGGCAGGGAAGTAGAAGTTTGTAGTCCCTGCCCTCTAGGACCTAAGACTTCTTGGTGGAGGCATAGTCTATGCACAGGAAACCATCAAAGAATAAAATAAAATTAAATTCGATGCCAAGTGAACATGTTGTCCTTTTTTCTGTTTGTGTATGTATGCAATGTGGGTTTAGTTTCCTTTTCCCATAGCTCTCAGAGATGGTCTTTCTGTTCAGCCCTTGTAATGTACTTGCTTGTTAAGCATTCCTTCATTCATTCATTGCCAATGTAACGTGTCTTCTTTGCCAAACTCTGTGCTAGGTGCTGGAGAGGTGAGCATACAGCTGGCCATCTCCAAGCCCACAGTCTATCCTAAGGTTAAAGAGAGAGGTGAGGATGCAGCCCAGCCATCACTGGTACCAGAGACAGGAATAAAATAGCATGTAAACAAGGGTGGAAGAGCTGCTTTGCTTCTAGGTTTTGATTTGCCCTGATAATCCACCTTTGGTTCAGAATAGTTCAAAATAGCTACCTTATCTGACCACCATTCAAATGGCAGATCAGCTTTCATTTTCTGCCAACCCGCTGGTCTTGTTCACTTTGTGGAATCCTCATCGACATTAGTCATGCGTATGCCTTAACCTCTCATCGGATATCAGATGTTTTTACTACTTCCTGTTGTTCTTAGGAAACACCTTACAGAGCTGTCAGTTGCTTAATTTTTATATCTGAATTATCTATTTTCTTCTATGAAGAATGGCTGATAGCCCATGGGATTACTGTCCCTGTGTTTAGATTTGTGTATTGCATATTGTAGTTGCTTGCCTTGATTACTAATAGACCTTTGTTCTTAATTCTAAATATTATTTTAGATTGTTACTCCTACCACACTCTAGGGCATATCAGTGATGGAACACCAAGAACAGAAAAACTTTAATAATAGAAAATATTCTGGTTTTGCAGCTGTCTGCTATGATAATCTTATGATTTCCTTAAGAGTTTTCCCAAGAATTATTTATTGTCCCTGGTAGATACCTCAAGTGTTCTCAAGACCAAGAGATATCTAGGCTGTCTTCAGCTATAATTCCTGCATGTGCTCTCAGCTACAGAGTCAACAAGTTCCAGGATGTACCTCCCTGAGGCCCTAGGACTTGCTGTCTCTGACACTTGCCAGAGTTGGGCCTGGTACCCTGCTGTGGTCCTGGTACTGCACAGTTTGAAACTGCCCTGTTGGGATGGTAGTGACCCTGTTATGCCCTCTATTAAAATGGTGTCACCTTAACCTGCAGCATTGGGTAGATTCATTGCTTGAGCCCAGGGCCATTGTTGTCTGTGTTTCTCAGACATACTTCTCTTTGGTCTTTTCCCAAGCAAATGAGAGAGCTTGAATGCCAATCAGATGGCAGTCTGAGTGGCAGGTGATGTGTTATGCTTGGAACCACCCTGTGTCTGGCCCAATTCTAAGCACCCAACCCATTTTACCTCCGAAGAATAGATTCTTCCAACAGGTCCTCCTGTCCATCATCTAGATGGTTCCCTACAGAATGGCCCCTTGGGCCCTTCACTTACTCTCAGATCAGCCTGAGTCTTCTGGTAAATGTTCTAGGCTCAAACAAGGACAGTTGCAATGATCACGAGACACTTTGAAAACATTTGAAAACCAGAGGAGAGGGGAAATGACAGCTCACTAGCTTTGTTTTGTTTGCATTTCCATCAGCCTTCTTAAGCAAGTATTCATTCTGTAGCTATGCCATGGTGCTTGTAGGCCATCCCCTGGTGCGTGCGTGCGTGCGTGCGTGTGTGTGTGTGTGTGTGTGTGTGTGTGCGTGCGTGCGTGCAGCTTCTGGTGTGTTTGCCAGTGTGTGGTGCGGCAAGAAGAACCGGCACCTCATGTGCACCTCTGTTTCTTTCTCCGAATACCTCTCTCCCATCCTCACTCTTGGGCCTGGTGACAGTTGTTTACATTCCTTTGCCTCTGCCCTGCGCTCATTCCTCAAATGCCTTCCCAGGTTGCTTGGTCATTAGTGGCTCACTATCCTGAGCCCATTCTTACTTTCTCCCACCCCCTAACTGGGTTCTTCCTCTGACTGCTGCTCACTGGGCTTACAAGCCAAAGGAAAAACCTAAAATGGCATTACAGGGAAGTCTAGGCTAGGGCTGGGGCTTGTCTCAGGGTCTGTGCAAGCTCAACTCTGTCCAGCTAAGACTTACAGGGGAATAGGTGTTGCTGATGGGGAAAGCGTTGATAAAATTGATTTCTTGATTTTCTTTTTTTTTTTAAACAAAAAACAAACCAAAAAAAATACAGGGACTTTATGTTGCCTAGGCTAGCCTTAAACTCATGATCACCCTGCCTCAGCCTCCTGAATAATTAGAGACTGTAGGTGTGTGCTGTCAAGTTTGGCTAAAGTCATTTGAATCTGTGCCTCCATGATCATTGAACTCTTTCCCTCTAGAGTAGATCTGACATCTTACAGCTGGAATCTTGGCAACTTGCATTTGAATTGTAGCCTTTTCTCTGCCACTTAGCCCTGTTAGGTACTGTAGGTGAGTTACTTAGCCTCTGTGCTTTACTTTGTTCATTTGTCAAATGGGAATATAAACCTATTCATTGGTTTGCAGATAGTGTGCCAAGCCTTTTGTCATTCCGGGAATGCCATGGAATGTAAGAGAAAAATAATTATATTAAAAATAAGCGTAGGTGTCAGCATGAGAGTATTAGAGCACTGACTATGGAGCTCAGCAGCCTTAGTTCAAAGCATGGCGCTGCCATTCCTAGCTCACCTTGAGTGAGTTCCCTGATTGTTCTTACATGGAATTCCTCTCCTTTCAAATGAGCAAGGTGGGGTAGCAGTACTTAGCACAGTGCTTAGCACATCTATAACTATTATTGCTGTTATTATCTCTACTGGCCATTTGTCAACAACCTCTGTCAGCTGTTTATAGAAAAGTTCCAAGTGACTCACCCAGAAAAAGGAAGGGAGTTGGTGTCTAGCTGCGTGATGCACAACTTGATAATGTCCATGCTTTATCTCCTTCAGCTAAAAAGCTGAAACTTTGAGGTATACTTGGCAAGACTCCAACTTCCCCCAGCTCCAAACTGGTGTTGTTTTATTGTACTTTACCACTTCCCATTTGTGTCCCCAAACCTGTGGTGTCAGCTTCTGGCTCAGTCACTGCCGTGATCTCATGAGCTTGGGTACCCTGATTACCATCTGTGCCAATGAAGCAACATGAGCCTATGGTACTGACTCAGTAATGCCGGAATGAAGATAGCTTGTACTTTCACTCCTTGGTTATAACTGGTCACCTGTACACCTTTCCCTGAATCTTTACCCTTTTCCATCTGGTTGGTTTGTATAATGAGCCTTTGGCCACTCTGCTGCCCGGTTTGCTAATGCTGTCAGCTTCCTTCTAACCTGCAGGCAGGGTGGTAATAGTAACAATAGTTAGTGCTGTGTTTTAGGTGCCTGGGGACTTTGCATGCACTTGTTTCTTGCTGATAACCAGCTGTAAGAAGAGCAGTGTTACCCTTACTAGAGACTGTGTTTCTCATCACTGTGTCACGATAATTGACAAGAGCAACCCAAGGGAGAAGGGGGTTATTTTGGCTTACAGCTTAAGAAGAGTTATATCGTCTACCAGGGTGGAGAAGCATGGTGGCTGAAGCATGACCCAGCCGGGCACATTGGTTGGCAGTCAGGAAGAAAACAGATAGGAAACGGGGCATGACTGTGAAATCGCAGTGACCCGTTTCCTCCAACAAGACTGCCTCTGAACAGTTCTACAACATTCTAAAACAGCATCACTGTGTTTTCAAACACACAAGTCTATGGGGGAGCATCTCTATTCAAACACAGCACAGATGAAGAAGCCGAATCTCAATAAAACAGATTAACTTCAAGCTATCAAAGCTGGTGAGTAGTTGAGTGGCATTTGAGTATGGTCTCCGCCACACTGGGAAGTTTTAGCACCTCTGAGTCTATCAGAATAATTCATCTTTGGGCAGGCTTAAATGCTGAGCTTTTGCAGATTATATTTGAGACAGTGTCGGGGCTTTACAAACTGAAAAGTACTGTAGTAGAGGAAATGACTGATAACTTAAGATCTTGCTCTGGGATGATGCAGTCACTTGGCCTCACCAAACCTCAATTTCTCCATTACACTTTAGGTCTCAAGCTAATGAGTAGGCCACTATGATGGCGATGCTTTGACCAAACCCTCAAGCAACCATAGCAAGGATTTTGAATGATGCAGCTACAATGCTATCCTACTGTTGCTCTGATGCCTACAATCCTCCAGGGCCAGGCCCTGCAGTTAGCATTTGCAGATCTTGTGGCAGTATCTTTAGGACTGATTATAGACTTCTTGGTCTTGGAGAGATGATCACAGATTTACTGTGTGCCAGCTGTAGAACCAGTCTAAGGTCAGTTTCTCTTGCTGACTGACCTGTTGCTCTTCCGGGAATCCAGCCTTGAAGGGAGTAGAAGAGGCTGTCAGGACTATCTAGAGAGCACTGACTCCTCCAGCCCCACCCACTGGCATCTGGGGCTGCTGCCAGACGTGTCCTCTGCCAGAAGGCAGGTGTGTCTCCAGGTGATACATCTTCCATGCTTCTTTAGCTATTTTGGAATGTCTCTTTTCCACCTGTGTCTGGCTTGATATCACCAGAGGATTTGTTGATGTCTGGGGATTAGGACAGCCTTTCTGTTACAGGTTTTGAGCTGTCCCAGGATATTCACCACCGTGCCTAGAGGAAAACCTCAGGTGCAGCTGGTAGCAGTGAGAAATGACCAGGGAATAGGTGACAGCATGGGTGCTAAGTGACAGCTGGATCCTAAATTTGTTATTTATCAGCTGCCCCTACCCAAGCTCCTTCACTTTTGGCCTTCGTATAAAGTGGGAATGAGAACTCCTCACCTACCTCACTGGTTCATTGTTTTTCATGCCACGAAGAATATCAGGAGCTCTGGACAGTGGCTGGTGTTCTTGGTTACTCTATAGGTACTTGGCAAAATTGGCTGTTACTAGTAGTTTGCCTCCAAGGACATGAGAACTCAGACTTAAATCTCTGATGACTTTTTAGGCCTTGGATTGACTCTTGGCTTGTCAATCTTTCAACTCATTTATCCTAGAAGTTGTTTCTGTTTAAAAAACAAAATCAGTCATCCTTTATTTGTTGTTCTACCTAGGAGCCATGGATCCAGGTTCTTTTCTTTCTCTACATTTCATCTGTCTGTCTGTCTGTCTGTCTGTCTGTCTGTCTGTCTGTCTGTCTGTCTGTCTGTCTACCTATCTATCTGTGTGTGTGTGTAAGAGAGGAGAGAGCGAGAAAGAGGAGAGAAAAGACATGCATGTGCTATGGCCTATATATGGAGGGAGGTCAGAGGACAGGTAACTTACAGGAAGTGGTTCTCCTTATATCATATAGGTAGCTCCTGGGGATGACCTGAGGTCATCAGCCTTGTCAGCAATCACCCTTACCCTCTCAGAGATCAGCCATCTCTCCAGCTTCCTTTTCTTTTTAAAGGGGAACTGCTGCAGGCCTCATCAGGAAATTGACAGAGTGCAGTAATTATTCATTCACACAACTGAAGGGCAGTGTTAATTTGCAAAGTAATCTGTCACCCCTTGGGGAGCAGTGAGTGCTGAGAGAGCAGCTCTGCTCACCTCCAATCAGCCAGCAAGGATGCAGGCCCTCCTAGGACTCTTCATGAGTAAAGCTTTAGTCTGTGATCATCATGACTTGGACTGATCGTTCTGTTGCTGGAAGGAAAGATTGATGGCTTGGAAAAATGTTGCCTGTAACTTTCAGGAAGCAGCTTTAATCTACTGTGCCCCTGGGGAAGAGTAAATATTGACATGCGAAGTAAAGAACTTGCTTTCATCTTGTGGATGTGAGTGAGGGATGCTGAGGGACTCTCTTCAGCAGCATCTCTTCCTTCCCTTCTATAGGCTAGAATCTGAAGCAGTTGCTAGGTGTCCTGCACAGATGAAGGGCCTGCCTCTGTGATCAACACTGGGTAACCAGGAAGCCTAGGTATATAGAGTGGGTGTGGGGCCCATGGTTCTCCATGGTCCATCAAATGGACCTTTCCCAGGTCCTGTGGTGTTACCCAGACTGTGACTTTTCCATTTAGCTGTAAATTTCTACACTTGGCTTCCTTCAAGCAAATGAATTCATTCCCTGGGGGCCCCATCCCAAAAATGCCATGTTATTTTACACATGCACACTGGTTTTCTTTAACATATGCTTTTAGAATGTTTGGGCTAATGGTAGAACACTCTAGTGTGGTCCTTTATTTGAATATGCATATGAGATAATAGATCTTATTATCCCGAATAGGTTAAACTAATGATCAGGGTTCTGTTCTGAACAAAACATAGCAAAACCCCTTTAAACACTATTTTACATGTTGGAGGTAGTGGTTAAGTTAATTGCATGGTGTTAACCTATTCAGAAATTTACAATGAAAACTTGCTGATTTGTATATTCTCTCTCTCTCTCTCTCTCTCTCTCTCTCTCCCTCCCTCCATCCCTCCCCCTCTCTCTCTTTCTTTGTGTGTGTGTGTGTGTCCATCAAAGCCTGGCTTCACAGCTCATTTATCTCTTGGTCTGGTGACAAATTGCTAATCCTCTCCAAGCCTTACTTTCTTACATTTTCAAATGGAAAACATTAAATAACTTAGCATCATTAGCAATTATTAAATTTCAAACTCATGTTGCTATCTTAACATAGTGTTTGGAACATGAAGATTTAATTAATGTCAGCCTCTGATTTTTTAAGCATAATAGGATCATAATATATACATACTTATAGCTTTGTTTTTCTTTACTTAGTTATAAATCATAGATACCTTCCTGTGATGAAACATACAGACGACACTCCATCCTTTTCTAATGGTCTCATAGTGTTCTGATGTATAAGTACAATTATAACATATCTAACCATTTGCCCACTAAATATTTGCATTAACATTCTTTGCTACTATGAAAACTTAACAATGAATGTTCTTGTCTGGTATGACACTCTATATTTTTACAGCCTTATTCTGAGATGTGGAATAGTGGAATTAGAGACTATGCCAGCGTGTGTGTGTGTGTGTGTGTGTATACCCATGTGTATGTGGGTATGCATGTGTGTTAGGAAGAAGACAACTGTGGGTTGTCTTAGGAGTGATCACCTTATTGTTTTGTGACAATAAGAAGAAAAAGGTTCTTAAATTATATCCAGTACTATTGTGCTTTTCTCCATGCTTATGTGACTTTAAACAACCCAACAAACACCTTGCTTAGATTAGAGAGAATCTACCTATTTTAAGAATTCTTAAGTTTTTTGACTTTGAGGTAGAGTTTGAAGATCTTTCTCCTGATCCCATGACATATCTTCCTTCCTCAACATTTTTAGGAGGTCCTCTATTGAAAAGAAGCTATAGAAACTCAGTTGAAGATAGAAAAACAGTGAAAACCTAACCTTTCCATGTAGTCATGGTGCAGATTTTACACTGAGCAGTGAGGGCATGGGTGGAGCTTGAGGTGGTTTAAGGAAAAGCACTCCAGAGGGCATGGGGGTGGTGGGAGAGGCAGAGCTGAATGTTTGGGAGGTCTAGAGATGGGGTGTCAGGGATAAGGCCCAGAGAAAACTTCAAGATGTTGAAGGTTAAACTTTGAGCCTGGTTAAACAGTGATTCAGTGACTTAGAAGGAGAAATTCCCAATTTCATTTGTTATTGGTTTCATAAAAGATTTTGTTTTTAGTCATCTGTTGTTAAATTCAACAGTATTTATTGTTAAATTTAATAATATCAACTTTGCAGATGAAATATAGAAAATCACCTAGCACACTGCTCACAGTGTAGATGGTTTGGAAGGCAAGGGCTGAAGCTTAGGATGACAAATGAACGTTAATATTTCAATACTGAACATGACGGCGAAGAGTGTGGGAGATTTGTTCTGAATCCAAAGAATTCCCTTCTCTTGCGCCTGCGCGCCCCGGGAGTAGTGTGTTTTCTGCCAGACTTCCTTGCTAGGGGCCATGTCTTGTTCACTGTTAGGAAGCATATGTAAATAATGAGTTGTTTAATTTGTGGTAGATGGCAGTTTTCATTCGCAGGTTTAAAGACTGTAGAGTCATTAACTTGTAATTAACATTGCCATCCTCACACTTTGTTCAAGAGCACAAGAGTGTTTGGAGGAAAAAAAGAGTAGACGTCTTCTGTTCACAGGATAGAGCTGGTGTCACCTGGGCTGTTCGTAAGCAGGAATCTGAGAGCAGAAAGAGAGCTTCCTCCATCCTTCCCTCCTCCCTCCCTCTCTTCCTTTCTTCCTCTCTCCTCCCTTCCTCCATCTGTCTGTCTCCCCTTACATCTCTCCCTCGCCCTCTTGGTCTCTTTCCTTCTTCCCCTGTCTGATGGACCCTCTTGTCTAGGCCTCCCAAGGAGTAGCCCTGTCTTATGGACCCTCTTGTCTAGGCCTCCCAAGGAGTAGCCCCAACCGTGTTTCTGCACATGCCACCACACCTAGAATTGATTTAGCACCTCCTTGCTGCTCCTGGAAGCCACACAATCCTCCTTACTTTAGTATATTACTTCATGACTTCATGACTTTCCCGAGAATGAGAAACTTTTTGGTAGAGTGGATCCAAAGTTGTTAGTTTTGATGGTTATTGATCTTGATGAGAATCTATCTTAAACCCGGAACCACAGAAGTTTGGGGAAATGGCAGATAAAAAAATAAGCACCCATATTGAGGCTGGCCACGGCAATGTGGAGATAGATTACTGTTTGGATAGAAACTTTGGTTTTGCCTAATGAAAAATGAAATAAAATTTCTGAACAAGAAGATCGGAAATGCTATGGACCCACTATGGTCTATGGGTTATGAAACCTGATTTAATCTAGAGCGATGTTGGTAGTGAGTAAGAGAAATGTTGGGATGACATTAGGAAGTTGGCTGCCTTGTTGCCAGGGTGACAGATTAGACTTTCCACTGCCATTTTGGCTAAGGCTGAGGTTTCTGCAGTCTAGTGAGTCTCCCCTCTATCACAGAGTGATTATAGAATAAAAGCAGGGCCCTAGAGAGTCTGTTTGAGCCAGGGTCTCACTGTGTAGCCCAGGCTGGCCTCAAACTTGTGTTCTTCCTGCATCAGCACCTGAGTATTGGGATTTAAGACATGTTCCACCATGCCCAGCTCTGAGGAGTCTTAAAACAGGGAAGATGTGACAACCCCCCCCCAAAAAAAAGCATCTCAGTAAGTAGAAAGTTCTAGTTGGTTTTCTGCTTGGAAATGGTTATCTTCCCTGAGATATGCTCGAGTCTCAGCAATTTGGCCACCCCACCTTGCCCCACCTGCTCTCTACATTTTAGGGCCAGTCCTGAGCCTGCTGTGGTAGAAAGGCCTGCAAACGTGGCAAGTCCTTTGTCTCCCATTGAGATTACTTGAGATCCTCTCCTCGTTCCTTATCCAAGAGTCTTGGTCTTCCAAAGGCCCAGAGTGCTGTCGTTGGTACAAGCCATGAGCACTCATGGACGTGTCCTGTTTCCACCTTTCCCACCCTCCCCTCAGGGCTCCTGTTCCGTTGACCTGGCATCCTCTGCCACAGCAGGTGCACGAACCCTCCACACAAAGGGCTCCATTTTCTCTCCATGACCTCAGCTTTCTGCCTGTGAACTAGACAGAGCAGTGCCCACAGTGCCCCTTCCTTCAGCTAGTTTGTGTAGTTGCTGTCTCGGGAATGATCTTGGCTCTATTGTGCAGAGACAAACCATGTGTCATCAGGCATTTCATAAGCAGCCAGCGTTGTAGCTGCTTCTGTTTCCTCTGTCCTAGATCTGGAGAATCCAAGTTACAGATGAGAGTTTGCAAACCTCTGAGGTTTTATGCATTTAAAAGGGTGTGGTTTTACAAACCGGGTCTTGCAGAGGCTTACAAAGCCCCCCATGCGCTTCTCCATCTTTGCCATCCTTGGATTGTTGCTAATGGTGCTGCTTTACAGGATAGGACAGGCCCAGTAGACCCTTCTGTCCCAGCCATCAAGCGTTAATAGCGTAGACTGTGTTTTTGTAAAATGATTTAAAATGATTGGTTAAATGTATTCTCTGTTTAGAAATAAGGAATAATATAGAAGAAATGGAGAAAGTAAATAAAATATTTTTGCTTATATCAGACATTCAGTTAAGAACTATTTTCTAGTACTGTTCTAGTGGCAGGTGCTAGGGATCTGAATACTAAGCCAAGCATTCCTCCAGGAAGTATGACATTGCCAATGGTCTGAAATGCAGTGGAGGTGTACGTAGTAAGTGGGCAACAGGAGATTGACAGTTACCTGATTGAGCTGACACATACCAGGAGGACCCAGCAAAGCTATAACTAACACTTAAACACCAGTTTTTCAAACTGTAGATTGTTTCTCCCTAACCTATAGTGCTCTGAAATGCTCCCATACCAAGAAAGAGCACTTTAGATTTAAGAAGTGTAGATTTAGGGTATTTAACTGCTATCGTCTATGCAAACAACACCAAATCTGAAACACTTGTTAATCTGAAACGCTTCTGGTTCTAAATAAGCATTGGAGCTGTTCGACTTGCATTTACTTTCCCCTTGGGCTGCTTCAGTCACTTTTCCTGACTCTGGGCTGCATTTCTTTCTAAGCTCAACAGCTAGTTAGTGATAAACACCCAAATTAGCATGCTCTGTCTTTCTAAAGCTAGCGTTGCCCTCAGGGAGCTCTTAGCTTCTCCCCTCTTTAATCAACTCTGATGTCAGACTGTGCTTTCAGCTCTTGAGGCTTCTCCCTCCAGTATACCTTATATGCCTCCACTTTTTTTTTTTAATTCCCAAAGAGCAATTTGTCTGACAGGAGGGGCAGGAGAGAATACCTAGCCCGTCATGCTGACTGAAATCATGTCTGCTCCCTTTTTTGGTTGAAGGCTCAAGAAGAAAGGCATCCTGGACAATAATAATTAATACGTGTTTAAGATATTAATAAAAATATATTATATATACATGGAAATAAATACATAGCACACATATACACTCTGGTGTATCACCCCATAGCTTCAACATTCATAATTGCCATGTAGCATCGCAGAATGTATATATTTACTATCATAGAGGAAACTTTTAATCTTCCTGTTGATGCTTATTATCTAATATATTTCTATCTCTCTTGGGGATAGGACAACCCTGAAATAAAGTTGTCCTCAGCAAGGTCAAGCAGACTTCTGGTCAGCTAAAGATGGAGGTTGTTTCCTCAATCCCACCTGCCTGCCTAGAGCAAACACAAGTCTTTCCTGGAGGGAGCTGGCATCCCTAAGGGCCTCACAGTGATGCTACTGGTTGTCACACGCAATGCGTGTTAGACATCAAACACTAGCGGCTGTTTGAGAGGATAAAACCAAACAACTGAAAACTGAGGAAAAGGAAACCAATGGGACAGTCTTTCAGGTGAACCCCATACACTGAAACTCTTCCACATAGATTTTAAACACAAATGTGATCAAGAAGTTCAAGGACCCGACAGGACTCCCGGCAGGGAATTGAAATCTACTAAAAGAAATAGCGTGGAGACTCTAACACAAACACTTTCCCAGGAGAGGCAACATTTTAATCGTTTCTTTACTAAAGGTGGGAGTGAGAGTCTGGGCTGGGACCCTGGCTGATGAAACAGCGCCTCTTGTTTGTTTGGGATTGTCATCAGGGTTTGCCGCTGGCCTGTGATTCAGGAAGGAAGCAGAGGCGAGCATGGGACCGGGAGACCGGGCTCCAGCTGTGTGCATGTACGGGTTGCATGCATATACTGCATCTGGAATTGCTGAGTGAGATTCTACTGAAGCTTTGGTTAGTAAGTCATTAGTGAGGTGCCTGGAGTAGAGGGAGGGAAGCTTCATGAACTTTCCTGCAGTTAATTAGGGTACCATGAGTAGTAGTTTATTTCCTGCTTTAAGTTAATTTAAGAAGTATTACTTTTCATAAGTGTATAGTATTGTGTTTACCTCCCCCTCTACTCTTGCTGTCTCTACTACCCCCTGCTGGTCCTGCTGTCGTGTCATATATAGGAGAGGAAAGCATATATTCCCTTTGTCTCATTACTTTCTCTTGTTCCCCCCTCCAGATGACTGAGTCTTTCCCCTAAAATTCAAATATTAAAGTCGAGATTCTGCATTTGGGAGAAAACACGATATTTGAATGCCCAAGTCTTCATACAATGATCTCCAGTTCCATCCATTTTCCGGGAAGTAACATCATTTCATTCTTCTTCACAGCCAAATAAAACACCTGCTCTCTCTGTATGTAGTTGGTGGACGTCAGGCTGGCCTTACCTCTTGGCAACGTGGATAGTTTCTCTCCTGTTGTGGACAGACTGTCTCTGTGGTGCACTGACTTAGACTCCTTCAGGCGCATACCCAGGAGTGCTGTGGCTGGGTCATGTGATAGTTCTGTTTCTAGCTTTTTTTTGAGGATTCTCCGTTCTGAATCTCACAGTGGCTGAACTAGCTTGCCCTTATCCATAATCCTCTCCCCCTGAATCCTCACCATCATTTACCCTTTCTTCTTTTTAATGATAATCGTTCTGACTGGAGTAAGATGGAAATTCCGTGTAGTTTTAATTGTGTGGACTTTTTGGTTTTAAACTTTGAGACAAGATCTTACTATGTAGACCAGGCTGGCCTAGAACTCACAGAAGTCCCCCTGCCTCTGTTCCCCAGGGACCAAGAGTAAAGGGGTCTACCTCCACACTATTTCCCCTAGGCATTTATTAGCCATCTATATATCTTTTTTTGAGAACTTTCCACTCGGTTCACTTGCCTACTTGCTGGTTGGATTATTTCCTCTTTCGGATTTATCGTTTGGAGTTATCCATTCCTGATAGCAACCTACTGTCTGATTTCTGGTTGCGTAAGATTTTCTCCCAGTCTGTTCAGTTGTTCTTTGCTGTGCAGAAGCTCTTCAGTCTTGTGAAATCCCATTTGTCATTTCCTACTAGTATTTCCTTTTCAAGATGCCCTTGCCTTTGCCTGTGGGCGTGAAGGATTTCCCTTATGTTTTCCTTCAGCTGTTTCAAAGTTTCAGGTCTTTGATCCATTTTTTAATTGATGTTTTCACAGAGTAGGAGATGTGGCTGAAGTTTCCCGGTTCTGTGTGTCAGTCTCTAATTTTCTCACCACCGTTTGTTGAAAAGACTTTTCTCCAGTGTGTGTTTTTTGGCACCTCTGTCAACATCAGATGATGATTACAGTGTGGGCCAGCTTCTGGGACCTTTATTCTACTCCACTGGTGTGCCTGTCTATATGGCCAGTGATATGTATTTTATTACTTTGTCTTCTGTAGTATAATTGGAGAGCAGAAATTGTGAACCCTTCAGCATTACTCTTTCTGTTATGATTGCTTTGGCTATCTGGAGTCTTTATGCTTCCATATGAATTTCAGCATTATTTTTCTATTTCTGTTAAGAATGTCATTGTAATTTTGATGGAGATTGCATTGAATCTATAGATTGCTTGTAGCAATATTACCATTTTATAATTAGTTTTTCCATCTCAGCCTTGGAGGCCTTTCCATCTTCTAGAAGCTTCTTCTAGGCCTTTAGTGATTCCAAGTTGTCACTGCAGAGGCCTTCCACCTCCTTTTAAAAATATGAAGTGACTTTTCTTTTTCTTGATTTCTTTGTCAGAAAACTATTGTTGGTATAAAGTAAAGCTGTTGCTTTGTGTTATTTTGTGCTCTGTTACTTTGCTAAAAATATTTGTCAGGTCTGTGAACTTTTTGGTAAAGCCTTTAAAAATCTTTTAAGAATAGAAATAGTTTGGCTTCTTTTCTCTATTTTTATCATTTTCATCTTTTTCCTCTTACCTTTAGTGTTCTAGTTAAGACTTCAGAAACTATATTGAATAAGAAAGGAGGGCATGGACAACCCTCTCTCATTCCTGATTTTGGAGAAATGCTTTCAGATTTTCCTCTGTTTATTATAATGTTGGGTACAGGTTTGTCATGTTGTTTGTGACTTTGGTTTGTTGAGATGTGTCCATCTACTTCAAGTTTTTTCAGGACTTTTACTGTGAAGGGGTGGTGAAATGACTATATGGTTCCTGTTCTTGAGTCTGGGATTTATGTTCACTATTACACTTATGACTTTTTCTTATATTGAGCTACCCTTGCATATAGGATGAAACAAACTTGATCATAGTGAATCATCTTTTTCATGTGCTGAACTGTTTGTATTTTATGGGGAATTTTTACATCTATGGTGTTGTAGGAGGCCACTTGTTTATCCTGGCCGCCCAGAACCAAAATAACCACACAGAATCTGTATTAATTAAATCACTGTTTGGCCCATTGGCTCTAACTTCTTATTGGCTAACTCTTACATCTAATTTAACCTATTTCTAGTAATCTGTGTATTACCACGTGGCTATGGCTTACCGGCAAGAATCCGACTGGCATCTGTCTCTGGCAGGGCTGTATTGCTTCTCCCTGACTCTGCTTCCTTTTTTTCAGCATTCACTTTAGTTTTCCCCACCTAGCTCTGTTCTACCCTACCAGGCCAAGCCAGTTTCTTTATTAACCAATGGTATTCACAGCATACAGAGGGGACTCCTACATCACTATGGTAGTTAGGAAAATTCATCTATAGTGTATCTTATGTTGTTATCTTGTTGTGGTATTGGATTTATTTTTACTTTTGGTTGGTTGTTTACCATTTAATATTTTATTTTCTTTGGAATATGATTTGCAGCATTGTTTGCCTGCTAGGTGCTTGTTGTGTGTTGCCCTGGGTTCCTGTTTGCCTGTTTTCCCCCATTTCTGAAGGTCAAGTTTCCTCCCTTCCCTCATCTACCGTCTCCCCTCATGTAGAGCTTCACCCTCCCATCATTAGAATGAGAGTAAATGCCCGTGGAAGGAATGGCAGGAAGCATAGTTCTCATTTGACTCATTAATTTGATTCCATAAAGAATTTCTGAATGTATGCTAACCCCAGGGTGGTAGATATGCTGTGGAAAACACAGTTATTGTGGGGGCATTAAAATTAGGGAGGAGGAGGTGAGGGTCATTGAGAGGCAAGAAAAGCTACTTTGCAAACACGTTTCTTGCTCCCTTAGCAACTTGTTTCCCCTCATTTCTAGCTGTAACTGCTGAAGTTCAGTCTATAACTGTACTTTTCTTTTTTCTTCATGGGGTCTTGTTGTTACATAGCTTAGGCAGCTTGGTATTCATTATGTAGCCCAGGATCTTGTAATACTCCTGCCTCAGCCTCCTGAATGTTGGGTTACACAGGCTCATATGTATGCTTTGGAGGAAATTTTAATATAAGTAATTTTAACCAGTAAATGATAATGGACCCCCAAGACAGGTTAGAGAGAGCTATAAAGTGCACATATGTATACACACACACGTATGTATGTATGTATGTTTGTATGTATATGCTACAGTCTAGAAGTGTTCCCAAAAGGCCCATATAGTCTATGGCACTTTAGGCATATGTGGAACTTTTAGAAGTTGAATCCGGGTAGAGTGACAGTCATTGTGGCATGTCCTTGAAAAGGATATTGTGACCTGGCCCCTTCTTCTGTGTCTTTATATCGAGCCACCATACCACAAACAGATCTCCTCCACTGTGTGGTCCCGCTATACTTTACTGTGTCTCCAGAAGCACAAAGCAACAGAACCAAGTGGACTTAAACTTCTAAAGCCGTGAGTTGAAGGCACCTTTTCTCTTAATACATTGACTAGGTCAGGTCTTTTGTCACTGTGTTGGAATGTTGCATAACACAGATTAGCAGTTTCTTTCTCTCGTGCTGAAGAAGCATATCCAAAGAAGAATGGAAAAGGAAGATCCTTCAAAACTGAGATACGGGGCTCCTTGAAGGCTGAGTGGATGATTGACCATCAGTGGCAGAGAACTCACTGGGGTACCTTAGGACAGGGCTGTGAAGTAGGAAGCTGTCCCTTAGGATGACAACAGACTTAGGTGGAGTGGTGTGTACCATGGATCTCCCTGGAGTCAGGAAGTTGCCTCCTGTGCCATAGAAGGTAGACTAGAAGCACTGGGTCCAGGAAGGGAGACTCTTTTTCCCTCTTCTTTCCAGCTGCTCACAAGATCTGAGGTGGCGCCTGTCGGTAATGCAGGGATGGCTAGAACAGCTCATCCATCAGAAATACCATGCAAGAATGCATACAGTTCTGTCTTAAGCAGTTTTAAGTGTGTAGTTCAGTAGCTCATATGCTATCAGTCTCTAGAATGTTCTCAACTTACAGATTTAAAGCTATAACCATTAATTAGCACCCACCAGTGCCTAGCACGGACCATCCTGTTGTTTGAATTTGAATTTTCTAAGGGCCTCATACAAGTGGGTCACACGGTGATGTCTTTTTGTTTCTTAGCACATTGTTCCTACTTTATCCTGTTGTGGCACATGTCTGAAGTTTCCTCTTTTAAAGGCTGATGTCATTCTTGTAAATGTGTAGCACTTTTGTGTATATGTTTCTTGGTTGCTTCCACATTTGCTTGTTGTGAACAATGTTGCAATGAGTATGGGTGTATAAATGTATCCTTAAGACCATCTTTCCAGCTCTTCTATACATGTTCTCTCAAGTAGAGTTGCTGAATCAGATACCATCCCTAGCACTAATCTTGAGAGGTTGTCATGCTGTAGCAGATACACCATTTTACCATCCCATCAACAGTGCACGAGGCTCCCAGTTTCTCCACAAGCTCACTGGTACTTGTTACTTTTATTTAATTTTGTTAGTAGCCATCATAATAGATGCCAGGTAACATGCCATTGTAGCTTTGACTTGCATTTCTCTGTTGATTATTAATGTTTAAAAACATTTTTTTTGGTATTTCAAGACAGAGTTTCTCTGTGTAACAGTCTTAGCTGTCCTGGAAGTAGCTCTTGTAGACCAGGCTGGCCTCGAACTCAGGGATCCATCTGCCTCTGCCTCTTGAGTGCTGGGATTAAAGGCGTGCACCACCAGCACCCAGATAATGTTGAAAAAAATTTAAGGATACTTTATTTAGAGTGGTGTGTGTGTGTGTGTGTGTGTGTGTGTGAGAGAGAGAGAGAGAGAGAGA
>LOEQ01000139.1:150435-160732 GCA_001685075.1 Bramus lutescens | reverse complement strand
CTGTGAATGGAAAGTCCAAGAATCCAACAGTTGCTCAGACCCACGAGGCTGGGTGTCTTGCTGGTCTTCTGTATGTGCTGGAATCCAGAAGAAGCAGGCTCCAATGCCAGTGAAGGGATGGATGTGCTGACAAGGGGAGGGCCAGCAGGTAAATAAAGAGCCAACCCTTCCTTCTTCCATTGTCCTTACATAGGCTTCCAGCAGAAGGTGTGACCCAGAATAAAATCCGGATCAAACGCCCGTGTCTTCCAGCCGCAATACCTGGATCACAGGTGTGCCCTCCGTTTCTGGATTGTAGTTCATTCCAGATCTAGTCCAGTTGACGACCAAGAGTAGCTGTCACACATTTAAAGTGCTGTTCTAAAAAGTTGAAAGAATTTGATTAAAGGCTTAGGTCAGGTTGTAGGGATAGGTCAGTTTGTGAGGATCTGAGTTGGAGCCCTATCTACATTTTTAAAAAAGAGAGAGAGAGGGAGGGAGGGAGGGAGGAAGGAAGGAAGGAAGGAAGGAAGGAAGGAAGGAAGGAAGGAAAAAGAAAAGCTGGGTGTGGTGACGTACCCTTGTAATCCCAGCACTGGGGAGGCAGAGATGGGTGAATTGGTCAGCAACCCTAGCCAAGACCAGTTCAATGAGAGACACCATCTCAACAAAAACAAACAGAAATGGACAGTGCCTAAGGAATGACACCTGAAGCTGTGTTCTGACCTCTATAGGAACGAACTGGCGTGTGTAACACACATACACACAAAGGCTTGTGCTAGATCACAAAATGCAGAATTACAAAAAGCAGAATGTCAATATTTTAATGACACAAAACTCCAAACAGACATTTCAGTGCTGTGAAGACAGAACAGAAATACACCAGCACATCAACAGGGATGCCCCTTGCTAGGCTCATGTATTCTGAAATTTTCCCTAAGGAGACTGCAGTTAAATTCACAAGAAGTCAGTCTCTGCTCCTGGCTCAGAGCTCTTATTTGTGACTCCAGTCAGATGAGTTTCTTTGGAGGGTCTAGGTCCTCAAACCTCCACTGTTTTTGAGAGAAAAGGTTTGTAAGGAAAGACTTGCTGTTTTGAGCTTGAAGTCATGAGTAGGACCTTTGAAAGTAGGAGGAAGAAGCCTCGTCTCTGGATTTGTGGGGGAAAGATGGTGGCCTGTTCAGCTCCTGCCACAAGTTGCTTGGTGATGGCTGGGCTCGGAATGCTTGGCACTGTTCATTTCCTTTCTTCCTTGGGGACCAGGGGATTAAAAGGCTGTTATTAAAACTGATTTATTTCACCTCTTCTGTATAGAACATTTTATCCTCTTTCATAAAAAGTAAAGATGCTTTTGTATTTTCCTTGGGGACACTGAAGATGGGAATGCTGTGATCGTTGGTGGGGAGGTCTGTGCACAGCTGCAGGAGAGCTTGCTTGTTTTATGGCATTTTCTATGGTGCTTTGCTTGTTTTGTACTTCATTTTCTTGCTAGTTTGTCCCAGGGAGGCTGAAAGAACATGAAGCCAGTACTTAGCGTGGGGATATTTTTTTAAAAAAGCATTTTGTGCTAAGTGTTTGTCATGAATTAAATCCTATGAGCATCATAATAACCCATCATACACAGTGGCTTCCCCTATTTCGTATGTGGTGAACTAACACACACAGGGGTTTGATAGCTTGTTAAAGATCACACAGCCTGTAGGAGGGTGACACATAATTCCCATGTTCAATCTGTCTCCAGAATCTGTGCCCTTAAGAACTAAGCTGTTTATCATATATTAATCACCTCCGTTGAGGGGGCTTCCTGTCTGCTGTTGGAAAGTTACAAAGCCACACAACGGGCTGTCTCTACCTGCAGGTCATGGAAAGTCTATTGGAAGGCCTATGTGCAGAGAGGGCCGGAACCCAAGGCAGAGCATGACAGAGCTACACGGTGCCTGGGAAGCACCCTTCATTCCTACATTAGGAGGTATTGGAAGCAGACCTTGAAAATGAGTGTTCTTCTCAGTAGATGAAGATGAGGAAAAGCTGTAAGCGGGAGGGAGCAATGTCCAGAGCTGGGGAGACTCCAGGTACAGAGTCCTGGTCTGAGTTGTCCTTGGGAACAAGATGGAGCTAAAGATGAGTAGAAAGCTATGATACACTTACAGGGTAGGAAGCAAAAATTAAGTGTCCATGTTGAGACAGTAGAAAAAGTCAGTTTGTCGATGAAGTCTCACTGTGTAGCCCAGGCTGGCCTCAAACTTGTAATCCTCTTCTTGCCTTAGACAATCAAGTTCTCAGATTACAGGCATTTAGTTCCATATCAGGCTCAAATCCAACATTTTTTTTTTGGATCTGAGAACAGCCCTGTGAAATCTGTGTTCCAAGAGGTCTTTTTAATAGAACTTTTGTCTGTGAAGTTAGCAAGATCATTCTGGCATCTCCTCTAAGTGGCCCAGGGCCTCCATCTTCTAAATCCCTTCCCAAAGAGGCCTGTCTGTTCCTCTCTCTGAATCTTGTATGATTTTACGTCCCTGTCCTTTCTAACTCTGTCTTCTCTAATGGCACCACCCTGCTCTCCGGCATGTTTCTCGTCCAGGCCCCGAGATTCCCTCCCATCATGGGAAGAACGGATTGTTCCCACACGGGTCCAATCCAGGGCATGTTCCAGAGCTCTGCAGAAGGACCACCTGTCTACAACCCCAGCTCTCTCTCCTGTGCTTAAGCTCAGTGCATGTTGAATTTGTAGCCATGTTATTTCTGGGGTCCCACAAGCTGCATTATGCCAGTAGCAAATGAGGCAGAACTCCATTCTGATCCCAGCCCATCTTTGCCTTGCCTGTGTGCAGTCCTCATGGGTCCCAGTGTATCTTTTATAACATTGTCAACCTGTCCATATAGTTGCAGGTGGCACTTTTTATTGAACCTAAGGGTTCCATCCAGGAGCCCTTATTATGTGGAAGAAGAGATGTGAAGTAGAAAGGGTTTATGATGATGATGATTAGTATTATACTTTGACTTTATTTATCTATCAACTGTTATGATGTTTACTTCCTGGTGACCCAGAGACTTTCCCTTTATAGAAGGATTGACCTGTGATCCTGAATTTGTAGTTAGTCATTTTCCCACAGCAGCCACTCTGTCAAGATTACCTTGTACCATGTGGCAATTCACTAACTTGCTAGGACAGTGCTTAAGGCTTCCCCAAGTTCTCCTCGGGGTCTGAGTTCGGAGCTTTGCAGCACAAACCCTCCCTGCCCTTCTGCACTGCAGTCTCGGTGGCTTCTGTACCTTCAGAGTCCCCCACTGTTGCACATACCTGTAGATGGACCCCTCGGAGTTTTGTCAAGGCTGAATTGTCAAAGGCTCTCTGGCTTTCATTTAAGGCTCTTTGGAGTGTGGGCAACAGTGCAGAAGCATGCCCCATAGGGAGATCAAAGCTCTGATGGCAGACAGATGCGGTCATTGCTTGGCTTAATTAAAATCAGGCTTATGTGCCTGCCAGTGTGATTAGAGGCAAGGGGTAGTTATCCACACACACAAAGGTAATGGTAATTCTTGGCATTCTGTCTTTTGGTCCACAGGTGGCTGGTATGCAGGGAGCACTTGCCTGCCTCACCCACTCATGATGTGAGCATATTCATGCGCACACCCCACCCCCACAAACAGTTAGGAATCTAAGACTATGGGCAGATATGATGCTACACCTGTCCTGTTTGCTGAGTGAGTCATAGAAATACAGAATCTTAGAGCAGGAAGGGACTTAGGGGTCGTTTTCTCCACCCCTTAGAGAAACTCAAGCCATGGATGCCCTGTGAGGGTTGGTGAAGAGCAGAGCCAATTTTTATGTCACTTCTCTTGTCCCGGTAGAGTTAGCTTTCGAATGTTAAATACAGATTGATTATTTAGATTTTCAGCCATCCACTCCACAGGTGTTTATTCATCAGTCACTGTCAAAGTCTGTGCTTTTGTTGCTGACTTCCTCTTTACTGGATTCCTTGTGCCTTGAAACTCAGCATTAGGCCAATCCAATTCCATACTCCCTGTGTGTAACCCCCAAGTTTCAACTGCCAATGAATCATTCTGAATACCTGTCATGTTCTACGCACTGTGGACATTCTCCTTGGTTGCCAGTTTTAGAAGCTTATAATATTGACCCCTTATAAGTGCTTGTATCAATATCAGGTGTCTTATGGAAACATTATCATTTAATCCTGAGGGAGATGTTAGCTGGCTTAATCCTCACAATTTGTCACTCATGTGTTTATTATTATTATTATTATTAGGGTTTTTGTTTTTTCAAGACAGGGTTTCTCTGTTTAATAGCTCTGGCTGTCCTGAATCTCAGGCGGTAGACCAGGCTGGCCTTGAACTCACAGAGATCCACTTGTCCGTGCCCCTCCCAAGTGCTGGGATGAAAGACATGTGCCATCAACACCCGATTACCACTCATGTATTTAAAGTCAAAGGACATAACTTGAGAATGTGCCCAAGGATTTCCAGGGAGTCGCTAGTGAATGGCTTTCCATTCCTGTGTGCCCGGTATAATGGCAAATACCTGTGTGTTCCCTCATTCATCTCTGGTGGGGGCAGAGCTAGTTACCCTTTGTTCCTCTCTCATCTTTTCATTCTCTGTCTTCTACTCTTGCTTCCCATATGGATTTACCCCTATTTTTTAAAAAAAAAATTATGAATTTTGTGTGTGTGTGTGTGTGTGTGTGTGTATGTATGTTCAGTGTTGTGGAGGGGAGGGGCATACTTACTATGGAGCACATGGAGGTCAGAGGACACCTTCCATGTTTACATGCGTCCCAGGGATGAAACTCAGGTTATCTGACTGCTGAACCATTTTTCCATCCCCCCACCCCAACCTTAAAAAATTTTGTGTCTTTCTCTTTCTCTCTGGCCCAGGCTGGCCTTGAATTGCAACCTTCTTGCCTCAGCTTTTTAAGTACTTTGATTATAAGCTGCCATATTTGCTTCTTTGCTTTCTAGAAAAAAAATAAAACTCCCCAGCCCTTGGGGAGGGTGTTGTTCCTCTGTTTTGCTTGTTGTTTCCATTGTTTGGAAGTGCGAGCCAAGTAAAATGGACCCCCTAACTGACAGCCCTTCGGCTTCTGTAGAAAACCCTCCTGTTAGCTACCCCCCCCAGAGGGGGGGATTGTGCTGACCCACTGACTTGTGCTCGCCTTTCCCGGTCAGAAGAACCTCATCTTGGTGAATTGCTGCTTTTCCAAGAGTCAAGATAATTCCATCTTGGTGGTAGCTTGTCCATCAGTCCTGGGCAATTCCAGCCCTCTCAGAAGTTCTTCTTGGAGTCTAGTGAGGGCAGTGATTTAAACCTCTTTGCTCCAAACTCACTGCTGATGCCAGCTTACCTTTGCCTTAGAGGACTCTCAAATCTTTCCTTGTGGCAGGGACTCCTGAGTTGAGAGTTTTCAAGAGCTTTGGGCTGAAAGCCAACATCCCTTAGGTTAGATTGATGTTGGGATTTTAATTGGGCAAATTCTCATCAGAGTTGAAGGCTGGAGATTGCGTTGGGGGCATGTGATGTCTTGTAACTTTGCCTTCCAATAGCAGCGCTCTCGTTAAACTGTTTGGCTGTAAAATTGGAGTTTGGGAAGGTAGAACAGCTACCAGGGTTAGAGGTTGGAAGATTTAAGTTTGGTCCCCAGTCCTCTGCCAGTCCCTTAGTCATTCCCGGACCATCTGTGGGCCACTTTCTGTCCCTTGTTTTCCCATTGTGCATTTGAGGTGTATGCACTAAGGACTGTTGCATCCCGTTGTTAGCTCAGGGACTGGTTTGTTGAGGGTGCCGGTAGTATTAGTAGAGTCGGTTTTACCGTTACTGTAATGAAATACCTGAAATGGGCTAACTTTATAAAGCAAGATTTACTTAGCTTATAGTTCTCGAGGCTCAAAGGGTACCTGCGCTGATCAGTTCTAGTGGGATCCCTCTTAATACACCACAAACAGCACTGGCAAGGGCCTGTACACTAAGTAGCAAGAAACCACACTGCCAATTAGGAGGCCAGACCAACTAGACAGAGACTGGTCCAGGCTTTTTGATAACCCTTTTGCAAGAACTACCAAAAGGGTTGCTCTCTAGCCCTTACAAGGGCTTTGGTGACTCTATGACCTTCCATTAGGTCCTACCTTTTAAAAGGTTCATCACATCCTATTAATGCCACCCTGGGGACTGAGCCTCTAACACACTGGCCTTGTAGGTTCAGAGGAAACTCATCCCACAGCCCTGTTCCAACTAGAGTTTAGCAGTCCTGAAACTGGGGATCAGCTTTATTACCAGTGCCTGAAGTTAACACGGAAGATGATCCATCGGCTGATAAGCCCAAAAATGAGGTCTAGAGGATTAAAGTATCCGCTAGTCTTTTATTCCTGAAGGGAATCTTGGGTGAACACAGAGCATCCATTTCAGTACTTCATCACCAAAAGGGAGACTTAGCAAGGAGACTGTTGCCTGAATACTTTGAAAATGTTACGTGCACTCTACAAATAAAGACTCCTTTGTCGCTGTTATTTTTGGTCTTTACTAGAAATAGAAGTCGTTTATAGAGGACACAGAGAGATGTGAGTCCTTTGTAGCTTCCTCATCCATCTGTGGGATGAAATGAGAGGACCATGCTGCACAGGTGTGGTGTGTGGCCAGCCATAGATAGGCTTGGGGTAGGATGGCTTGGTGGTAGAACCATGGGTATAGTGGACCAGGCCCAAAAGGAGATCACATATCCCTGTGATCTACTGTTTTCAATTTTTCTTGACTTTTTTTTTTTTAATGAAGGTGTCACCTGCAGCATACTGCAGTGCTCAGTCTAACAGGTCTGCTTAGCTGTGTTCTGTTTAGATCAGTGGTTCTCAACCTTCCTAATGCTGTGACCTCATGTTGTGGTGAACCCCACGACATTATTTCCGTTGTTACTTCATAACTGTAATTTTGCCACTGTTATGAATCAAAATGTAAGTATCTGTGTTTTCTTAGAGTGTGGGCTTGAGCGAGCACACAGAGGAGGGAGGACAGCTGTGGGAGCTGGGGGAGGCTGTCTCCTCCTTCTGTGGAGGTAGCCACATGCCAGGATGTGCGATAAGAAGAGGAATGTAGGATAGGTTTCACTCCTGACTAACTTGCCCTTTTCCCAAGTGCCTTTGGGCAGGCCATTAGCTGTGCTAGCTTATTCATGAGCACTGATAGGAATACAGTCCACAGTGGGGGGTGGGGTAGGAGTTGGGTAAGGAGTCTGGAGGACTTAAGGAGGCAGACAGGACGTTCTTCTGAAGGGACCTCCATCTAACTTAGTTGTCTCCATTCCTGTGTGAACCTACATACTCTTTAGTCCTACTGCATGCTGGTGCTGCTGTTCTCGATGCTTCACCAGGAACTTCCTGTTTCCCTTTAGGGCTTGTGCATACCCAGAGCCGATCGTGAGTTCCTAACTGTTTGTGTCAGCTAAATTTGCTCTTGTAATTGAATAATTATTACGTATGAATGGTACATGAGTGAGCCGAGTCGCTACCCGTCACTGATCACTCTCTATGTGCTAGGTGCTCTTCTAGAAGCTTCTTCACGTGTACTCTCCTCCATTTGCCGCATTTACAAAACCAAGTTGAGAGTTTGGAGCACAGTGGGTAAGAGTGAGTTGCTGCAAGAGAAGTTGCCAATTAGTTCATGAATTAGGAATGAAGAAAATAACCATGAAGGCTGGAGGGAAACTAGGAAATTAGCAAATGGCTTTTAGCTCTTAATTCACTTGGAAGGACGCAAAACTCAGAGGCAGAGCCTGCATGCAAGGAATATTGTGGGATGTTACTCTGTGGATCTCCACCTACAGGAAAGACGTCCAACATAAATCAGCATTGCAATGAGCAAATGTATGTTTTCATGTTTTCTAATGTTTAAGGTGTGCACATATTATATATTATATATTATTGTGTTGATTAAAAAAAGTATTTCTCTATAGGTAAATCACTGAAGTCAATTCAAGCGTGAGTGGTCCCTTGACATGGCCTGGTACCTTTAGGGTGAACTGTGGAGGCTCATCTGGGGAAAGTGACTATGAAGGAATCATCTGATTGACAGATCACACTATTTTGTAGTGGCATTTCATTTTTAGTTTAATAAATAAAACTTGCCCGAGGATCAGAAAAGCAAAGCAGCCGGCTTTAAACTGACTCTTACCTCTACCTTAGTCCAAAACGGTGATCTTGCCTCCAGGAAACCTCAGAATGAGACTGTGCCTGAGAGTTGTCTCCTCCCGTTTTAAGATCCTCTCTAATTCTGAAATTAAAGCGATGCACCACTACTGCCTGGTTTCTGTGGCAATTAGTATGGCTACTGGGATTAAAGGTGTGTGTTATTGCTGCCTGGTCTGTAAGTGTGGCCAGGGTTTTACCTTTTGATCTCCAGGCAAGCTTTATTTATTGAAATACAAATTAAATACCACTACACTATCTTAGTGCAGGTCTCTTTTTTTCCCCAGTTACTAGATTGGATTAGATTTTAACATGTCAAATATTCTTAGAATTCAATGGTCTGTACCAGCCAATGCATTGAAGCTCTATTTTGAGCATAATAAAAAATTTACATGTAATAACTCCACCCTTTGGTCACTGTTCACCAAAGGAATTTGTTGGTTTTTCCAATGGTCTGATGCTCTGAAGTTGGTTATGGTGAGCATATACGTGTGTGCACATCCACCAATGTGGGACATATATGTGTGTGCACATATACCAACACAGGACATATGTGTGTGCACATCCACCAATGCAGGACATATGTGTGTGCACCTCCACCAATGCAGAACATATATGTGTGTGCACAGACACCAAAACAGTACATATGTGTGTGTGCACATACACCAATGCAGTACACGCATGTGTGTGCACATCCACCAATGTGGGACATATATGTGTGTGCACATACACCAATGCAGGACATATATATGTGTGTACATATATCAATGCAGGACATATATGTGTGCACATACACCAATGCAGTACATGTATGTGTGTGCACATACACCAATGTGGGACATATATGTGTGTGCACATACACCAATGCAGGACATATATATGTGGGTACATACACCAACTCAGATCATCTTCAAGGAAGCAAGTCTTCATCAAGTCTTCAGTGTGCCAAGGACCCCAGAAAACTCATGATGTGTGTTTATTGACCCCAGGTCACCTGGGAATGAGCCTGGCGGAGTCATGCACCCCTAACTGATAGAAATGGAGGAGTGGCCATTGTGAAGGGTGAGAGTAGCAGGAGAGGATCCCAGGAGAAAACACAGATCCAAGGAGGGAGCAGCATCTAGAGTGATTTGCTTTCATATTCTTTTCATTTTCATCTGTCTGGTTTTCTTCTCAAAATAAGTCCAGCAATTAGGAAGGCCTCCATGTTGCTAGCTAACCCTCGAGGACATGTATGGAGAGCCAAGGGTAAATCACTTAGTTGCAGAAATACCAGAGCTCCTAGCCCATATTCCGGTGCCTCAGTCGGTGCCTCTGCAAAACAGTATTGCATCTTGCTACCATATTGCTACCATATCCATTTGCTTGCTTTGCACCCAACACACTTAAGGAGCCCGTGCCTTTAGCAGTGCAGATGAGTCTTCTGATGGCTTTATGGTCACTCCCTAATGAACTACATTTACTTCCCACTTCCCAAATACGGGGCCACTGACTCAGTGTGCGGTCACGTCTCCTTCCTGAATCAGTGTGTGATCAGTAGATACATACAGTTATGTTGAGACACAGTGCTTGCCTGGTTGAGAGGCCTGGGATTCCTAGCGCTTAGTCCTGTGAGCAGAACCTAGGAACACTTAGCCAGTAGAGGCAGGAGTATCAGGAGTTCAAAGTCACCCTTGGTTACATGTTGAATTTGAGACCAGCCTGGACTACATGAGATCCTGTCTCAAGAAAAACAAACAAACAAACAAACAAAAACACAAACTAAAAACAATAAAAATCTGTTTGTTGCATGTCTAGTATGTATATGAACTATGCTAGACTTAAGAGCAATAACAATAAACAGATTTCCTAACCTCAAATGGGCAAGGATTTTTAAATTGTTGAAAATAGGCCAGTGTGAAAAATTTTAAATGTGTAAGTTTTTGACACCCATCTCATTGAAGGTGAGATCTCTGACTACTCCCCTTAAATCTGGGCTGACCTTAGTGACTTGCTTACAGCCAACAAAATTCAAGTATGTGGTTTCTGAGGTTTGTTCTCATTACCAGGCTGCCCCTACTCATTCTGAGGGACACTAGCTGCTAAGAAATTGATTGGCTGGATCCAGCCATGCTGGGGAGGCCATGTGCCA